>VYXC01000829.1:282648-326355 GCA_013397175.1 Platysteira castanea | reverse complement strand
GACTCGGGTCCCTTGGCTCGGCTCCCCGGGGGCTCTCAGCAGCGGGGCTGGCTGGAAGCAAAGGCCAGGGCGGGGAAGCTGAGGAGAAGGAGCGTCCCCGCTCGCTCCCCTGCCCTGCTGAGGCAGGAATGCGAGGGACGCGCTCGCCTCTCGCCGAGGCTGCCCGAGCCGCCATCGGCCCCGGGAGAGGCCTGTGTCGCTGTTGCTGTGATCTTCCAGCGACAGCCGTGTCTTCCGCATGCTCCTGCCCACCGGAGAAGCCGCACTCGGGGGGCTGTTCTTCCTTCCCCCCAGTTTAAGTTAGAAAAGGGCATTTTCCTAAAGCCATAAGGATCAAACCCTGCTGTTCGTGTCTCCCGGCGTTGCTCCAAGGGCTCCATGGAAGCCCCGGGCCACCTGTGTGAGCCAGGTGTGGAGCAGAGGAAAGGTGCAGGGAAAGGATTTCTCTCCCAACCTGCAGATAGCCATAAAGGATTATGGGAGCCTGTGGGATCCTGGGGTAGAAGCCAAACCTAGATATACTTCCAGATTTCACAGATGGTTTTCTCTCCCTTTTCTCAGGCTGGATTGCAACCTCAGCTCTGGATATACCAGCTCTTGAGCATTTGAAACTGGGGCCCCTGTTGGCACTGGGCTGTGCAGTTTTGCCCCTTTGAGTCGCAAGGCTGAGCAGGATTGACAAAAGAGTGAGGTGGAAAAGCCTGCATATTATTTCGTAAAAATTCAGCTACACTGCCTGGAAACCATCATCTTCAAGGACAGCCTCACACATGCCCCCTTACAAATCCGTAACCATTTGAACATGCATCAAGCATAACCTAAGATTGAAACAGGTGCTGGTTACACTTGTCAGGATGATAAAAATTCAAGACACTTGAATTAGTAGTAAGCTCTCCGTAAGAAGTGATGTGCAAACTGGCACAGAAACCCTGCCACCCAGGGGAGCATTGCTGACATCTGCTGGGTAGTAGTCACCCCTTGATTGGTGTTGTACCTGGAATGGATGATGGAACTGTCCCTGTAATCTTTTCAGAACTTCTACGTACTTTAGCATTTATTCTTAAATATATTTATGAACATACTGCCAGATAAAAGCACAGTAGTGCCAATAAATAAATTCTACCCATACGTTCCTGCATTTTCATTGTGGCACAGGCAGAAGGACTGCTGCTGACATGGACATCTTTGAGCATGTCAGGGTAGCTATGTGTGAGTATGGTGTTCTCCATATAGGGACCAACTTCCAGTGTCGACCATAATGCTACAGCAATTCCATCAGCAGAAGTTATTAAGTTCTTAAGCAGAAGTTTAAACTGAACTACTTTTATTGTCTCAAAGGCCAGGAGCTGGACATGGCAATGTGTCTCTTCTGATTGGAAGTGGCTCCAGTGTCAAGTCAGGGGTTCCTGGGAGGTAGACAAGGCTAATTGCTTCCATCTCGGATACAGCAGAAAGAAAAGCACCAAGCCCATAGCAAGCTCCCCGTGGTTAATTAACACTGTTAACTGAATTTCAGTGGGCTTTGGATGGGACTATGTCTTCTCATTGCTGGTACTAGCCATAAATGCCCAACAGCTGGCTCTGTAGAGAAATAAAACTATAGCTCATAAGCCTATTAAAACAGGTTAATGTGTATGGACAGTAGTGTTCATATCAGAATTTTCTAGAGATGGAAATATTTTATGCGATTAACCAGACCAGAAAACAAATTAAAAAGCCATTAAATTCTTCAGCTGAAAATGGCGCTATTGTTAAGAAGTGGCATCTTCTTCAACACAACTATTTTGTCTATATTTTTCTTCAGAGTTAGATATGCTGACTTCTCTGAAAAGACGTTTTTCATCGCTAAGCAGTGAAAAAACTGACAGAGGTTAATGAGAAGAAAACAGATCCTCCTCAAGCTCATTCAGCTAAATGGAAAGGGGGCAAGGTGTATTTCTTTCAATGACGATTGCGAGTTTGGACAGCTGCTAAGGAGACCATCATTTTAACCATACATGAACACGAAAGTTTCAACTGTCTAATCTCATTGGAATCTGTAGAGCTGGCTGTGGATGTTAGAAGAGAACTGTATGCTTGTACTTAGCATGTTTGATCCTGAAATCACATACACAATAAATACAGGATCCCACACTGCCATTTTCGGTGTCACTTTCCAAAGAAGAACTGTGCTTTAACAAGGTTTAAACTGCAGTTTGAATGTTTTCACAAGTGTTTTACAATGTTGCCACTTTGCCTTTGGGAATTAGTTAAAATGTGCTTTTGCAGAGCATAGAATCATAGGACAAGGCAGTAAACCCTGTAATAAACACTTGTCCATGCTACAACCAAGTTGTCCTCAGCAGTGTTTAAAAGAACTGCTGGGGTTTACCAAGAAAACGGAGAGAAGGCAAAGCAACAAACAAACAAACAAACAAGCAACCCCACCCCCCCAAATCCCAAACCCAAAACAAAAACCCCAGAAGAAAAGCCGTGTGTCTCTCCAGCCTGATGTCTGAAGCTGCAATGCAGCTGTTATGGCATGTTTGTGACTACATGCCATAACAGAGAAGGGACACAGCCTGAAAATACTTTTTAAAAGTTAAGTGCCTTAAATTAGTCATCATTCATAGTATAGTTTACAAAATTTCATAGGAAAAGAAACTAAAAATCAGCTTTTCTTCTTTCACTAACAAACCTGAAGTGTTGAGTGTTACAGGCATTAAGTACTCCATTCCATTCCGTGTTACAGGAATACAACTAGCTTATTTTAATTGTCATTAGTTAAAAGTCATGCAGAAACAGCCCTCTAGTTAACAGAAATGGTACACAGCAACTTGTAACAGTACATAAGACTGGAGAAAAAGCACAGCTTGCATTGGCAGACTGAAGGTTACCAACACTACATTGCTTTCAATCTGCAGTGATGTGCTTTTGGTAGGACATCAACTTATTGATTCACTTGCAGTCATATTTCCAGACAGGTATTTATCTTTCCCTGGTTTTTATCCTCACTGTTTGTATTGCTGTCCTGGATGTTATTATTGTTGTAAATCTATTTTTGTTCCCATGCATCATTATAATCACCAGGTCTATAAATGGCTTTGCTCTTCCAGCCTGTCTGATATCTGGAAAAATTCACAAGTCCTGACCAGTGAGTTGGTGCTGGCAGGTGAACACTGCCTCACTGAGTCATCTCAATATATCAGTGTGATGTTTATTGAGCCCAAGCAACAAACAGTGGGAAGACTGTGGCTTCAGGTTTGGGACGTAGCATTCACCACATGTTGCATTTAGAGAACACTCAGAGACTCGTCATTAAGAGATTTCTGTCAAACTAAGGGGAAGAGGAAAAGGGAATCTCAAAAAGATCGATTGGCTCTGAAAGCAAACATATTAGTAGCTGCAAGAAGGAAACAATCTGGCATTCTACCGTGCTATTACAGCTGTCCTTTAGAAATGAATCTCTCTCTTTAAATTATAAGAACTGATGATCTGAACTATCCTGAGAACACTGAAAATGGAGGCTTAAAGGAAACTGTTAATCTGCAGGCAGTGTGGTGGTGCAGGTAGCAGGAAAGCGTGTCTCAGATTTGGCCAAAGTAGGAGAAAACCTTCTGCAGCTATTTCCGCATTCTTTTTCTCTCATATAACTCAGAAACCTTGGGGAAAAGATTTCATGCCAGTATATACTGAAGGAAGAGAAAAGGTATTTAGCTAATAAGTTGTCAAAAGAAAGCTTATACCTATATGATTATCTTTGTTTTAACTGTGTGGCTTGTTTTATCTTGTAAGTGGATTTGCCTCATTTTTTAAATTGAGACTTTGGCTTGTTTTGTCAATCTGAGGCACATACTTAGGGCTAATACACAGAAATGAAAATCCCACTTGTGTGAGTCCAGAGAAAGAAATATGGAGCTTGTCCTGTCAAAACAGAGCTTGATTTGGATTATAGGATTTGAAGGTTGCAATGGAGGAACTGGAAAATTAAGTCACAAAAGATATATGGCATTACCAGCCATTTAAAAAAAAATTAAATAGAAACATCTTCTCCAACTTCAAAGCAAAGAAGGACATATATTCTTTGCTGTTTGGGCTTGTCTACGTAGGGAACTAAGTAGGTTGTGACTCTGAAGAGTGCTAGTTCCCTGTGTGGACACCCTTTTCTGGCAGGTAATGCTATCTTCTCTAGTTCCCTTTCAAAGTGAATTGACATCATGTAATTCATCTGGATTTGTGAATGTTTCAGGTTGTATAAACAATTTGAACTGGGTAAGATCAGATTCCTACCTTTGAGATGACTGTAGTTCAGAGTAAGCCCCCCTCTTTGTAAAGGGGCCACCAAACTGCTGCACTGTAAATTTACATCCCAGCCTGCTTCACAGTCACTCCAACCTACAGGCAAACCAGCATGAGCATAAGGAATGCTGAAGAGCTGCAAACTGAGAAATGACAGTTTTATTTAGCCATTCCTGCCCTTGCCATTTTTGGATTTCTTCATAATTTGATCTCTGTGACATCAGGAGGCTTGGGGCAATGATTCAGATCCTCCAAGTACTCAGAAACCTTTGAAGTTTTCTGAAAAACTCAGTTGTAAACCCCATTTGATAAGCAGGAATTCATTGTTCCCAGAATCAACATTTCCAGTTAACACCAGTACTCCAAAAGAGAAAGAGACAGCACATATTTTACTGAGAGCTGTGGAAACTGGAACTGAAACAAGACAATCTTTAGCCAGTAAGATTTTCTGGCTAACAGGTTTTTCTTTTTTGTCTCTACTGATTTGCTTTCTACTATGTAATTGAAGGTCACTGGTTAAGGAAAATGGTCCTCTTAGCTCATGAGGAGCATCTGCAATTTCACTGCTTTCAGTCTGACTTCATTGTGTATATTTGGGCAGTATTAACATGGCATCAATTTTCCCTTCTTCTGGTTTTCCGTATACGCAGGATTGTCAGGCCAGAAATGATGCCACTTTCAGCCTTCAATGAATTTTGCATAGAGATCTGAGGGTTTTTTGCTACATGTTCTGAATTCAAATCTCTCAGACACTGGGTTCATTCAACTGTGAACCAGCTATTGGCTTGTGCAGCTTGATGGACAGCCTGTATAATTTACACTTAAATGGTTTCACCACCTGTGAATTGCTAGGCTCTCCCCTTTCAACCAGGAAAGTAGTTAAAAGCAGTTGTCATCTGTGAGAAGAAGCTGGCTGCTCCTGGACACAGGACCTTGGCTGCTTCTTGTCATAGTAAACATCTACAGTACATCAGGGGCTTTCGTTGCTGAAGAATGTGAAATGCAGGTGACGTTAAGAGACTGGAACCTCAAGTGTAGACTTGGCTGAGGTTGCACAGAAAAACCACTGTGAGAGAGTACAGTCTTTTAAAGAAATCAAACAAAATAAGGATATTTGATATAAAAGTGATGTCTTTCAGCTGCAAATATGAAGCAATCTGCATGACAATTCTATGAGTTACATAGATACGTAGGTAACATTACAAATACAGTGATTTCAGACACAGATCACTACTTTTCTCCTTATTTATAGAAAGTTCCTAGCTTTGCCATCTGTCATATCAATGCCATGCTGCTTTGAATTTCTCCAATAGCCTTTCCTTTTCCCGCTAAACTGAGTTAAAGCATTTTGTCCACACCTTTGAGAGTGATGTGGTCCTTTCCTTCACTAGTTATCTTCATGTCTCTTTTCATGTGGCTTCTGTTTCCTTTTCCATGCCACTGAGGCCAGCCTCAGCTTGCCCATTTTCCCCCAACCACCTCTATGTCTTCATCATTCATAGACCACCCTTCATGAATGAAGTTTGAAGATTCTTTACTTACTACTCTACCCACCCTCTCTGGGAGCAATGAGTGCTTGATGGGCGGGCCATAAGTGTATGCAATATTTGTGTAATATGTATATGTATGCATATTATAAAAAATGAATGTACTTCTCTGCCTTCTACTTGCTGTACTTTTAAAAACATTCGGAAATATCTTAAGCGTGCTGCCTTCCTCAGACGGGTTACATTAGCACACCCACAAAAAAACCCCCCATTTACAACTATACACAGAAACAATCACAATAAACTAACAAAATCAATAATGAACACCCAATATTTCCTCTCCAAAAGGGCTGTCAGAATTCATTTGAAATTCCTTGTACAATGTCAGATCTGGAGCTTCTGGCTTCAAAGGAAGTGAGTGCAGTGGTGCGAGCCAAGAAAAAAAAAGGAGGGACCTTCATGAAGTAACACAGAAGGAATATGTAATTTGTGGATGATGGCAAAAGTCACTGGGAAAGCTTGCCATGTGCCTGCAGAAATAGCACATGCTCATGCACTAAAATGCTCTGAAGCACCTTTTAGGTAATTTTGTTTGTGGCCAGACTTCAGGCATAATAGAGCTTTTGTCTTTTTCTTGGCAGAGAAGGTTGAAAACCAAAAACAGGAGGGGGGAGGAGATGGAAGGAATTTCAGACTCCTCAGGAGAGGCATTCCAGCTGGTGTGGACTGTGCTACATCCTTCCTGGATGCTGCAGTGCATTCCTTTGTTTCCTCTGACCAGACATTTTCTTTTGTTTAGTCCATCAGTGCCCTACAAAGTACGTTGTACCTCCTCGGCAACGTGGAATGCATTGCACAGTCTTTATCTTCCAGCTCTGAAGTTTCCCCAGATTTAGCATTTTTATCACATTCTGCTCTTTACTTACAGTTTTAAAAGAACTATTAATTATTGTTTTTAATTTCTCTTACTCATCACTGAGAAGTGAGCTAAATTAAGCTTTGGTGGAAGCCACACTGTCAACTTCATGCATATTTATTCTTCATCACCATAAAGGCAGCAGGGTGGCACCCTGAGAGCAACAGCACAGATTCCAGTGCTTCACCCAGCTGGGACCAGGACTTTGGAAGAGATTGTCCAGAGTCAATGGTTATTGTCCACAAGGGAATGCACTGGTTTAAAGATTTTGCATCTACCATGCTGTGCCTCAGTTAGCACTGGGAGTGTGCTGTATTTCATGCAATGTGAATTTTAAACATTGAATACTTGACTTCTCTGTGTGTATGTGTGTTTAAGATGAACCTCTTCCCTAAATCCACCTTTATTCGTCCCTCCAAAAATGTATAAACTTCCCTCTCAGCTTTTTTCAAAGCTTGTCCTCTCCCAGTGGGATTTTGCTTTTGAAGCTTACCCGTAACTTTCTATCCTCTGCCTTTTTTTTTTTTTTTCAATGGAGCTCTCCATACACTTCCATATTTCTAGAGATACAGGGATTCTTCTGGCTTGCTCTCAGAGTAGGTAATACAACTTTGTACTGTAAGACAAGTTTTCACATTACCATGCTCCTTTTCAATCAGTATTCAAGAATATCACTACTAGGACAAATATTAAAGGAGCCAAGGGTCAGTGGTGATGGGCCATGAACCAGGCTCCTTCCAGTGAACAAGAAATTAAGGGTTCTGCCCAAGCTTTTATTAAGAAGCCTATTTTTCAGCAGGCATAAAGCAGAACTTGCTTGATAAATCCATGTATTGCAGGTTATGGTTTCCACTTGATCTTTATTGAAGTTTTCCAGTAAGTATTTCTACAGCTGTGAGTTCAACTCCAGGAGATGGAAGCATGGCTTCTTCTGCTCTTGAGCTGGCTTAGGACTCAGGAGGCTTGAGAAGTGGAAAATAAAATGAGAGGAAGTGAGTGTTCACCCTATTAAAAAGTATTAACACAGAAAAGATCAATATACTTTTTCCTATGTTAAAACAGTTTTTGCAAACAAGAAAGAATAGTAATGATAATAACAACTTTAAAGTGCCCTTTCAGTTAAAGAATTCAGTGCTGCTGCTTGAATTGTTGATGCTGACTGCACAAGGCAAGCTAACATCATTCTGATTTGTTGTGAGAACTTCTCCCTAAAACATAAAAGCCTTTCTTATCAGACAAAGCCTCTCCCTTCTCTGCTTCTGCCATCTTTTTTCATATTGCTATAAAAAGGCTAACAGTAAATGTCAATGAAAATGAAGGCAATGTGGAAATACATAGAAACTGCTGCTCTGGTCTTTTTTTTTTTTCCCTGTGAATTCTTTTAAATAATTTTGATCTGCATCCAGAGCAGTTTATGGAGGCACAAAACAGTGCATGTGAAACAGCAGGCAAGAATGTGGAATGAATACTAATGCACTCAAACACCCTCCCCCAAGCTCTCTAAGCCTGAAAAATCCTTCTGCACCATAACTACTAGTTCCTGTGGAGCTTGCTCATATCCTCATGGAAGAAAGTCCTTTAGTATGTAATAGAAAATTATTATCTTTTCGTACTCTTTTTGAGCTGTTAGACTTTAATACAAAATTTCATCCTTTCCATATAGTAGCTTGGGAAAAAAACCTCTACAGACTATCATGAATAAATTCTAAAATGTTTTTAGGGAAGATTTTTCAGGCCAATAATAATTTTTATAGGACCTGCCTGACTACCCCTTGATAAATAAAATATGATTTTTTCACAACAGCAGAATTTTGAACTAAATTGATTTTACAGGCAGATTTACCAGGACAAATTTTGATTCTTCAGTGTAAGAGGAGAACAGAAAAGGGCCACCTGTGAAAAACAGAAAAAAATGAAAAAACCCCAACAACAACAACAATAAACAACAAAACAAAGAAAACAAAACCAAAAAAACACCCCAAAAAACCCCCACCCTTTTTTTCCCTGAAAAATATATTATAATTTCTGGAAGGCTAAATACTTAAATTTTTTAAACCTTTTTGACAGAAAATGCCACAAAAGGCCTTTCTGTATCTTCTAATTTCAGAGGTCTAATTACAATCTGACATATCACTCAGAGATGCCAGCTGAAGTCAATGAGCTGCACAGCACAGAGTTTGGGGCCAGACTGGTATCAGAACATTTTTTTTCACTAAACCAGTAATTCTGTGAAAGGGGCTATATGATGTCTGGCCTGCAGTAGCAGAAAACTGCAGTCAGTGGCATTCCCTTTTCTGCTCCTTCTTCCTCCCATTTCTTATAAACTGGGGGTTCATTTTTCCTCCCATTCTGCCTATTTAATGACTTTACATGTTCAGAGTGTAAATATACTTAGGTAACCATCCGGGAGGACAAATGTAAAATTTCAGCCTAAGTGTGCTTTGGGTACCTCTCTTTCATATAGACTCGAGGAACTCAAAGGACAAAGTGGCTGCTGTTCCTGCTTATATGCAGAGTTTGAAGTTGCAAAGAGACAAAAAGCATCACAATTCCATAACTAAAGACAGCAGATTTACTGTTTATAAACCTTGGGTGGCATGGGCTGTTTGCAGATGTTTACTTCCCCGAGGCCATTTCTCCACAAAAGGGCAGGGTGGCCCAGTGTAAGGCTTTTGAACGAGCTGACTTCAGTTCTCTGATGGGGCATCACCTCACCCATGCACTCCCAGCAAAACATCCATATCGGTCTCCAAGTTATTTTAGCTCTGCCAGAAGAGATGGGGTCTGACAATCTTTCAAAGTGGAGCCTGTCATTTATATTTTTGCCTTTTTAAAAATTCTTTTTTTGGGTAAAATCCCATATACTGGTATTGCTAACAGCTGGATTCTGCAATAAGAAGAGCTATAGGATTACCTTGGGTAGGTAACTAAGAAGTGGTGCTGACAGGCCTTGGCATTTAGCATGCTGACTCTGACAATGGAAAGATTTATTCAAAACTACTGCGTCAATTAAAGTCTGTATTTTATTTCACTGCAATATGCTTCTTGGTGTTTTGCTTTGTAGCTTATTTATCAAAATAAGCTCCCTGTTGAATATATCAGCTGACTGTTAAAATGAGTGAAAATCCATGGCCTTCCACAGCAGCACTGCGCAGGAAAGAGAAAACCAAATTAAATCCAGATATGCTGATGAGAAGGGTGAAGGAGATTAATCAGCCACTCTGGCAACAGCAAAAGCCAGACAGTGATAGTTATCTCTTCATCTGCCTTCTCCCTGCCTCCTGGTGGTTGGAGTTGATTCAACAATGGGAGAGGTCAGAATCCAAATTAACGATCTCTTTAATGGAATCTCATTGTCCCATAGTGAAGAGCTGTTTCTTCTCTCCCCTTATTTCCATTTATGTTCAGGCAGCCTCACCATCTTTCCCTTATTTCACCCCTCCCTCCCCCATCTTACTCCATCTTCTCTAGAAAAAGGAGGAGGCATAAAGCTATGATGTTTGCTGCTACTACCTTTTCACTTTCCTTGCAAGTTGTGACATCTTTTTTGGAGCCTGTCTTGATTGTTTGCATTTCAGACTTCCCTGTTTTACATTCATCACAATGGGACTATGACCTCTTGAATGTTTTCTGAATAAATAAGATCTAGGTAAGGTCAAGCATGAGGCAGTGGCACCCCACCCATGAAGAGCAGAGTGTCAGGCACTACTTTAAATATCAAATCAGAACTCCAGTGTATGGTGCTGTGCTACTCCCTCACCCTTTTTCTGCTTAAGCAATAGCCATCAGTAGTGATCAGAATGGCTGCATCTGTGTTGAGCTGGACTCCAGAGAGACAGATAACACAACAGCTAAGGGCTGTAAGGCTTGGTCAGCAGCTGAGGGCTAGTTGAGCATATGCCAGCCAAAATACGGCTGCTATGCAGATACTACTATGAGTCAATCAAGTTATCCCTTAACTAGTGGACAACCCAGGACTTGTTGAACTCTCCTGCACAGCAGCAGAGTTGTGTGCCAGGATCTCCCCTTGAGTGGGGATGCCTCCCAAGGTTTCTCCTCAAAGCTGGGAGAATCCTTATCGCATCAGATACCTGGCAGGTGAATTGGGAATAGGAGCACTGAAACTTTGAAATCTTAGCTAAGTGATATAAAATCTTATTGTGTATCTATTATCATTTAGACATAAACCATTGACCAAGTCTGAGACTGAGCCTGAATCCAGCTGTACCTGAAAATCTTTGCTGGGAAGGAGTTTAGAATGCAAGGGGATCCTTTCTGAACCTCATGGTTCAGGGGAGGGTCTCCTGGCAGTTTTGCCTGATGTTGTCCTCCATGCAGCACATACCTTGCCACTGAACCTTGTTAAGCCACTGTCACATTTACCATTAAACTTTGGTGACTCACTGCCTTATACCAACAGAACGTATCGTTGCTTCTGTCATGCGAGGGAAGTGCACAACTCCATCTGAGACAAGGTGAGACTCGAATCCTGTGAGGGTCCCCCATACTCCAGCTGGTCTCATTGTATGCCAAGGCCTCATTCCTGGGATATGTAAGTACATGTGCAACTCTTAAGTGTCAGTGGCCCACTGCTTTGAATAGGATTACTCACACTGTGGAGTACCTTCCTGAACTGAAGCTTCAGTATTGAGTTGAATAGCAGAGAAAAATGCTTTTGAGATCCATTGAAAAAGTGCTAATTCAAACCTCATGTGAAATGTAGGCTAGTCTGAACAGCTATGTTATTTCTCTAAAAAAATATACAGCCATCTTGGCAGAGCTGACTTGTTATTGAATTCATTTTTATATGACAAGTTACAAGAAATGTAATAATACCTCAGACTTTTCTTTTTTATGGAAACTATGTGAAAATACTTGAAATTAACAAATGCTAACAACCTTTAGCAGTCTTCAAAGCACAACTAGAAAATTAACTTTTTTCTTTATGATGGTCCTGTTTAAAATCACAGATAGACACAACTTCTTTCCCTCTGAAAAAATGGGAAACTTTTTAAAGTAGTGCATATCAATGAAAGAAAATGCAAGTAGATATAGATCAAATAGCGCCAATATGAAAGTAGTTATAGATCAAATAACATTTTTTTTTTTACTGCCAACCCTTGTGGAGGTCCTTTGCTTTCTCAGATGTTGAATAGTTGCTTGGAGCAAACTTTGGGAATTGTGTGCATTTGCCCACCACTGCATTTGTCCCAATGACTTTTCTGTGAAACCACAGTTTGTGGTACCTCCTAAGGGTATTCACAGTGAAAACTTTGTGCATCATTTTAGGGGTGTTGAAATTACTGAAATGCTGTAAGTAAGAGACATACAGGAATTTCCCTCACCAGCAGGAGATGAAGTAAACAAGTAAGAAAATTCAATTTCATCATAAACCCATAGGGGGTTGGGGTTGGGTCACCATGTCAAGCAGTAGAGAAAGAATAGGTTGGTTTCCATGTTCATTAAATAGTATTCCTCTCTGCTGAAACTGCAAGCAAAAATGCTAATTAGTGCTTGCCATTCTCCATTGGACCGACACAGTGAGATGTCTAAACACTCATCTGACTAAAAAGCCATAGCTTCTGGTGACCTAACTTATTTTTTGAAGCAATTATTTAGAAGTAAAAAAATTCTGCTTTCCTTTTTCAAAACCTCTCTCTCCATCTTAAGTTGTTCTAATTTTGCAAAAATTGCACAATTAATTCTTCCAAAACCCCCAGTCACTTACTGCTACAATATTGTATTGATGTTACTCAAAGGATCACGTGACAGCTGTAACATTTTGCACTGAAACTATTGGCTAGATTAATGGTGTTGGCCAGATTCATGAACCCCAGAGCTGGAGAGATCATTTTGCTTAGCAAACGTGGTTGCTTGTACAGCATAGATGATGCAAATGCTTTGTGGTCACTTACAGAAGATCACAGAATCATAAAATAGTTTGGGTTGGAAGGGACCTTTAAAGGCCATCTAGTTCTACCCCCACATGTGGAAATCATAGAATACTTAAGATTGGAAGGGAACACTGGAGATCATCCAGTCCAACCTACCAAGGCAGAGTCACTTAGAGTGGGTGACACAGGAACTCTTCCAGGTAGGTTTTGAATGTCTCCAGAGAGGAAAACTCCATGACCTCCCTGGGCAGCCAGTTCCAGTGCTCTGCCACCCTTAGTGTAAACAAGTTCTTCCTGATTCTGAGGTGGAACTTCTTGTGTTTTAGCTTATGGCCATAGGTCCTTGTCCATTTTGAATACATCCCATTTTGATTGAAGACCACTCCCTGAAACCCTAAATTGCTGTTCCACTCATACAAACAGCACCAAAAAAAGTGTGGTTTATCTTCTCTGTGTACACAGAACATCAGCTTATCTCTCATGTGATGGAGTTCACAGAACACCACTCTGCTAGCTCAGTACTGAGTCCAGCAGCTTTTGTGCACTTTTTCCAAGGAGACGGCTTTCTGTATTCAAAGACACAAAGAAGTGGGGAATACACCAATATTGCTATTTTGTTCTCATGGTTAACCACCACCAAAATAATTTCCCTGTTGTTTATTTTTGGTATCTTCTGATTTAAATTATGTAGACAGTTCTTTCTGATGTCATTTTGAACAACTGAAGCCTCAGTCCAACACCTATTTAAATCAAGGGAAACATTCCTATTGATTACAAAGAATATTGAACCAAGCTCTGAATTATATATAACACTTTCTTGTGGTTTATGAGATGAATGTTAAAGAAAGTGTCTCTTAATTTTCTAGCAGAAAGAGAATATGGATGACAGAGAGAATGCTGCCCTCTCATGGTTTTATGGATAAATATGATCTTATATAAAAAATACAAAAATAATATTTTAGTTCACTACATGCTGATCTGTTCTCTTTTATGTATTGCACTGAAAGGCATACTTGCAACAGGTATCACTCCTGCCACAAACAATGCTATAAAAGCACTGAAAACACTGCCCATTAGTTGCAGACATGGAAGTAATGAAGCTGAAGGAGAAAGAGTGATGTAAGATGCAAGTTTAGTATCATTTTCTTTCAATCAATTTTTTAAGCTCATCCATTCCCCAGATGAACTGTTCCACACACCATGCCTTCCTTGCTGGAGAAGTCCTAGGTGCTGCTTCACAAGAGGTACAAAAAGTATTTTTCTAGTTTAAGAGCAAGGCAGTTCCAAATTACTGAGATCTTTTTCCTCTCCAAATAAGTAATTGACTGAGCATGCATAAAGGAATAGAAACAGGTACAAAATGACTGAGAGAAAATCAGGCTTCCTACACATCCTTGGTAGCTGTTGAACAGTATGGAACACATCCAGCACACCCAACATACCCAGTGCATGTGGTGCCTGAGATGGCCACCTGAAAAAACAGAGACTGGACAGGAATAAGGGAATAAAGGTAGGTATTTATTCGAAGGGCCTTCAAAGGTACTCCCTGGGCAGGTCAAAGGCTACTCCCAAGATGGACCCTGAGTCACAAGTTCTTCACACTTTTATAAGTTTGGTTCATTTGCATATCAGTTAAAACTTCAGTTAATGATGTAATTTTCCCCAAGTTTACCCCTCCTTCTTAGATTTTGGTTTACATGTTTTGGGCTTAGGACAATCTGGATGTTCTTGGACCGCAAACTTAGAGAGGCTTGTTATGTCTAACTAGCATGAGAGAACAGAAGTTAACAGGCTACAAGAAACTTCAGAGTTACACATTAGGCAGTACAGGATTTGAAAAATATAAAAGTTAAAACTTAAGGTATCATATGCAGGACCCAGGGCAGCTGCTGAACCAGCTTCAAGACCAGAGCTGGTGTTGGTCTTCTGTGCCCTCTGTGCACATTCTCTGCCTAGTTGATAATGACCTTTATTGTCTTCATGACCAGTTGGAAATTCATAATGAAAAAGATGGCATTAAATGAGAAGACCCTGTGTGGTGATTTCCCTAGGAAAAGACTCCTGCAGACTGTTCAAAGCAGCTCTTTTTTTGGTGAGAGCTTGGTATTGTACTGTATAACCTCAGACCGTGACCTCAATCACATCTCACATTCTGTGGAATCCTTCATATGCAAAACTATGAAAGAAACCACATCAAGATGTGCAGGCCACTGAAATCTTCGAATAAACATTACCCACATTTGTCTATCTCTTCCATACTAGGAATAACAAAATTCCATTTTGACTAACTGCTAAACTATGTTGAATTGGAAAAAAATTGCATAAAATAACTAGTTGTATTTAAACAAATCACAGGCCAGAATAGACCATTAGGTCATGTAGCCTTGTCTCCTGCATAACAAGAATTTTCCCTAATTACTGCCAGTATGTTTTGTATAACTCTAACGAAATACTCCAGGAAAGCACTGGTGTGAAAATGTCAAGAAAGATAATTCCTTTCTTCCTTTGTCAGTTTGTAAAGGTTAAATCTCTGTCATTCTTAAGAGTTTGAGTATTTCTCCTTCACTTCTCACTGAAAGATATCTGTCTGCAGTTATCATTTTACAGCCTCATTGACAAAGTATATCTTAATTGAATAGATGGATCTTCCAAACCGTTGTTACTCAAAGAGGTTTTTTTTAATGAAGACTTTCTTAAAAAAAAAAATGGATTTATCTCCACAATGATATTTTTAATAGTTTTGGGTGTAGTCATGACAATATAATGTAAAGTAAATTTTGTTCCCATATGGAGTGGTAAACCTTGGAAGTTATTGCACTGAAAGGGGAAATTCACTCTGGGAATAATATGGCTTACCCATTTTTTCCAAATTGGACTGGAATGTTTTGGTCTGGCCATATTAAGGCTAAAAAATTACTTGGATACCAAGTGTGAATATTCAACACATTTCAAATTATGTTTCAAATTTGTTTTTGGTCAGGTTATAATACTGTAATAGGACAAATGGCAGCAGAGTAATTCTGATTTCCAGTTGGTGTCAGGGAAGAAAGCCTGTCATATCTATCACAGTCAATCAGATATACCCCTCTGAGCAAAGACTGGATTTTACTTCTCCTGTGTGTCCTAGAGAAAGTCAGAGTCCAGGCTTCCCCAGTTACTCATCTCTGTTTCTCCATGGTGCGTGTTGCATGTCATGGTACGTAATTTTAAAATGTCAGAATAAAGTTAGGATAAAAATATATTGTGAATATTTTTTACTCCTCCATTTCTCTGTAGCAGATTTCTGAGTGTCAAGAGTCAGCTCACACATAGAATCATATTAAAAAATCACTTGAACATCTTTTCTGTCTCTTCCCAAAATAATTGCATCAGAAAAAACACAGGAGAAGAAAAGCTTATGACAATTAATATTGCCGTATGGACCAAATAAGAGGGTAAATATCTGCTTGATACATACCCACACAAGAGGATAATTCAGACAGCTAAGCAAGCATACCTTTTCAATTCTTCTCAAAAGACTCAAGTGGAGTAAGCGTCTGGCAAAATTATGTGATAAGGTCCACTTTGGGGAGACGATCACAAACCTCAAATTTCCATTCCACTTAGAGATCTGACGCTGGCAAACAGAAAGACATGCACCTATAGCAAATCCACAGATCCAAAGTGAGATACTCAGAGATTTGTGTCCTCTCTGATTCATATGATGGTGTAAGAGGCTTGTGTCTTATTCAGATACACATCTTGCTAACAAGGATATCCTGTTACCATGTACTCTGGGTTGAAGTTACAAATGTTTCCATAATAGAGGGCTACATTGAAATACGACCACTTTGCATTTATCATATTACATTGAAAATGCATATAAGCAATGGTGCAAGTTAAATAATGTTTGCCAAAATCTACCCTGGCATTTTGATTCACCCAGTCTGCTGGTAAATGTTCTTTCTTCCTCTCCACAGCTATGCTAAATTCAGCATGGCATATTTTATATATTCAGGATTGGAAGGCATTTAATTCATTACATCATACATCTTCAGAATCTTATCCAGAAATATACCTTGCCAAATATGTATATTTAGCCAGTGGCTAAACCTAATGTTACAGAAAACAGCTTCAGAAGGCTGTACAATCCTAGGAAATTATATACAAACTCTGTAGCCTCAAGCTTTAGAGAAGTGGCTTATGGACAACACCACAGACTCTCCAGCTTCCAGGATTAGGTGTAGCCAGGCGTTACAGCCATTACCATAACCCAAGCTGATAGGGAGAATAAATGATCTTGCTCCAGAAGGTATTTTCAGTCTGTGTTGTCACAGACCAGTAAAGTTTTGGGTCTGTTGTTCCAGAGGAAACAGAGCCCCGCCTGAAGTGGCTGAAGAGTACATTCCATAGAGCCATCCACCAGTGCATGTGAATGAAAGACCCAAGATAAAAGGAATGAAGAATGAAAAATGGCATTTACTCATAGTTGTCTTTGGGTCCACTGAGCCCAAATTTTCCATCACTGTTGAGCATGGTCAAGTGCCAGAGAGAATTACAGAATCACAGAATCATTTAGGTTGGAAATGACCTCCGTGATTTTTGAGTTCAACCTTTGACTGATCATTACCTTGTTAACTAGACCATGGCACTGAGTGCCACATCCAATAATTTCTTGAGTGCCTCCAGGGATAGTGACGCCACCACCTCCCTGGGCAGTCCATTCCAATGTTTAAGAACCCTTTCCGCAAAGAAATTCTTCCTGATTGAGGTGCTCTCACTGTATTTCAGAATTGCTGCATTTCTCTGTGGAAATCTGCTTACTGAAATAGCTGTACAGTGAAAACAGCTCCAGACCTACAAAACAGACTCACCTTCTTCCTTATACATGTTTGCATTAGCTGTGCCTTGAGGTTGTTTTTTAGCCATACCTCATCCTGCCTTATTAGTATGGATAAAAGAGTTGATGACTACAGAGATTACAAGGTTTTTATTCAGAATCCCCCAGGGGACATTTTGAGTATTTTGTAGTTATTTATTTACCCAAAACAGAAAGCAAATGGACAAATGAAAGAGACAGGAATAAAGCATTATGCAAAGAAAGAATTGAAAGAACTAGGATGGCTTAGTCTGAAGAAAGGGACCTTCCAAAAGAGTAACAGGAAAATTAGCCATTCTCTACCCATATTGAGCACAGAAGAGAAAGAAATGAAGTTAAAAGACAGCAAAAGAGTTGTAGGCTGCACCCTGGAAATACTTTCTGGTTGGAAGACTGTTGAATACTGGCAGAGGTTATGTGAAAAAGCTATGCCTTCAGTGTCACTAGGATTGTATAAGTAGAGGTTATAAAAACCTGTGTCAGCTACACCGGATTTTATCTTGAGACAGCAGAAGGTCTTCACTGCCTTCTCAGTGTCCTTTCTAGGGAACTGCCATAGTCCTGAATAAACTCTTCAACTTCTGCTCCCCTTTTACTGACACTGAAATCCCAAGAGCTGCAAGTTATGAAAGCCTCAGGAAAGAACTAGGCAATATTTCTGAAAGATTTAGGAAGAGGCTTTCCAAGTACCTCTGAAGACTTTAGGCCCACTACACCCATTGTCACCACAGGGAGAGTGTTACTGGAGGTGAAGGGACAAAGCCGTGTGATTAGAGGACATTTTCTGTTGGGTGTTTTTACAAGTAGACAGGAAACCAAATTAACAAACTCTTGGCAGAGTTTTGAGGCAAGAGCTTTGTATTTATGGTTCATAAGGAGGTATGGCTGTTTTCTACCACTAAGCCGGCATGCCTTTTCCTCTGAATGCAGTTCCAGCAGTCTCCTATAAATTATTGGACTTCATGGCAAGTGTTGTGTACTTGGGGCACATCAGGAAGCAACACAGACTGCAAGAGCTTGAGCTGGGGATGTTGGTTTCAAAAGAAGATCTGTCCAGGACCTATCCAAACCTGTCCATTCTTTTTGCCAGGAACACCAAGAAGAAGGATTAGAGACAGAAAATTACTTTCTCCTAATACTGGCCAGAGGTCTTTCTTCAGAAAACTGAGAAAAAAAGTACCTCCTAGTAGAGCCACCTTTCCTACCTCCCTGATGGTCCTTACCTACCAGGTCTAAGAAGAAGCAAGTAGGTGCAAAATGGGTCTGAAATGTTTGATTAGGTATAGGGGAAGTAGCAAAACTCAAATTTTCAAGGAGCCTAAAGTGCAGGGCTGTGTTTGGGATCTATACTATACAAGAAAGTGGGGGAAGTGTTCACACCAACCAGCTGAGGAAACATAGGGAAATACACCTGTGGACTCTTATCACCGTAAAATGAATGTGCTTAAATCCTCTGAGCAGATTTGCAATGGCAGGGGAGAATCTTCTAATAAGACCCTTTGATCGGTGAGGCCTTGAGAGAAACCCAGATGTACATCTGGAACAACAATCTTTCCCCTGGCCGCACAATTCCCCTCCAGGGAATCAGAAAGCAAGTTGGAGGATGGCTGAGGCTTTTTAATACACCACAGTACTTTTATCTAAGCAAGTCCTCCGCCCATCCCACAGGCACTATCAGGTACTAAGTTTCCTGGAAGTCATCTAGTGTCAGTCATTCTTAGTACCCAGTCAGTTTTTCTCGTGAGCCTTTTCCAAGCACTCTAAAGCAAGACTCAGCCTTTTGTTGCAAGCTGACATGTTTTCCAACCATTTCTAGGATTTATCTGGTGTGCTTCAGACGTGCTGTAGGCTCTGCTCCAAATCATGTTTCAAGAACTATTTGTTTTAGTCATTTTTGGGTTAGTCTGTACCTCCCAGCACAGCCTAGTCCAGGCACTTGCTCTCCCATCACAAAAGTGGCTCTGCCAAGACACTGTCTTCTCCACGCCTTTTCTCTTGGGTGAACTCACTGTCCCCAGATAATTTAATCTTCCCACTTGGCTGTAGCTGCCTCTTCCAATGAAACTAAAGCCGCTGGCAATCAAACCTTAATTCCTGAGAGAAACACCAAGAACAGTCCATCGGTCTGTTTCTTGATCTTTTGAGGCTGTTTCTTCCAGTTAGATGCAGAAGATAGAAGGAAATGTATTCTTCAGTCACAGGAAATTCAGGGGGCAGGCTTGAGCAAAGGGGGAGTAGCTCCAGAAGAGAAACAATAAAATATAAAATAATGAAATGAAATGAAATAAAATAAAATAAAATAAAAGAAAGTGAATGTTCAGTGTCAGAATCTGAGTGGTATTTATGGCTATACAGGAAAATACGAGCATCTATGCGGTTTCAGTGTTTTTGAGAGCAATAAAGCTAACATGGATCTAGTCCAATCTCTAAAATTCTGCCACAGTGTGTTATTTCTAATTCTTGAAGATTAAAGCAGGCTCTGACTCTCCCTCAGTGACCCAATAGGTATTGCAGGCTGCCAGAAAATAAACAAGCTGTATTAATTGCCCTCTGTGGTGGTCTGTCTTCCAGGAATGGTTGGCCCTATCTCTGTAGCCATTGCAAGTTCTTGCCAATGGCTATGACTAAGAAGTGGATGGGTAATTGTGACCCCTTTTTTCTAGTTTCCTATATTCACCATAGGTATATCACACCACAGTGAATTTGGTATTAAAGATATTGACAATGCATAATACCAAAAGCTTCTCTTCAGGCATTCATTATCTACAAGAAAAGTATTGAAAAAAACAACCTAAGGTTAAACTTTGTTAGTAACTGGTGTGGATTTAAATTCATTTAACAGCAGAATTCACACTTGAATCACAACAGCATTTTCCTTTCCTGGGCAAAGTTTTGACTGCTGACGGGGTTTTCCAGTACAGAAACTCAAGGGACCTTCAATCATTCCAGTTGAAGACTCTCTTAATTGTGAATCAACTACTTAGAGCTGCATTCCATGGAACTATGGAATTGGAGAGAAAAAATAAACACAAACAATGCATTCCACTCTAATTTAAGAGGTTTGCTGTTTCCATTTTTAAAAATTTTTAATCAGTGCAGATACTAGCTCAGATGCACATTCTCAGCTTTCCCAGTGTTCTCTATAACACATCCCTTACAGGAAAACCCTAATGAGGTCTTAGATTCAGACTGTGTTATGCTTGTGCTCTTTCCAGTACTCAGAGGAAAAAACACATTGCCAAAGTTCCTTCAGTGTTTATATCTTAGAGGCAATACCTGGTGTGTGAGATCACTGCACACACCCAGGCTTTTCACTTTGAGACAATTCTTGTAAGTCACAATAAAGACAATATGTTTTGCAAAATGCATTGTTTCCAGGACCAACAGTTACAACTGTTCACATTTTGGTTCATACTTTATCCATGTTTTCTCTGATCTTTGGATAAAGTGTCAAGAGGATGCATCAGGTGGTGTGGAATATTGATGTAATTTTCTGGTGACAGAAGAAGGGAGGCTTGCGAATGAGATCTGACAGCTCTGGGAGATGATGTGGGTAAAAGGAAGAATACAAATCAGAGTATTAAATTTTCACTGCATTTTATTTAAAATTTAAGGATAAGAAAAGAAACTGCTGAGACACGAAAGCTGCTAATCATTACTGACTACAGCACATGCAAACATATAAACCCACTGCTTTGCATGAGATTAAAAAAAAGGTGCTGCATTTTGCCAGTGTAATTGATAAAGCTGAGTAAATAACTCAGTGTACAGTACACTCAGGAAGCTGGTGCTCAGTAGATTCTGTGAGAACAAGCAGCATTAAGTTATTATATTCCACTTATGAGATACCAGTATACTCTGGGAAAAAGTGAATCAGGCCCTGTCCCCGGGAATTTCCGCCTGATAATATTTAATAGCTGCCTGAGGGGGTCAACAGGGGACAAGAGATCTGGTCAGCTCATTTCCTGGTCCTTAGGTGCTAGTTTAGGCTGTACTAGTTTCTTGTCATTACCAGTGGAGCTAGGATTTGAACAGAGGGAAATTTAGTGCTCATGAGTTATGTACACACTCTCCTTGCTCTTTGGTAGTATGTTTTTTCCTTGATTTGTGGATTGAGACCAGTGCTCTAAGTAGAGACAAGAAGAAAAGGAGGATGTCATTCCAGTCTCAGCAGGAGCTGCTGCCTCGTACAAACACAACAAACACATACACAGTGTCTAGCAGGAAAATTTTATGGTTTAAGAGCAAAGCCTTTGAAGTAAACACATATCCCTTGCAGCAAAAGTGAGAAGTATTTTAGTGTTCAGCACAGGAAATACTTCATGCTTTTTTCCTTAGTGGAAGCAGCACAAAGAATAATTCATACTGAATTGAAGTTTTGTGGTGTCTCAACTTTGTTTAAAACAATTTTGAGTGTTCAAGTCTACAGAGTCTGGTAAAAAATCTATTTTTTCAATCATTTAGCTGACACAGTGTGGTCTCCTTTGAAGGATGCAGAGCAGCCAGAGCAGTCAAAGAGCAATTTCCTTTAAGACAAGAACAGGCTTGATTTTTTCTTGGAAGGCCTCATCCCTTTTTCATTGAAATACAGACCATTCTTACTCACTCAGATGAATTCTGGGCCTCAGAAGTCCTGTAAATAGTTTTGTGCTCTAATAGCTAAACAAGGTGAATGGATATCTCAGGATGGGAAGTGGAGGGGCAGGTACAGATCTCTTCACTCTCGTGACCAGTGACAGGATCTGAGGAAACGGCCTGAAGCTGGATCAGGGGAGGTTTATGTTGAGTATCAGGAAAAGGTTCTTCACCCAGAGGGTGGTTGGGCAGGAACAGGCTCCCCAGGTAAGTGGTTACGGCACCAAGCCTGCCAGGGTTCAAGAAGTGCTTGGACAATGGTCTCAGGCACATGGTGTCACCCTTGGGGTGTCCTGTGCAGGGCCAGGAGTTGGACTTGATGATCCTGATTGGTCCCTTCAAACTGAGCATATTCCATGATTCTGTGATACAACAATTCACACATGCACTGACAAACCTCCTTTTCAATGAAAAAATACTCATAAAATGCAATCAAATTGATGGTTTTAACTCCAAATGATGCAGGAAAACTGCATCTAATCCAAATATGCACGTGTGGCTGGATCAGCACATTCAGTTACTACTTCTGCTCTCAAGAACCACTTTTTTGTCTGAGCTCAGCATTCAGAAGCCATTCTCCCTCCTTGGGTTTCATACAAAAGGAAAACGCAGCTTGATAAATTGAGTGTGCTCACAACACAAATAGAGTGCACTGAGACCTGAGCCACAGCCACCTTCATTTAAAGATGGTGGGAAGAGGCAAGCTACAGAGTAACTCCAAGGTTATGGTACTTGCTCAAGTAGGAGAGCTGGCAAATGGACCTTCTAGGACAACAGAGCCCATGGATTTTGCTTCACAGGACAGAGCCTAAGCATCAAGCTGGAAGTAAGGAGTACACTATTTCTTCTCACTGAAATCAGGACACTCTGTAACTTGAATTTGAGGTCCATGAGTTCAGAGGGACAGCAAAGGGCAGACCTGGAGTTGGTAGCTCAGCAGTATAGGAGCTCTGCTTCTAAGGCAGGGCTTAGATTTCAGATATTCAGTATCAACACACTCAAACTTCTGTTGTCTTTTGACCTTTTACCTCATGAAAGAGAGGGAATCTTCAGTAGTGCTGCTTCTTTGTAATAGAGACCAAAGTGCGCACTAAGTGAAACGGGATTGAAGTGAAGAGACGTTGCAAAGCTTTAAATGAAACATAGTTAGGCTCATAAAATTACTCTTTACCCTCAAAAAGTTTCCTTTCCATCTCCTCCCCACAAAAAGACTTACATTTCCTTTTACTTTTGTTGAGGGTGCTTACAAAAGTCCTAGTGATGGCTGCAGACCACCTATGTGATTTTCCTGCACTGGATAATTTCAAAAAAGCCACAAAGCTAAGTCACCATGAAGTGTCTATGAATATAAACACATAAAATTCATGAAAGTATTGTTCACTTACCATATAACATAGCCAAGCATTCCTTCCTGTTATTGCCATCTTATTATTGGGAAAATGCCCAGTCCTGCTCATTCTTACAACTCAGCAGGTTCTTTTAAACCAAAAGTGTGTTTCAATGAGAGATGAACTGGCAAATTCACTTTTAAGTTTTTATTAAATGATTTCATGTGACCTTGGCAACAAAATGCCTTTTAAATAATTTCATATGACTATGATGATCAATGCAGAACCAAGATTTGCAGACAGTGAGTTGGTAGAAATTTCTGAACCTAAGGTTGAAACAAAGACACTCATTCTTCCACAGAGAAAAAAAGGATACTCCTTTGCCATCCCTCTGTTTTTGCTATAAACTTTTCCATTTGTGCTGTGCTGTTTGTGTCTTCAGCACTGGTGATGAGTTAAATTCAACAGACAACAACAACAACATCCTGAAATTAAAAGTAACATTTTATTTTGGTTTAAGTCTACTGAAGTAGATGGTATTAAAGGTGAATGGATGGAAATGGGTGTAATATGCTGTCTTAGGGTGACACCCCAAGACATATGCTGAAGAATCAACTCCTTTGAAAGCAGTGAAAAAACAGAAGTTGCCATTAGAAGCACTTTAGCAGCAGGCTGAAAGGAGCATTAGAGAGACACACAGAACAAATGGAGAGCTCATTAGAGGCTGACTGCAGCAAGCCAAGCAGATAGACTGGTTGGTATTTCCATGTCCAGCTCCAGAACTTCAGTCATTCAAGGTACAAAAAGAGTGACTTTTTTGAAGTCGTATCTGTTTAGCTAAAGTATAAGCAAGCCAAGCTAAATTAGCAGGTCTTAGTAGGAAGAAAGTAAATTAAGTCCCCATTATATCAGCTCAGCTAACAAACCACTTGATACAAACTGGCTTCACAAAAATGTGACACCACTTCTGCCATACAGCTTTAACTAGAACAACTGCTTCATTTGACTTTGCATCAATAGTTTCTCATTGTGCCTGTATTCACGGTACCACATGGCTATTTCCAACAAGACAGCAGTGACAGGGTTCTTTCTAGTTTTTGGGCATGTTTCAAAGTGGGGAATAGAGAGGAACTGTTTTGCACTGCCAAGACAGAATGTGACTTTGGACCTTGGCAGTGAGAAATAGCATACAGGTTTGGGTGACCTACAGGTAAAAATTTGCTTTTTGGCATTAAGTTTATTCACTTTACTGGTCATTCAGGAAAGAGTAAAGATTAGAATCACTAACTTGTTCCTCAATTAGTTCCTCTTAACAGAGTCTGTTGTTTCTCAGTTTACATATAAAGCAAGTTTTCACACTAGAACTGATATGGCTAATTTCAGTTTCACACTATTACATTTCCCAGGGCTAAGCTAGGGACTCCAGGGAGTCCAGCAATAGCTCTCCTTTAGTGAGAATACAGTATTCAAAACAGAATTCAGTGATGACAAACATAAAGGGATCCATTATCTGCTTTCCTGTATATATTACAGACCTTGGACCTCCCTGGTTTTCAAGATCAGGGAGAATAAAATGTGTGGCAGGATACGAGGCCGTAAGTACGACTCAAATTCTCCATGTAGCAATGAAGTAGGGCTGAGACAGTACCGAATTTTATGCTGGCTTGCTGGGCAGGTGTGCTTTTCACCCTGGCTAAGGGACATAACATTTTCTTAATTCCCAACAATTGTGGAATGCATTGCTAACCTCACCACAGCCTGCCACAAGTGCAAACAGCAACCTACGGCAGCATGACAAACCTACCTCCGTGTCCAGCCTTGAGCTGCCTTCTTCCAGCCACACGCATCCTGGCAATCATTCAGTCCCTTACTGCGCCTCACCTGCTTTTTGTGAAAACAATGTAATTTCCATTACTGGCATCCAAACCCCAGTGTTACAAATATAAAAATCAGACGGTTATTCCCTCTTTCTTTATGGGATTTTCCAAGATTGTCTTGGATATATTTAGTATTCATGTGTAATGAGTCAGAGTGTCCACCTGTGGTCTCCATAAACCGATTTTGTAAATAGCATTGACTGATGTNAAAAAGGCCAGTTTCTGTTTTCCAGTTTTAGTCTGAATTCAAACACTGTTTGCAGTTCCAAGAACTCTGTGGGTTTCATGCTCTGGGTCAGTGGGTGGGGAATACTGGAAAAGGCACACTCCATCCTGTCCCCTCATTCCGGTGGGCTGTAGGTCTGCAGAAAGATGACTTTATTTTATAGCACAGCAAACAGCCTTTTCGTTTAGCAACTGTTTAATATGGAACATGGAGAAGAGGCCCTGGCATACGTATCTTCCTGTATCCCTTCCTCACTTGGATGTTGCTTCTGAAAAACATTGAATTTTTACCCAGCACAAATGAACACAGAAAATGAGCTGAGGTCTGTTTTTTGTAGGTGCTGAAAAGCATGGATGGATGTAAGTCTGACTGACATTCCGTAACTCTTTGAAGAATATGGGAGAACAACTTCAGTGTTCTGTTATCTAAGCTCAATTTAGCCTCATGCTGATAGAGGTGGCCACATTGTGAAGTGCATCTAAACTTCTTAGTTTGGACTGAAGTCACTTGTGTGTGGTGTGAAGCCCTTTGGGGCTGCAACAGAATCACAGGATTGTTAAGGTTGGAAATGACCTCTCAAACCATGGAGCTCAACTGCTAGCCCAGCCCCACCGTGTCCATCGCTAAACCCTGTACCCAAGTGCCACATCCACACACCTTTTGAAAACTTCCAGGGATGGTGATTTCACCACTTTCCTGGGCAGTCCATTCAAATGCCTGACCACCCTTTCAGTGAAGAAATTTTCCCTCATACCCAATCTAAACCTCCCCGAGTGCGACTTGAGGCCATTTTCTCTTGTCCAGTCAGTTATTACCTGGGAGAAAAGACCAATCCCCCCCTGGCTACAGCCTCCTTTTAGAGAGTTGTGGAGAGCGATAAGGTCTCCCCCGAGCCTCCTTTTCTCCAGGCTAAACCCCCCCAGCTCCCTCAGCTGCTTCTCCTCAGATTTCTGCTCCAGACCCTTCACCAGTTCCATTGGCCTTCTCTGGACACGTTGCCCTTCTTTGGACAGCACTTGCTCTTGGTTTTTGAATAGCTGAGCTGTGGGTCTGAAATGTTCCTGTGTGAATTGAGAGGCCTTTTTTGTGCAAGAGAGAAGTTTTGGACAGACAATGAAAGACTAACAGCAAAGAAGAGGAGGCAGCTTGTAGCCTGTTAATAACTGAAGAGTTGTGTTAGTTGAAGTTTAGATTAACCTCTCTGACAGATCAATATCTCAAGTTAAAAGTACCATCATGCATAATGTAGACATATATAGATTTGGGTTTAAAGTCAACTATAAAAGGGTAACTGAAATCAGGTCTGCAGTGATGGCAAGCCCCATCTCCAGAAAAGATATACCTGAATCATACCTGAAACTTACATTTCAATTTAAAATTTGGCATTTCTTAAGACATTCTTAAGACTTTTCTTAAGTTCTTGTATTAAAATCTTTCATCTGCTTCCTTTGTGATTGCACAAAACGAGCAACTCAACAGGTGTTCTATAGTTGCTAAAGGACACTATAAAACCAGTTCAGATTAACATGTTAAAAGGACAGATATAAGTGCACAGGTTTATGCACTAGAAGGCTGTACATATTCAAAAAAACACAAGGAAATTAAGCAAAAGGACATGCTTGCTGAGTGTTTGAACAGTCAGTTGATTTTAGTGGAAGTTTTGGCAAAAGCTAAAGGCAGGCTGGTCCCTGCCTAAATGACTGAATGAAATAATTGATGATTATGGCAGTATCCGCTGTGTTTCTTTTAGTTTCTGCATTAAATGCATTGTATTCAGAGCTTAGAAATAGACCCCTAACTCACAACACTCACAGGGCTTTTGAACCAGCTCTGAGCTGCAATCTTAACGACACTGCTTATTTTCCTTCACCACAATTTTATGAAATTTACAGTTAGTGTCTTTTCATTATGAAAGTCAAGAAATATGCTACCTTGAAGGACTTTTACATTAATGATTCAGAAACACTTGAATCTGGAGCTCAAAGCAAACTTCAAGGCTTTCAAAACCACAGAGGTGGGAATGTATAATACAATAAAAGGCAATATCTGCATGACTCTTCGCCAACTGAAACCACCAAGCACAACACAGATATATCAGGACATGATTTTGCCGGGTGCTGACGTGTCTTGTGAGTCATTGTGTACTCTCAGCTCTTTGAAATCAACAGAACCAAGTCAAAAGACACTCAGGACTTACTGAGATCAGGTTTCTTACAGATCAGTAAAACAGTGTTTTCTGCTATATTCTTCGAATAGAAGAACAAACACCAAAGCGTCCACTTGCAGACATCAAAATGACTAGAATTACCAGGGAACTATCATTTCTCATCTCGTAATGAATGCAAAGCAAGCAGCTGAGCTGGCAGATAACACGAAGCATGTTAATTTGGAATTACAGAAGCATGTGATAGCAAGGCAATGGCTAAAGTTCTATCAGCATTTCTATTATAAGCCACCATAAAAACCTACTGAAACCAGATATTTGGTGTGTGCTTTCTGAGCCTCAGACTCATTCTAATGTTTGCATTTGATTAAGTAGTTTCCACCAAAAAGAAATCAAATCAGTTTTAATAACTGGCATTCTAGATAGCAATTCAACTGAACTTTAGGAGAATTAAATTTATTTGTACTTCTATTACCTAGCAAACTTTGGTCTTTAACATTAATTGCAATGCTTATTATTCCATAACTGTAAGAAAGAGCTTTCTTATTTTAAAAATAACCTGAAGAGTAGAGCAATTGCTCATTCTTTATGACTTTGTGCTGTGTTCCTGATGTAGGTACATGTGACTGACAGTTTCATCTTAGTGTTAAAATATGCACTAGAAATAAAATATAAGAACTGACTTAAGTCCATTATGTCTTCTGTGTGGGAATGGCATCTTCTGCCTATTGTACTTTGTGCTTTTTGGTGTCTGTGATGCTATGTCAAGATTATTTACTGCCTAGCACGAATTTCCAGTCTTCCTCAGGCTAGCAGTATTCTTTCTTGCATAGGAACTCCAGTAGAGTGGGCACTTTCCAAATAGGAAATGCAGCTCAGCTTTTGTTTCAATGGTGTCACAAGCTGAAAAGGCATAACTGAAGCAGCAACAGCATTTAATGAAATCCAGCCAGGCCCCTTGAGCATTAAGCAAAGCCAGACACCCCTAGAAACACAGCAACCATTATGGCAGTGCCAGCAACCTGGCACAGACCAGAGGGAAGGAAGTGCAAAAGAAAGAACCATAGGCAATTAAAGTAACCAGAATTTTAAGGTAATTACCCAGTCTGTAATACAGCTCAGAGCAGGACAGAGGCTGCTATTCTTGTGACAAGTGCCATCCAATATTTTACAGCCTAAAGTGGTCAGGACTCAGAGCCTCGGTGCTGGGATTCACCTACAGGAGAGCACCCTAGCAGGGCACGAGTGACTCAGGGTGAAGAATGTCATCTTCTGAATCACAATGCCACTTCCTGTGGCACTTGTTTGTTTTATTTCCAGGATTCCCCTGGCTGTCTGATACTAGGTAGACTGTAAGATCTTTGGAAAACTGAAGATACCTAAGGATTTGGACCAAGTTTGTGCCCACTGCAATACAGTCAGTGTTGCTGACTTTGCCTCCAGATTGAAGGTTTCATTTAATTTCTTCTAGTCCTTATAAAGGTAAGAATGATAGGTCTGATTTTAAAATACACCCTTGGTTTTTTAAGTGTTGTCCAGACTTCTGGTTCTGTAGTCATTTAAAAATTAGTCAGTGTTTCCATTACAAACTCCTCTTTCGGGGATTTATCCTCGGTGATGTGATTTAGGGTTTAGGGCTTACAGTGGCAGTGCTGGGTTCACAGTTGGACTGGATGATCTTCAAGGTCTCTTCCAACCTAGACTTTCTATGAAATCCAAAAGTTTGCTAAGCCTCAGCTCAGTAGCCTAGTGCAAGACTCAAAATAAAGAAGTGTCTATAATGTTTAGTCTTCTTTATGACTGAAGCTGTTTTTTAAATCTTCTTCATAATTTGATTTGGGGGCTGGCTGGGTTATCTTCCTATTGATTTTAAAGCATTTGCCAGTTTTCCTACAGTTCTACTCTGCTGTTAAGTACAAAGGCTCAATTTCTGCTTACAGCCTACACATTATTTGCTTTTCTCCTTCACATGCCTTGGAGCTTATACTTGCCTTTGGTTTAGGTTCTGGAAAAGTGAAAGGGACATATGAATGGATGACTGATCCATTAAGTGCAGTAATGCAGTATTGGGACTTATAGTCCATGCACATCATTGATCCTTTCAGGTTATTGGATTCAGTGGGAGTTTTTATACACTGTGACACTCTGTGTTCAGTCTGGGCATGACTAAATGGGGAATGGCAGGCATGCAACATTGCAGAATCAAGGATTCTTGGGAAACCCCAGGTTTGGTACTTCCTTATTTCCAAGTGTTGATTTCGTAAGCAGATCTAACTTCATATGAATCAGGACTCAAGGGAAGTAAGAGTCCATGAAAAAGACAACTGAAGATCATAGCAGGGCACAAAACTACTAGTCTGAATTTGGATTGGCCAGATAGGCAAATATCTGGAAATTCTCCACTTCAGAGGACTTGATTTTCCACCTAAAAAAAGGTGTGAGTTTCAAGTGTATGTTGCTAATATATTTTTTTTAAGAAAGTCTACTCTGCTCACATGCAACCACCTCTTCATCACCAGTGGGACATTGATGCTGACTGCTTGTGATAGGTACACATAAGCCAGCTCTCTGAGCAATCATTTATACACTCAGCTACCAGCCACACACACCTTATTGCCAGTGGAGAGAACTGATGGAAAACAGGGTGGAGAGGGCTCCTAAAGTGGGGCAAAGGAGGGAGCCTTTCCCATTCCTCAGAGAGCAGCTCCAGCATCCCTGTAACCTCTTCTGTTGTGCTGGCTCCAGTGAAGCTACACCAGCATCAGTCTGTGGTGCTGGCAAGCAGCCACAGCTTCCCTGAGCTGTGACAGGGAGAGACAGGAACATCTCTGGAAAAACAATTTTGTGAGACAAAAGTTATGTATTTCTTTTTACCGTAAGAGGTCCTCCTTTTTGTCCTGCCACATACACATGTGCACACTCCTCAACTACATTTCAAAGCCCTGCTGGATGCACCAAAGATGTTAAAACTTCTCAGGATGAAGTAACAAGAACATTTTATGATGAAATGGGCCAGGGAGGGCTCCCAGGCTGTAGGTAGAACAACTGCCACCCTTGATGATTAAAGCAATGTAAGTTACAACCTACCACAGGCTGAAGAAAAATTTCCTCCTTTCCTTCCTAACCATATATGAGTTGCAGGTTGCTGGTTCAGATTATCCCAGTAAAAATACTATCACTGACAACAGGGTGAGAGGAATCCTCAGCAGGTTTCTTGTCTGATCTTCCAAATTTTAAATGTGCAAAATAAATGCTGAGTGTCTGCCACAGCTATTACAGGAAGAAAAAAAGAATAATGTCACATAATAGCTCATGTCTCTCTCAGGAAGCTTTGGTGTCAGGAAACAAAATATGCAAGTACAACTATTTTTCTAACTTATTCATCTTTGGGGGTTGCCAGAGGAAGGTCTTTTTTGCCTCCCAGACCACCACAAAGTTGAGAATGAGGAACAAGTGATTGTCCACATGACTCTTCTGTGAAAGTTCTGGATTTTCCGAAGGGCCATTTACAGTTACATGTTTATTCATTTTTCCAGTCAGTGAGCATTACAAAAATAAAGGACAGAAAAACAGAGGTTATGCTAATAATTCCCGAGTGACTATCAAGAGCATGCAGTTTCAGTCTCTGATGCAGATGATAGCAGAGTTTCTCAGGAAGCTAAGGGAAGACACAGCCCAGCTTTGTGAAATTGCTTAGAAGCTAATAATTCGTCAAGTTTGTATCTATAAGGTCATATCAACAATTGATTTTTAGGTGATTCTTTGAATTATTGGTAGCATTTGTCGTATTCTCTGACAGATACCAATTGTAGTAGTTGTAGTGAAGTAGTCAGGAATTTTCCATCAGAGCTGAAAAGCCCTGATGGTCAGCAAATACATCTCTGACTTAAAAAAAAAAATCTTTCAGCTGAAGAAACAGTACCAAATTTCTGGTCTTCTGATATTCAGAAATATTCTGTAGTTGAGATCTGACATTTAGACTGGTTTATTTTTTATTAGATTTTCTGTCTTAAAAAACAAAATCAAGTCAAATTAGAAAAATTCTGTGAACTTGACTAAATATTGAAAATGTTGGCCCATTCTAGTGCCCTCCAGCATGATTCACTGAATAATCCAGTATGTTGCCTTGCTCCAATAGAGGTGAAATAAACTATACCTTGCTTCCTATTGGGGATGTTGATAATGGATAATCTGTTCATCTGCATTAAATGTAACAACTCTTGTTTGTGATTTCTCCTTTTTGGAAACATCTGAAACTTCCGAAGAAAACAATACAGACTGCTAAGCCATGCCAAAACAAAAGCTGTCATGGACAAAAAGTTGTACTGTTGGGCAAAAGCACAAAATTGTCCTCAGAGACACCTTTCTGCATAAGTCTCAATATCTTTTTCATATTATTTGTCATGTGATTTCACCCTGTATTTTTTCTACTTTCCAAAGTAAGTGAAAAACAGTCACTTGGAATGGAAGGACCTTTGATATGTCCATTCTCGTGTTCTTCTACCTACACCTGTTCCCATTGTGAATTAACATCATCCTATTGAAATGAACCTGGTGAAGATGTGAACTGGGCTCTTCATATTTAAACACTACTTTTTCCATGCTATATTCACAATGGACTTGGTACAAAACTCGGGGAAGTTAATGGGAGTTTTTCATTCATTTGCATTCAAAGACATGCTGGAGAATCTCATTCCAGTTCTGTAGCTTCACTTTATTTTTTCTCTTTACCCTATTTCTTCTTTCCACAAAAAATTGGGATATTCTCTGTTGCTCCCATGTCTTTTTCATTTGCATCGTGCATCCTTCCCAACCCTTGTCACATGCCTATCAGGTATATCAAGATGTGTCTGAAACAGCTACCTGGTTTTCTTATTCTCATTCATGGTGGAATTTGTTTCTCCCACATACAGGACAAAGTCAAATGCTTTGTGCAAATCTAACAGAATCAACTCTCCACTCTGGAGTTTTGAGATACAGCCAAAGGAAAAATACAGGCACAACCTCTGGACCTTAACTGTTCTTGGGAAAAACTGCATGAGCAATACTGTGGCGGTGTGCCTAAGCTCCTTAGCTTTGCTGAATGTAGACTGACTCACAGGATCATCTTAGCTCTCTCTGTAACCACTGCACTGGTTGATCTGCAAACCAAATTGTCTTCCCCTGCATAATGGGGGGATGACTTTTCCCTTTATTAAGCAAATTGGCTGTCTCATCTAAAAGGTTATTTAGGCAAAATGTTAAGATTTTAACCTCAGATAAAGATATTTGCAAGTATCTTAACTCCAGTTTTCTCAAGAGAGACAGAGTGGATCATCATGTGAGAACAACCAAGGTCACTAGGAAAGTGAGGCAACATCTCAACCACCTCTCTAAATGAAAGACAGAGGTAGGACTAAAGGCTCTAACTTAAATAGCTATGGAGTTTGTCAAGAACAATATATGCTGCAACGAGTTAAATCAGTGGGCCTAGGGACTGTTATCTAATGGAAGCAGACCAAGAAACATGCATTGCTGTGGGCTGAAAAACTTCACTGGTAAGAAGTGTAGCACTTCAGGAAGAAAGCTGCTCTCTAACTGTAATACATCATGAGATAAATCAGCTTTTAGGATAAAGGATGTAGAACTAGTTGGCATTTGGGCCTAAAATTGATAGAGTTATAGACACTTCAAATACCATTGTTTATTCAAACAGGTAAACCTATTACGTATGCTTTACTAAATACGCATTGCAGAAGATCCATCAGGTTACAAACCAATGATAACTAGCCACTGGAACGGGGTAGTTGTATTTTCAGTCACTTGAAGTTGTAATATAGAGATGACCCATCTTCCGATCACCACTAGCAACTCTGAGCAGGAATCATTGTGTGAAATTCCCAGACTTATGTTACGTACATGTGCTGGTTTTGGCTGGGGTAGAGATAATTTTCTTAACAGTGGCTGGTGTGGGGCTGTGTTTTGGATTTGTGCTGAACACAGGGTTGATAGTATATAGGTGTTTTTGTTATTGCTGAGCAGGACCTACACAGAGCCAAGGCCTTTTCTACTTTTCATACAGCCATGGTGGTGAGGAAATTGAGGGTGCCTGGGAGGTTGGAAGGAGACACAGCCAGGACAGGTGACCCAAACTGACCTAAGGGAAATTCCAGATCATACGACATCATGCTTAAGATACAGAGCTGCGAGGAAGCAGGAAGGAGGGGACATTTGAGGGATGGTATGTGTTATCCCAAGTCACCATTGCGCATGATGGGGCCCTGCTGTCCTGAAGATGGCCGAACACCTGCCTGCCCCTGGGAAGCAGTGAATTAATTCCTTGTTTTGCTTCACTTTTTTACAAAGCTTTTGCTTTCCCTATTTAATTGTCTTTATCTCAACCCATGAGGGTTCTGGCTTTTACCCTTCTCATTCTCTCCCCACTCCTGCTGGCAGAAGAGTGAGTTAGGATCTGCCTGAGGCTTGGTTGCTGGTTGGGGTTAAACCACAATAATAGGTGTGCTGGTTTTGACTGATGGAGAGGTAATTTTCTTCACAGTAGCCGGTATGAGGCTGTATTTTGGATTTGTGCTGGAAAAAATGTTGATAACACAGAGATGTTTTAGTTACTGCTAGGCAGTGCTTACACAGTGTCAAGGTGTTCTCTGCCTCTCACATCACCCCCACCATGACAGTAGGAAGCCAGCCTGTATCACCGTAATGATCCCTTCTGTTCTAAAAGCTCTGAATGCTCTACATAATCCCTGTAATTAATCTAGCTCCATAGGCTTCTGTTTACGAGTCAGTTATTTTGGCTGTGTGTATCAGAAAAAATAACTAGTTTCAGCCAGTCAGGCTTATTGAAAGTAGGGAATTACTATTTGGAGTGAAGTCTGTTTCTAAAAAGCCTGCTGTATACGTCTATGCTCATTGGAAACACCGAAGTTGATCTTGATGACACATCCCATTTGCTGAAAGTTTACGGTAGATTGACTCATGCAGTTTTATGTTGTGCTCAGTTCAAAACAGTTTTTTTTTGTTTGGTTGAGTGGTAGCTGTTTCAGTGGTTACCTTTTGGTTTGATGGTTTGTTTTTATAGGGCAGAGAAAGTTTACCCAAATTACAAGCAGTTGCCAGTATTGCCTGAAGAAAAATGTCATCCTGACATTGATTTCTTTGGGGAATGAATCATGCAGCCATATAACTTTTAGCAGTGCTGTCTGTCTAGATTTGTGATCTTTTTCTTTCTTTTAGTACAAAGTTTGTCACTTGAAACAATGTGTGATGTCTCATCTTAAACATATTTATAGTTTCCCCTCTGTTTACCAACAGCTCTGTTCTGTGTGTCATTTGTGTCTGGCGTATGCATCATCACTAGTTCCATTTCAGTATAGAAACCCATAATTTCACTTTATATTTTGTCCATATGCATCATTTTTGTGGCTATGTTTTATCCGTGATGGGGCATTACATGGAGGCCTTCTTAATGATAGAAACCATAACGTGTCCCAAATATAGCACAGTATGGATAATTGCAGACAGGAGTTTAGGGGTATTTTTGGTTTTGACAATTAATGACTACCTGCATGGAAGTTTTACTGAATTGCATCACATAAAAAACCGCAAACAGAAAACCAATGGCACCCGCCTTTGGAGAGCTCCCTTGGGCTCATCTAATCCAAAGAAAATCAAAATGGCCAAATCTTTAAATCTGCACAAACAGAGAACCTAAATAATGAATACAGCTTGATGGATTTCCTCAGGCCAGATCCTGTTCACTTGAAATCTTCCACTTAGGAGGAAAGGACTGAGGAATCCCAGGAGCAGCAAAATCAAAGCAGCAGATGTTTCTAGTCTGGTTCTAATCTCATGTAATTAGAAACACAGATAAACCATAACTTCTCATTTTCTCATCCCTGCTTTAAGATTGTTTAATTCCCTTCTTTTCTTGTTGTATTACTGTGGGTCCCTATTACTTACTATTTATTAAGTGCTTATTGATGCAAATCTTCAGAGGTATAAAGCCATAATGTTCGTCCTGATGTTTAGGGGCTCTTGCCAATAAATCTCATCTCTTGCCCTCTGCTTCCTTGAAAAAGGGTAGCTCAGCATTCAGTTTCTGACTCCACTGCCTGCCCCGCCATGGAGCAGCACTCACTGGATATGTTCCTGTCTGTATGGCACAGCATGACAGCACGCACAGTCATCATGTCTGAGGAAGCTGTCACTAAGCATCCAGTTACTGACTCATTCCCCACCACAAATCCTTCTTAAAGAAAACCCTGTGAATATCTTCCTAGTGCTAATTGGCAGTAACTCACTTTCAGATTGATTAAGCCTAGAAATAATTTTTTTTTAATGTTACCATTGAAAATAAGCCAGTTCCAGATGGGGAACTGGCATAGGCAGCATTGAGCAGGGTGCAAGTCAAAATCTATTTCCAGTGTTCATCTGTACCCTTGTGAAATTGGCTTCCCACCTCTGTGAGCAGGCACTGTGCCATCCTGCTGCATGGGTACAAGGGTGGGTAGCCAAGCCAGCATGTGCACACACTGACTGTGGGCAGGAAGGGCACAAATCCAAGCCCAGGAATGTGGATGCAACAGCATGGCTGGAGTGTAAGCACGGATTCAACAGTAAATGGACTGTATCAACAGCATGACGCTGGAATCGCCTCTGACATCAGCCAAACAGCCTCCTTCACTGTGTGAAGACATTTTCATTGCCAAGGGATCAAAGCATATACTGCACCAGAAAAGAAAAGAGGTGAAGAAGGAGAAGAGCAGTCAGATCTTTATGATGGGTTGTACATTCATGCTCTGCCTGCTCTTTGCATAGCCTTTTTTCTTTTGATTAGGTTGTTGGTCTTTGGAAAGAGAACAACTGATCTGTGATGCAGCACTGTGGATGCTTTACATGGCAGACCTCTTCTGTGCCATAAAGCCAAGGACCAGTTAAAATGAGAGGTAATCTTTTACCATTAACCCAACTGCTGACAAGTTCAAGTTTATTCTTAGTTGCTTCTGGCTGGTTAGAACTTAAGGATGTGTCTGCCCAAGGGGAAGACCTCTTTGCCACAGAACAGTACAAAAAACCTGCCAGGATCTACTCTTTGCTCCCAACTCATGCTGCTGACCAAATCGCAAGCACCTAGCAGATTGTGGCAATTTCCTGTCCCTTAGACTGAAAGGACCCTGAAACCCATAAGAATAAAGTTGGAATCTCCAAAACACTTGGAGAAATGACAGTGCTACACGTTTTACTGATACTGTTGGACACAGTCTGACACTGTCTTTGGAACTGATTTAATCTTACTTGTAAACTCATAAATTCTTTTGAATGCTGTCATAAAATTCCAAACATTAAACAAAACCATGCCCCAGTTTTTGGTGATGAGAATTACTGTGCTGATTTATGAACCTTTCTTTTATATCTATACTTGCATTGCTGCAGCCAGAGAACAGGTAGATTAAAAAGTAAAGCATCCAAGTAGGCGTCACTTCCTATGTAGGGATAGACAAATAAAAACTTGAAGTCTAGGAGAATCCTGCCTCAGGGGAAAATACAGAAAGCTCTGTGGTTCTTAACAGTTTCCATCAGTGATAAACTCATTACTATTCAGAAATCTTTTCATAAGCCCTGTAGCTCATTTTTTTTCCTTGCCAGAGGTGGCTCAGCAGTTATTCCAAGTGATGTGAATTACTCCAAATTGGTAGAAGTCACAGCAGTCCTTTTATCTAATTTGCTAGTACTGTGCTTTATATGTTAAACCACTATCAAACTAAAAACCAGTCATAATGACATCACATTGTACACCTAAGCAAGTATCCACAATTCAGAGGTATACATATGAATTGGGGAGTGGAATCCAGCCTCCTAGTTTCCAAATCACAGGTCAAAAGCTCCAGAGGTACCAGCAATAATCAGCACTGAGTAGGAAAACCCCATAATTTTAAAATCTTTCTTCATTACACAAAACTTGAACTTGTAAAAAGACTTAATTCATTAGCAGGTTTAAAAAAAATAAAAAAAGCAAACACAACACAACAAAGAGCTTTCTGAGTGTGAACTGAGTGAAGGAGTTTTTTTCCTTTGGTTTTGTTATGCTATCAAGTGGAAAACAAGCCACCAGTATCACCCTGCCTCCCTTACACTAGCAAACAGTGTGGCAGACAGTAACTAGGAAGATGGGAGAATGAAGTTCAGAACTTTTTTTTCTTGCTAGAAAGACATCCACACAGACAAGAAACCAATGTTACAACACATTACACAACACTGTGCGTCTCCAAACAGCAGGGAAACAACTTAGGTTGTAAGATAGAGTTCACTGGGCAGGACAGATGTCTTGAGATACATTTGGTAGCAGGGTTCAGGCAGTGACCAAGGCCAGGAGCCTCTGGGCTTGGAGGGAGGTTTTCAAGCTTTCTCTGGTTTCCCACTCTCTCATTTTCCTCACATCCTTGCCCTCCCTTTCAGCTAGATCTTGCAGGGCAGGTAGCTGCCTCCTGGTTTGTTGGTGTTTCTTTTGCAAACTGCTGAAAAAAGTGCTAAAAGCTGTTTGGCTCTAGCTGTCTTTGGAAAGTATGTAGCAGAGTTTGAACTGAAAAGGAATAAAAAAAGAGAAACTATATAATTATAGATCTAGATGATCTGTATAATAATAACCTATAAGGTTAACCTATAACATGGGTAATGCAAGACACATCAGCTGAATTCTAGGACCAGGAGACTAAGAACAAGTAGGACTGGGAGAGCTTGAAGTTTGAAGCTTTGTCATTGCTCTACATGATCCACAGGTCAGCACATCACCTATGTACGACTTAATCATTTTAGGGTTTTCTCCTGGACACAAGCCTAACATCTGCCATCTCTTGTCCCTGCCTGCCACCATGACATGGCTTTTTCCAGAGCACCTCACACAATTCATGGAAGGGTTTGAGAGCATGCTGGAAAGCAAAGCTCAGCTTTGCTCTAATCCAAGGCTTTGCACAAGGTTCTGTCAGTTTGTGCTTCAATGCCAGTGACTTTTCTGTTCTCTTACAAAATGTTAAAGAGAGCAGAATCAATCTTTTCCAGTTTGTCATGGTGGGGAGTATATCCATGCTCTTGGAGGAACTTGTGCACCACTTTGCCACTAATCCATACTATAAACTTAGAAAGCAAGCACAAAGGACTGCACACCAGTGCTATTTCAGTTCACAGCTGTGTGTCCAAGTCTGTTTCTAAATAGAAATACTTTCATTAGCCATGCAATCCTCTGTTCTATTGCTTACATGATTTTTTTGTTTTTAAGGAAGGAGCCTCAAACCAGAATGGGAAGGGTATAACTAGGCAGGACAGAAGTGTGATTCCAGGCAGAACATTATATTTGGTTCTTATTTCTGCAGCCGAAAATAACAGCTCTCCAAAGAGCATCAGGGATGTTCAAATTCCGGAGCCAGAAATTAGCTCCATAGCTCAAGACATGACGTGCTCTCTAGGAGGAGACTGTAGAACTCTAAGAGACAGAAATGCCTGAGATAAGAATGTGAAAATCTGAGGCTGGGTACATGCCCATAATCTCTCATGTGTAAACAAACAGTTAAATTTATGTCAGGGAGCAGCATGTTTAGTTTTCTGAAGAAGACATGTTTCCCAGAAGGAATTACATAAATATTTATGAAAATGAAGCAGGAAATATTTTCCCAGGGTAGGACACTGTTCAGCACTGCATCAGGTCAGTAGAAGCTTGGGTTTATTTTGTCAGTCTTCCCCTGGAACTGAATCATTGCCCTCTTGTTTGCAAAAATCTGTTCCGACACAGGAAGAGGCTGCACTTAGATAAACACAATTACAAGCCACGTTGAGTATTTAATTTCTATCACATTTCTGAATGCATATGTTAATGCCTTACATTTTTGGATAGCTTCTCTGAGTGATTGCATGGAAAACAATAGCAATAAGTATCCATCTTAGGCCTCTCTGAAAGGCTGGTGGCATTGTGTCAAAGGTGTCTTCAGTAGAACTGAAAGCCTGCAGGCTAACAGAGCATTCCAATCCAAGTGTTCACAATAAAAGTGCTTAGAACACATTCACTGTGAGCCAGGACAGCCTTGCTAAGTGCAAAAGTTAGAAACAAAAAGTTGTAATGCAGTGCTGCCTGAGTGAGCAGAAGTTACACACAATTGAGATCTGTTTACAAAATGGGGTACAGGGTTCAGTACTGCACCTAATAAAGCATCCAGCAGCTCTCTGAATCTGTGGTCTGCAACCCAAGCTCCTTAAGACCAGCTGTTCTGTTCCTTGGGCACCAGCTGTCTCCAAATCCCTCCTGCCTCACAGCAGAAACATACAGCTGGAACCTGTGTCAGCTTTTCTGTTTAAGGGCTAAAAGCTGAGGGGCATAGGAGTGGGAAAGGAGAGGAGCATCCCAAGAAGGGGTTGTAAGCTCTAGTGCAGACCTAAGGTTCTCCCAGAGTACCATGCCTGTGTCAGACCAGAAAAAGCTCACACCCATCCCTCAAGGTACCCAACTCAACAGAGAGCCAAACTCACCAGCAGGAAACCAAGGAGATCATAGCTGACAGCAGAGCACATACTTCTATATGGCCGAGGCTGACGAAGCCTCTCAAACATCCAACAAGAATATATCTATAATCCTTAGAGTCCTACAAGCTCTGTTTACTAAACATATAAGCCAAAAGGTTTTGGACTATTTGGTCCTTAGGTTGGTTGTTTTTTGTCAGTTATTTGTGAGCATATCAAAACCTAGTCATTGTTTATATCTTAATCAGAGGAACAACTACTGGTGGAGACTCTGTTTACAGGCTCAAGTAGCCATTGCATAGGGTCAAAACCAAAAATGGCATTTTACAAAATAACCGTAGGATTACTTTCCTCCCTATGCATTGCAAACCACAATACTCTGCCCTTCCTCTTCCATTTTCTCTAAGCTTTGCCACCACAATTGATGTATCCAGCATGACAGAATGAAACACCCCAAATCATCATGACCCCTGATACCAGAAGAGAAACTGTCTAGGATGCCAAAGCAAGAAAATATTCTACCTTCTGTTTTTCTTCAGGTGCTCCCAAGCTTATTCAGTACAGTAAGGTACAGAAGGGGAAAGTTCTCCTTAATACTGAATTTGGGTCAGAAAGGACTCCAGCAGACTCTCAACACTTATGGCTGAATCAGCCCATGGTTTCAAGCAGGTTGTATTAACCTGGAGTCCAACCACAGGATCTGTGACTCTACAAATGATGAAAATTTGCTGTAGATCTGGCTCCCTTTTGATGAACACTATTTCAGCATGTTGTCTGTGCTCCTTATCACAGAATCACAGAATCACAGAATCACAGAATCACAGAATCACAGAATCACCAGGTTGGAAGAGACCTCCAAGATCACCAAGTCCAATCCATGCCCTAACACCTCAACCAGACTATGGCACTGAGTGCCCTGTCCAGTCTTTTTTTAAACACATCCAGGGATGGTGACTCCACCACCTCCCCAGGCAGTCTGTTCCAGTACTTTTTTATTCTGTCTGTGAAAAATTTTTCCTAATATCCAACCTATACCTATTATATATACCTATTATAGTCTGTTGACATTTAACTACTAACATTGAAGAGTAAGCAAATGAAGGTTATGCAAATCTCCAAGGAAGTTACTTGAACTCCAAGTAGAAAACACACAGATTACCTGACTAGTCCTCATCTCAAAGAACAGAATCTTTCTGGATTTTTTTAAATGTCATTTCAGGGTTTCCTTGTAAAACTTTCATGTTCTTGGAAGTGTTTGTTTTGTGACTTTTATGTCTGGACAATTTGGCCTAGTTCGTTTTTCTTTCTTGCCTACAGTCATTTCTTTAAGCCTGATTGAATGAGAATCAACATGCACAACAGGCAGTCTGCTTCATTAGATCTCCATCACTAATGAAGCTGCTTGAAGATTTTCCAGTGAAACTGGTTTGATAAATACTGTTTTGCCAAAACCCAAGCTTTTTTGTGGTAGTATATCAGTTTTGATGGATTGCCTTTAAAGGTGGGTTTTCTAGCTCCAGGACAGCATTCCTAGTCCAACACACAGGAAGACATAACTGATTAACACACATCCTTGTAATAAAGCAATATACATCTTAGGCCTCTCTGCAAGCACTGGTTTGAACTAGGCAGAGAAATAATTCAAATGTGGATCTCCTACATTTTAAGTAAGTATTTTCATTTACCAAGTTTTTAGATCCATTAAATCTAATTTCTTACAGTATTTTTAGGGCGCTTGTGACTGTTAAGGCAGGCAGGGTAGGGGTGGTAGTGGGGGAAGAGTAGGGTCTATTTATTTTCTAAAGTGGAATGAAAACATTTGTAAATGATCACACCACTGTCAGAAAAACGTTCCCTGCTTAGTCCCGGATAGTAACTGAAGTAGTTAAACAAATGGTTTCCTCTCTCACTTACACTTACCCCTCTTTATCCCTGATAAATGACAAACAAGTCACTGTAAGTCTCTCAGTACTGTGGAACAGATAGCATCATTCATGTCAGTTTGGCAACATTTCCCAAAATGCCTCCTCCAAACCTAAGTACACTAGCTTCCCACTCCTACGCTCTCTATTCTTGCTCTTACATTGACCTTCTGCTCACAAAATGGAAAGTGAAGAGAAGAAAAAGTTAAATAAAACAGATTTACAGTGTACAAGTCAGAGGCACAGTGCCCAATGCAAATCACAGAGGAACAAGTTTATTTCTGGTATGACTCTACTCAACTATAATCCTGGCTTCGTCTTTCCTCCCCCTCTAGCTGTGTGTACCTGTTATCAAGGCCACATTTGAGGGGGTAAGTTAGATGACATTCTTTAAGACAGATGTCACTCTTTATTTCTGAAAAACACTGTATACAGTTTAATAACAAAAAATGTGTTTTGAAAAGGGGGGCAGTCTATGAGCAGACTAGAAAGAAAAGGGGAGAGGAGTATCTTGACCCTTCTTGGGACTTTGGCCAACATTTTATCACAGATGAAAGCCTGAAGTCAGAGTCTTCTTCCAGGCTTTAAGAAAAGGTATTCACTCTTACATCAATACTGCTATTTATTCTGTATGCCCAAGGGCTGCAACGTAGGACTAGGGAACCAATACTCTCTTAAATAATGAGGAAAACCTCTCAAAAGCTATTAGCATAGGAAATACATTTTTTCCTAGAATGGAAAACAAACACGCTCTCGCACGCTACATAGTTCAAAAGCCTAGTTCAGCTTTTTGAGTAGCTGTTTCATTGTGTGAGAAACTAGAAGTGAACAAAATTCCCGGAAATATTACAAATAGTCATCTCCCCTTTCTTTTCTGCCAGGCTACCTTGAAGATCCTCCTATCCCTGGTTACTGTGCTCTCCTTAAGAGAAAGCTAGAGTATTCTCTAGGAAGGGGTTGCACACAGATAGGTATCTGTCATAGCTCCTTCCAAAAGAGAAGATGCATGCAACCTGTTCCTCCATCCAAGAGGCCTCCAACACTGGTTTCAGAGTCTCAGCACCTAGCTGAATACCTGAAGGCTACCTCAGGATTTGAACCAGCTGTAGTTTCCTGGACAACCCAAAGGTACTGTTCTGTTGTGATTTGTGCTACACCATTGTCCCAATATATGGCCTCTCCCAGTTCATGGGAAAAGTGATATAGGAGAAGGTGATGCGGTCATCCAAGCTCATCTTATTCTGTGTCTTCAGTCCTGAAGTGTGTTGTCAGAGACTGAAATAGTTTGTGCCTCAAACATTGATATAAAGTTTTGCTCATTATAACAAAAACTGTATAAAGAAGCTACAACCAAAGAAGCCTCCCTGGAGATACCTGACTGGGACTTTGGACTGTAAGTTAAACCACTAAGATTAGATAAAGGGAAAACCCATCCTTTCATCATCTCAGGCCTGGGAAAAAACAAACAAGGCTCAAGAAGAGGAATGTGTCCACAAGAAAGCCAAACACAGCAGAGATTCTTCCCTGGCTGAGTTTGGGGTGGGGGAGACCACAGCCCACAGAAGCCAGGTTTACACAGACTCCCCTCCCCAAAATGAGGCGGGGCTGGGGGAGGAGG
>VYXC01000829.1:0-282523 GCA_013397175.1 Platysteira castanea | reverse complement strand
TCTCTCTCATATTTACCATCAAATAAAACCCTACTATTGACTGGCATATGGTCTCATTTGCACCTTAATTCGGGCAGAGGCATATCTAAGGGCATATCTAAGAACTTCAGTAACCAGATTGTAACACGTGTCCTTTCTGTATTGTGTCTACCAGCATGATCTGGGCTGGGGGCTAGCATGGTGGAGCTGTCTGTAAGCATAAACCCATCATTTGTGGTTTTCAGGCTAAAACACCNTGTCATAATCCATCAAAGACCCACCAAAGTGCCCCGTCAGAAGCCTTGCACCACAGGACTGCACGTGATGCAATAAACCTGGAGTCTGTTGTAAGAGACAATGGCAAACTCCCCCCACCAGGGAGGTGCCTGGGTTTTCCTACTTAGCCTGAGTGTATATTAACCCATCAGATCCTATGCTTTTCAAANAGCATAGTGGAGCTGTCTGTAAGCATAAACCCATCATTTGTGGTTTTCGGGCTAAAACACCCATGGATAATGCCAACTTTTCATTTGCTACTCTGGGGACTGTGGGTACCTGGCACCCAAAAGGTACGATATAGCACTGGTGATTTCCACCCACAGCAAACTGGCAGCTCGCCTGTTGTCACTAACACTCTCCTTGGAGGAAAGCTTTTATGGAAAAGTACATGTTATATGCAGTCTGCATTACTCTTCCAGCATACAACCAGCCAAATGTATCCTATAACTAATTAGTACACAGTTGGATACAATACCAAAGTCTTTTGTCCTTTGAGTAAGTGAAAAGCTGGGCATGAAGAATCAGTGCCGAGACAGAAAAAAATTACAGGAGAGATATTCCCATATACTGGAGAAATTTTCCACGGCAAAAGCAGCTAAACGTCTCACAGATAAGAGATAAATTGGAATAAACAGCTGTCAGTGTTAAATAAATATCCTGGATAATGTGCAGGACAGAAATAACTACAGTATCGTCAAACTCCTCTCTTCACTTTATTTAGCTGTTGTTGCATATAGCTCCCAATCTTTCCACTGCTCCAGTTAGTGAAGCATTTATTTTTGAGTCAGCTGCATTTCTTAAGACTGTAACAACGAAAGGCATTTCCTGAGAAACTGCAAGGATGAGCAGCAAGAAAGAACAACAGCTAAGGAAATATGGGACCCTTATAGTGTTTTTTATCTTGCAAGTTGAGATCTTTGGTTTTGATGTTGATAATCGACCTACAACAGATGTCTGCTCAACACACACAATTTTACCTGGACCAAAAGGTGAGGAATTATCAGGTTGCTAATGCTGAGACCGGTACTGATAAAGGCTTATTTTTTAAAAATAGAGGGCTTGTGGCATGGGCTGGGCATGAAAAATGGGAAATATTGTAGACTGTACAAACATGTAATAGACTGTAACTGTAATGGGGGAAAATGAAGAAGCAAGGAGATTTAAATTTGCATTTCTTTAGTTTCAGGAACAGTGTCACATATTTTCACATAAGTTAGAGGTGTCTTTTTGCATCTTTCTCCAGCCACATAAATCTTCTCTTATTGCTTTTGTTCCACACACAATGAATACAGCTAACAGAGACAAACCGAGGGAGTTGTCTAAAACTAGGCACCTATTGCGAACTGTTTATGGTCTGCTTTGTGTCTACAGACAGGGAGAGATACGCAATATTTAAAATGACCAAACTGCCATTATTTCCAAATGTTTACTTGTAAACACATCTCTGCTACATTCATCAGACCTCATCCAGTAGCTCTTGTTGAATTACACAGGATCTTTGCTACAGATTTCAAAAAGAACTAGATCAACTCGGGCATGTACAGGTCTTTTATCTTCAAAACACTTTGCAAATATCTGAAACCAAATTTCCTGCATTAAGGTACTTTTTCTGTAACACAACTAACGTCAGTGGAATTGCCTGAAGGGTATCTTATTAGGTCTGTGACATATAAATCTATCTTGCAGTGGCACATCTAAAATATATATTACACACCATGGCTATTGCAGTTTCAAACTATTGCTTTCTTTTTAGTAATTCATTGTATTTTTCTATAGGCTACAGACTGAGAGAAAAAAATGCAGCTGATTTAAATTTAAAGCAGAAAAAAGATTATCAAGTCAAGAGCACTGCTACAGACTCATTTGTTTTTACGAGGGATTATTCAAATGCATGTTGCTTAAAGGACCATTTTTAATCAGGAAATTAATTTCTTTATGATTACAATCCAGGCTTAAACTTTTGCTGCCACAGCATAAATGCAGAGAGATGTAATGATCCCCAAGGGATCATTACAAGAGCTAGTGGGTGTTGGTTTAGTTAGTATCTAAGTAATGCCAGGCTGGAGAACAGAGTTTGACAGAACTGTGTTTAACAAGTCATAGGCTAATGAGGGGGTCTTGTGACAACACAGAGTAGCTGGGACTCCAGCTGGCTTCTGTGGTCTACCTTGTGTAGGGAGCATTTGAAGGGTAGGTATTATGGTTCTTTCTAAGTGTGGTACTGAGAAAGTCAGAATTTAGTCATTACCAGTCCTGTTCTTCCTGGCTGACATCAAGACACAAGATGAGACCAGCAGTTTATTGGCACAGCTCAAACTACTACTTTAGGTCACCATTCCCAAGATCCATGATTGGTAGAAGGGGTATTGAGTAAATCACTTCCAGATTACTAGCTCACGTCCACTGCAGGCCATCAAATACATTTTGGAGACTATGTGATATGATCCTGTAGATTGATTTCAGTTCCTACCAGAGCTGAGCTCATCCGGAACAGTTACAAGTAGCCCTTAATGGCACTGGTTGTTTTAATTGCCAGTCATCTGGGCAGTTAAAGACTGAGCAGGCTGAGTGTATGAACTACCCTGTTACTTTTCAGGCAGGATGAAACATCCTTCCCTAATATGCCAGAAGAAAGCCTGTCCTGCTGTCAGTTTTCCCTTATCCGTTTTACATCTCTGGACTCAGAGCACATGATCCCAAGCTTATGACCACAGCCACAGGCAGCACTTTGCCGCTTAAACTCTAACTTTAACAATGGACAAGCCTCTGACTCTTGCTGCTGTAGTTTTTATTCCCTGTGCTACATCTGTTGTGTCCCTTAGTCCACTGTTGTCATAAAAATGGGGTTTGACTCACTCTGCACAAGTTTCACCCTCTCACCTCCATCTGCTCAGCATCTCAGCTGGGGTAAAACACGGTGGTGCTCCCACAAGACAGAGGTGGTGATCTCACAGAGTACTTTGATGAGCTTTTTCTACCACCACAGGCTAGATGCCTGTTGTGGCAACTTTCTCCTTCCATGAGAACATGGAAGTGTCTAATGGGCTAAAGCAACCACAAGTGCAAGGAACTAAAAGGTATTCAACAGCTGTAAGACTGCCTAGACTGTCCCACCTCACCTATCCCAGTGCAAGGCATAAACTGTCCTATAGGCTAGATCCAATTTGTGTGCTACACAGATGGACGCTGGTCCTGTGCAACAGAGACACTGCTGTTTCCATCACACACTACAGCGGACAGGAGAGCGCTGAGGGAGAAGTGAGGGTGTTTGGAGGGTTCAGAATTTATAACCCTTTATTGCCTGCACTATTGGAGGCTACATGACTCAATCCCCTAGATGTTCACAGTTGCCACAGAAGCAAGCTCCCAACCTCTTTGCATGCTCACCCTGAAAATCATCTGTTGAAGGGTTGTGAAGACAGGCCACTTATATAAGCCACATGTAAGTTGTCCAAGTTACTTTGGCCAAGCCATATTCTTCCCCTTCAAAAACATCTCTTTGTTATGCTCATACCGGAGATGTCACAAGAGATGTATGGCATGAGCAGTGGGATGAAAAAAAAGGGTAATTCCAGGCTGATTATCAGAAAAGTCTTCAAACTGCCTGTGATAGTCCCACCAGCTCCCAGAAAGCATGGGGCAAAACCAGAGGCCATCGTGTGTAACAATAAGAGCCAGAAAATACTCTGGAACACTGCAGTGTCCCAGGAAGAGAAGGAATGCAGTGAATGTCCTGTCAGCCTTTGCAGGCTGTGCTGCAAGGAGAGCAGCGGGTCCGAGCTCCAGTGCTCGGCAGGCGCTGCCGTCCCCCCACGGCTGCTGGTTCCCCTCGCTGGGGCAAGCAAATGTAACCTGAAGCCTGTTCACAAAGAATTATGCAAAAAAGTTTGCCAAATGGGCACTCCAAAAAAAAGAAAAAAAAAAAAGAAGAAAGAAAAAGAGAGAGAGAGAGAGAAAGGCAAAAGCTGGCACCCCTCTCCATTTCCCTTCGTAGGCAACACTCAAGTCTCTTCTCAAAAAGATGGGATTTTTTTCAATGAAAATAGCCCACTGCAATGGCTGTCTTGTATTGCCTTCCTGAAAAATGATTTGAGGTACACTGCCATCTGGCTTCTATGGCAGTTAAAACCAGAAAGGTGTGAGGCATTTTCTAGGATTCTTATTGAAATACCCTAGGAACACTCCCCCATGACCCATCCCCACTCCCCCCCCCCAAAAGTACAGATTTTCAGTGTTCATATCTAGTGAGTTTTGATGTTTCACCAGAGATGTTAGGAATAACTTGGTCCTCGCTGGGCTGTTGTGGCACAGGAACTCTGAAAACTTTCATCTTACATAACGTAATGCTGATCCACAGCTGAGTTACTGGGGCAATAAAGACCATGTTCTGTACTTTATTTTCTTGGGTCCAAATTGAATCAAGAGATCAAGCATAAACAAAACAATGAATTTCCCAGGGCAGCCAGGTGCGTGGCCTAGCAAGTAGTCATGGCCCTACTGCTTACTTTTTACCCTTCCAAGTCTGGAAGCAAAGCAGGCTGGCTGTTGCTGCTGCTGGGAAAGGATGTGGGACTGTGGGGAGGCAGCAGCTAACACAGTGAGAGCAAAGGCACCAGCTGTTGGTTGTTGCCCTGGCAGCATCAGGAGGATCAGGCTCTGCTCCCCTGGGCTCCACCTTTGAGGTGTGCCCCAGCTCTGTCCTTTCTTCCAGCCTGCTCTCCCCTAGATGGCAAGCTCGGTTTTGTCTGATCTGCAAAGGAAATTTTAAGTGGGCTGCTGATGTAGATGAGACAGGAGCTGACCTGCTCTGAGTAAATCAACAAGCAACAACATAAAGGTAGAAATAAGCAGAGGAGAACCCAAAACTCTGACTCCTGAACTCCCATTAAATATGTGAGTAGGGGGAGAAGAAGACTGGAGCAAGGGCTGGCACTGCAGAAATGGATTTCACATGGATTCATGGGAGCTCAGCCCTTCAGAAGACTGGCTCCAGATCTTGCTATCTGTCCCTGGTCCCTACTCATTTCCTTTGAAATCCAGACACAAGAACTTAGAAAGTCTTGAATCAGATCGAGGCTGAGAAACTGGGATGAGATGAAATCTGAAGAGTACTGGGACTTTCCCATAGCAGTTTAGATGTAAAATGTTTCCTTATCACTATTTCTGACAAACAATGCTTATAAACCCTGTGACACTGGCTGGTACCTCAAAATAGCATTTACTGTGGTCACTAGTATAGCTGTCCATCTCTCAGCTTTAATTGTGCTTACGCAGTGCCACTCCTGGAAAATCTCAAACTCCCTCAGAAACCAGATACGCTGCTATCCACATTGCCTTCCAAAAATATAAAATGCCTTACCACATCCTATAGCTGTTCAAATCTATAACTAAACTTCCCTCTTAGTGCCCCATGTTTGATCTAAAGAGTCCTTTAATTTCAACACATAATTCTATTTTTCATGGCTTTTAGAATTCCTCATTTTAGCACACAGTAAGTTTCTGGAGATTATCAGCCTGAGCAACAAAGCATGTGTGTGGGGTCTTAAATACATAAATTCAAAAGATAGTGGGTCTGTATTTCTTACCAATGGCTGGCTGATTCCTCACTGAAGCCACCATAATTCACGGGTCTCTGAGATCATGTCAGAATGGCAGGAAACAGGCTGGGAAAATCAAATCAGGCAGACCAAATAAAAGGAGAATCAAGAATGATTGAAATTATTTCTGTGTTATATAAGAAATAATGCATATTCCATTCATGCACAAAGGCTCATGGATTCAAATAATACGAGTCAGCAGAGGTTCACTGAGCCTACTGAAGGCTTGGGAATGCCACATGCAGTGCAGTAGGAGAGGAGGGTCTTTCTAATGAAGTCAATAGATATTTGTAAGTAGAAAAGCAATCAGAGAATTCATTTTTTTTCCTTGAAGATTCTTTCTATTTCACAAGGGAAGGGCTTGTATTGTCTAATTTGAACCTGGGTGAAGAAACATAACCTGTGTAAGAATGGTGCATATGTAGGAGCCCTGCATGTTCCTGGAGGACACCTGGGAGGCTGACTGTGGGTGCAATTTCACACTACAGCTGAACATACTACTCAACTCTCAGGTTTTCTGACAAAAAGGGAGGCCAAACATCTTCTTTTTCTTCCACTCTGACCACGTGGTCCCACCTTCACCTTGAGCTGGCTCAGCTATTTCACAGAATCACAGAATATTCTGAGTTGGAAGGGACCCACAAGGATCACCGAATCCAACTTTTACGTGAATGGCTCATCTGGGGATGGAACCCTCGAGCTCGGCGTGGTCACCACTGGGCTCTGACCCCAGGCTCTTCACTGAGCTGCTTCAGCTCACTTGCTAAAAATGTGTATCTGCCTTGTGGATATTCCTCTGTTTAGGGAGTTGAATTTCTTCAAAACAGGGTCAAAAGAGTGCTCAACATCATGCAGGGGGGGAGGGAGGCCTGCAGGACAGTGCTGGGAACTGAAGGGAGGAGGAAGGACAGGGAAGGGAGCATCATGTCAGATAGGCAGCTGACGTCAAGAAATCCTGTCCTCACTAGCCAAATACAGCATGAAAGCAAGAATGCACTCTGTTACGGGAAATTTGCTAAGGATCTCAAAGACACTGAAAGTGAAATTAGAGGAAATTTTGAGTCTTTCCACTGACGTAACTGTGACGTGCTCGTACACTGGAAATACAAACTGGGCTGTGTTTGCTTATTTCTTAAAGTCTGTGACTCCCTCTGGTGATGAGCCCTCTCTGTAGCTACTGTGCATGCACAAGTGCTGCAAAGGTTCTCCATGCTCAGAGTCACTCAGTGTCCCAGGCTGCAGAGCTAATCCTGTGGCTATCTGTAGGGTTCTTTCAGGAGGGGCAGATTCAGTTGCTTCTGGAGGGCTCTCAAGGCTCCAGAATTATGCTCATCTCCTTATCTTTTTAGCTTAATTCCCCGGACAGACAGAAATCATCTGTCCTCTTCAAACTGAGTCTCCGGAGGTCTTTCTCAGTCTCTGGTGGTCCCTCTGCTACCTCAGGTGGGACTAAGAGCATGAAATATGGAGGTCAGCAGAACTGTGTCACACATGTACCAAATTCCATACAGAGCCTTTGTGGTAGGACATTGGCTGTGCCTAGGAATGAGAAATGCATCCAAGGCAAGCAGTGCAAAGCAGTTTGCCTTGCTTGAGAATACCTCCCTTGTGGTATTCTCATCAAGATTAAACATCCTTCCCTCCTCACAGCAAATCAGTCATTAGGCCCAGGGCTTTTCAAGGACTTTTTGGCTGGTAGTGGGATTTTTTTCAATTTAGAATATCTGATGTAGGAGGACAACTGTGCTGTAGCCCAGCATAAGTGATGTTTCTATCATCTGAAGAGGTGGGCAGGCCCTGGATTCTGGAGGAAGATATACCTGCAAAAGAGAGGATGAGAAAGCATTAACATTTCTGTAGTATTTTTGCTCAGGAGACAGGAACTGGAGCTGACCTGAGGCCATGGCTTGCCAGCACACCTGACAAAGTGGTCCCTGAGAGTCTCCTAGCATAGCTCCAAGTGTGCTCATGCCTAAGCCCAGCTCGGAGTCTCCTCCCAGCTTTAGCCTTTAGGCAGCCTGCAGACATGCTCTCAGCCTGATGCAGGGCTGTCTCTGTAGATAAATATAGACTCCATACCCTCTAGGAATTACACCCTGGTTCTCCAAGAACCATGCTCAGCCCTTGATTACAAGACTTGGAGAGTCACTAAATATATGCGAGCAATATCGAGGAACCTGAAAACATCCCCAGTTCATGAATACAGACCAGATAAATTGCCTACAAAAGATTCAGCAGGGAAATCTAAGTCACCTGAAGGTCAGTAAATTCTGACTAATTAAATTCTTACCAAAAGTAACCTCTCAACATTCTGTTATTTAGTCAAACTCCAAAAAAGACAGAGCTCCTTTCAACTGCCTAAAAATCCTGCTGGTGATTAGACCTTCAGCACTTTCCTGAGCTTGTTTATAGAAGGTCTGTGGTTCCCTCTCAATTACAATTCTCTCTCAATTACAATTAAAATTTTCTAATAGCTGCAAAATTCACTTACTTGTTATGGCTTCTGCTCTTCTGCATCACAGTCTCAAGCTGGAAGAGTCTAGTAATTCACTGCTTCATGTGTTCCTTTTGGCAATCTGGTATTTTATATCTGTGACACAGAAGAAACAATTCAACCTGAGGAAATACTAACAAGGTTGAGAAATGGTCTAACTTCAGTTAATGACTCCAAGTGCTTCTTCACCCATGCTTCAAATGCCAGCGCAGTACATTATCTGACACCCTTGCAATCACAGTTTTAAGGTGACAATATGCTAATTAGGTTAAAATTTAACCTCAGGCTGCCCCAAGTGCAAAGCAGCACAAAGGAGAGGTTAACCTCTAGGTATAGATAACAAGCATATGAGGTCAGGGATCCGAAAATTCATGTAGCACAAAGCACAGCACTACAAAACTAAAAAACAGAGTCCAGAGTACTAGCAGGACAGACTTTTTTTATGGAAGATTAAAAAAAAGGTGGCTAATGCAGTGGATGGCTTGTCCACATGAAGCCCCAGAGGAAAGGGAGGGATACTTGTTGTAAACTAAACACAAAGCTAACTCAACCCCTGCCCGAAACAGTCAGCCAACTTCTCACGGGCTCTGCTACCTGGTTGCAAATCACAGCGAGACCACAAGAGGGGAGCACAACCCAAGAGTTCACATTTCGTGCCAAAATTTGAGATCACAGCACACAGCAGCTAAAGGAGGACACAGGATGTACCATATCAGCAGGCATTGGGCTTAATCTAGTCTTAAATTAACAATAAAATTGTATCATTAACTAATAATGTTTGTTTCTACCCTTGTTTTGTAATGGCCTACTTGTTCTCAGATGACATATGGGGAGAAAAGGAGGATAGCCCTGTCTTACAGATAGACAAATTATTGTTCTTCCCATTTTCCTGGATATGAAAACTAAAACAGAGTGTGGCAGGCTTCTGATTTGATTTTCCCAGCCTGTTGCCCTGCCATTCTGACATGATCTCAGAGATCTCTCAGAAACCAGATACGCTGCTATCCACATTGCCTTCCAAAAATATAAAATGCTTTACCATATCCCATAGCTGTTCAAATCTATAACTAAACTTCCCTCTTAGTGCCCCATGTTTGATCTAAAGAGTCCTTTAATTTCAACACATAATTCTATTTTTCATGGCTTTTAGAATTCCTCATTTTAGCACACAGTAAGTTTCTGGAGATTATCAGCCTGAGCAACAAAGCATGTGTGTGTGGTCTTAAATACATAAATTCAAAAGACAGTGGGTCTGTATTTCTTACCAATGGCTGGCTGATTCCTCACTGAAGCCACCATAATTCATGGGTCTCTGAGACCAATGTAATGATCAGTCTTAAAGCAACCATGGGGAAGGTACTTGCTCCCCAGCACATTAAAAAAATCATTGAGCTCTTTGCCACTTGATATTTATTATAAGGGCCAAAAATATAAATAGGTTTTAAAAGCACAGGGCTAATTAGTGGAGGGAAGAATCGCTAGCAGCTCTTCATGAGGGGAGGGGATGCAGTGCTTGGCTCAGGTAAACCCTTAAACCATTGCTGGGAGAGGCTGGAAGTGACTGCCTGGGTCATAGTCACTCTCAGTACACCCGGTTCCCTGAACCCCTTCGCAGGGGCTGGAGGCACCATCCTTGGTGAGACAGGTTATTGGTCGTGTCACATACTGCTGTTCTGTCCTCACCTCTCTGGCTGACATCCAGACACACTTCCCTCCCTTGGCTCTCCATCTACTGAACCACAGCCTCTCCTCCCCTTCTGGGCAGCAGGCACACACAACTGGCTGCCACTACCACGTGAGATCCCGGCTGAGCCGAGAGGCTGTGGCACTGCTCCGCACTGCACGGCCAGGCTCATGGCCAGCACAGGAAAGGAACAACGGGAGAGGCTCTGGAAGGCTGCCTGCGTTCAGCGACGGCCGTTTGCTGCAGGCGAGTTGTCTCCTCCCCACCTCTGCCAGGGGAAAAAAAATTCCTCCTGCGATTTGACCCCAAACTAAGAAGATGAGAAAATCAACTCTAGTTGTGCCTCCAATTTCCTGCATAATGCAAAGCAACATTGTACGCTACTTATGGAGGGAAATAACATTTCTTTCTGACTAATTGTTGCCGTGCACTTTCAGACTGTAAGCTGCACAGTGAGGGACTGTCTCTTAGAGCAGGAAAAGTGCTTATACACAACTACCCAGGAACCTGTGTAATAGGGTCTTGATCTCATTTAGAGAAATCTCTGCACTACTATAATAAATGCAATGATTTTGCCTCTTACAGATGCTCTGGGTATGATCTTTTCAAAATAAAGCATTGGGGTAATTGCAAAACAAGTTTCTTGTATCAACACACAAATGCTGTCTGTCAAAAAATGAAGGTAAGAATTGTGTCACCAAGTGCCAAGGTCTATGTCAAGATCTATTTCAACATATTTACATTCCTCTCATTCCGAATGCACCTGCATACCCTGAACACAGAATTATTTGGAATGGAGTCACTAGGAACAATTAATAAACACCTGTTGCCTCCCTTGGCAGTTTGCCAAGTGTGTGCACAAGTTTCCCAATACTGAAAGATTGGCTTATTTATCTGCTTTATAGCTAATAATGCTTAAAGTGTAGGAGTAGAAATTGGTGTTGTATAATTCTCAAGTTGTAACAGCCTCTCTGAAAGGGAAAGTTTTTAGCTTTTCCTAATGATGGTCAGATTCCTCATCTCTTCTCTAGAAATTTATCCCATGGCTACTGTGCCTTCAATGTGAAATAAAAAGAAAAAAGTAGGAAAACAAACCCCTGTGAAATTTACTTTCTGAGTGTGTATGGTTGTACTTACTACACTGAGAGAAATGTACCATGATGTTTTCTTTCTGTTTTTTGGAAGGAGATGAAGGTGAAAAGGGAGACAGAGGAGAAGTAGGCAAACAAGGAAAGGTTGGACCAAAAGGACCAAAAGGTATTTATGATGGTTTGTTGGCTTTTGCTGGTCTGTGAATAACATTATACACAACTGTACTGATGCATATGATTGGTGATGTTTAAGGCTTTTCATTCCTGTTGCACCAGTGGATTTCACAATCCTGTCAAACATTAATTGGTGAACATAACGATACTTAGACAGCTCAGTTCAATTCCTACTGATACATAAGACCAATATATATGGCTGTCATGAGTGTGATTCAGAAAACCTAGATCATATATATAATCAGAAAGATTACTCTTACTGAAATTAGCCTTTAGTTGAAACTGAATTTTGCACATTATTGCCTAGCAATACATCAGGCTGCTTAATAAAATTTGGTTTCAGCTGTCTGTATTCTTCAGAAAAGCAAACAAAGCCATACACAGAAAAAAAAGTTCCTCTGATCAAACAACATCCAAGATGAGAACAAGGAGTCGCAGATATTTCAGGACTCGGCTCAATTAAACATATCCCATATCCACAGTGTGACCTGGGCAGATCATTTGGAGGCACCAGATGTGACGGTGTCAGCCTTGTTTGCACACTCTAATTCAAAAGCTTCATTTATCTTTGCAGTTTAATGATACTGCATCTCCAAGGTCTTTCTTCCTTGACTGTGGTTTAAGATAAATCAGGAAAGTTTTTACTTTTACAGAAACTCTAAAATCACTCTGCTATTACTGTTATAATAAAAAACCTTTTTCCATTTTTAAATGCATTCTTATGATTTTGCTTCTTACCTTAAAATGAACATCAGATAAGATACAAGGAATTTGAGGAATCAACCATTTACAAAGCATGTTATTGATGCTAAATTCATTTTGCAAACTGAGATTCCCTAGATTGGCCTGTCATCATTAGACAGCTATTTTAGAACTTAAATTATTTATTAACCAGTTAAAAAGGACATCTGTTATTTTGGTGCTCTGAAGACTGGGAAAAAACATACAGCAAAGTTAGTAGCTCCTTACGTGCAGTCCTGCTTTGAGAAGACTCCCCGCAAAGCTGCAAGGACCTTACCTCAAGGAAGAAGGAAACGTTTTGCCTGGGGTGGAGAAAAATAAAAACTGTCAGCCTGGCTTGACTGTGAAGTAAATCACTAGCAGTTTTAGTTTCTATTTCCTGTAAGACAATATGATGTTTCTGGGCATTTGAACAGGCAGTTCTGTTAAGGTTCCTTGCAATGTCCTACAGTCGTACCCTACAGTAGCAGAGATTTGTGCTGTATTCCTCCAAATATCCTCAGGGCTGTGCTCACTTGACTTTGCCACCCAGGCAGACTGGCCCCACTCAGGAAAAACAGCAACAGTAGAGACCTAAACAGTGCCTCAGAAAAGAAATTACAGCAACCATCCATACCTCTTCCTTTCTTCTCTTAGGGTACAAAGGACCAGTGGGCGATGTTGGTGATCAAGGAATGCTTGGTAAAATTGGTCCAATTGGTGGAAAGGGTAAGCTCTGGTCTGGGAATTTTCTTGGGGTTTTTTTCCCTCAAGGTAAATATGTGCTTTGTGAGAGTTCCAGATATGGAGTAATATTAGATAATGGTACGACCAATGCTCTCCAAATAAAGTTATACATAAAGATTGGTGATGAGAGCTAACTGAAGTATCCTAGTTTTCTACATGAAATATATCCAACTTATTTGGCTAAAATAATTTCTTTTATGAGTTAAGACATCAGTCTTCTTTGATGGATCTAGCTGAAGGTGTTTCTGCTCATTGCAGGGGGGGTTGGACTATATGACCTTTAATGGTCCCTTTCACCCCAAACTATTTTATGATTCGGTGGTAAAAGAGGAAGGGAGAAATCCAGTTCCTGTGAAATAAATCCTCTGAACACCCTAAGAGACAAATTTGTGCCTCTGATTTGGACACTGAAGGCCTAAGTCAATGTCATGCTGCTGCTGAGGATGTCACACCTTGTCACCTGCACTGCTGTGGGTCACATGAACAAGCAATGCACAGGACATCCCAGTAAGAAAGGAATTCAAGAGTTTTAAGAAGGTACTCACATAAGCAGGGATGGCAACTACTTGCAAATCAAGGTACACTCCAAATCTGCCTGGACAATAATTTCATCAAATTGTGCTCTATTTATCTTGAGAAGAATATCAGGCATTCCTTTCTGATATTGCTAAAGAGGTACTTACGAAGGAATATTACTTCTGACACAAGGAGACCTACCTTGAAAGCTTATCAGGGACACCACCATTCCCAGGCGTGCTCTGTGGTCTCTAACCAGCACATCAGCCTGGGTATGCTGGGGAGTGGGTGGAACAGTCTCTCTGGAGAGCTTCTCAAACCAGTGTTTCTAATAAACCTTTCATGGCCTCTAGCCAGCCTCAGTATCAAGCAAGAAGAAAAGATTTTGACCTGAGGGATTAATTTTCAGAAGTACCTAGAAACTGAAAACTTGGAGTTATTTCCTAAGATGTCTTCAATCCCCAAAGGAAACAAAAATAAAGAATCTCACAAGTTGCTTTTCTTTATCTGAAAGTAAACCAATGTTCTTAGCCTTTAAATCAAGCTCTTTTTTAATCCGAATGCACAATTTATTGTTCCCTTACAGTTTTTTCTCATTTTCTTTATTTGCCAAAGTAAAGGTCACTAAAGTCACTGTTTAAATCTATGATTAAACATGAGAGTTCTTAATGAAGCAACCCTGAAATTCCAGCTTGCAAGTGGGCAGTGTCAAACACTGCTAATTAAAATGACAGCCAACATCTAAATCCTTTAAAAAAACACAACCATATAAAGTAAAAAGTGTACCAAAACATGACCATCAATAAGGCAGAGCAAGTATTAGCATTTTTTGACCTCTGAAGGTTTAATTCATAAAAGAACTGACATGAATTTCAGATACAGTCCATCTGCTCCTGACCCAAATTACAGGTGAGATTTTTTAAAGAGCTAGTCACCTCCAGTTATACAGTAGCAGAGAATTTGGAAAAGTATTTCTATCACTTTTATAATTTACAAAAGAACAGGAAAGCAGTTGGATGAAAATGAATCACATTTCCATAAACTGAAATGACATGCTGCTCCTTAATGACCTCCTTCCATTCAGGTGCCAACTGCTGCCTGCACACACAATCTCTTGCACACAGGAGTTCAGAGGCTTTTTGGTGCCTCATCCCACCACGGACCTACTGAACCTGGGGAAGGGCTCTGTCCTGCAGCCCCTGAGAGAACCCAGATCTCACCTTTGCAAGATTTCGATTTCAGCCTCTCAGGATCATTTTGCAGTTTATATTTAAAGTAAGTGGTACCAGGAACCAGCAGCACACAAGATGCCTGTGTTATCAGGGAGTTAGCTATTAAAGGATTCTCATTTCCATGCACCAGAATTAATCGTGGTTTGTTTAACTTGGCACATCTTCCAGTACAGTCCATCAGGGCTTCCTATCAAAAGCACACTGTTAATCTATTATTAAATAGGTGTTTGAATACGCTTCCCTGACATGTGCACTGACATGTCTGAGATCTGAGAATATATTTTCCTCTTTATTCAGGTGACAAAGGAGCCAAAGGCTTACCAGGGGTTTCAGGAAAAAAAGGAAAAGCAGGTATGCTATGGATCCTTATGCACAGAATGGCCAAGTCTGCTGGATCTTTGATTTCAGGGTTGGTTTTATGTAATTCCATGAAATTTTGAGGCCCATGGAAAAACTTCAGAATACATGAAATGTAAGGAAGAGACTGAAAATGTTCTGTCAAACAAAATGAAGGATAGTGTAGGGACATGACTGATTCCTATGAATACACCAACATACACAAAATATGAAGTCACCCAAATTCGTGGGCAATGTTTGATATCATAAAAACTAACACACGGGCCAGCAGTATGCATCTATACTGGATACTAGAAGAAAGTTTCTCAATATCAAATAAATTAGGTCTTTAACAATTTCCTGAAGCATGGGGATGAAAAAAGTAAGTGATTTAAGATAGAACATAATCTGTTGTCAAATTAATGCAATGCATTTGCTTACAGGAGGAGAATTTGACTCTGATGAACTAGAAAGTTCTTCTCAGTCCTAGTAACCTTGAATGGTTACCCACCTTGAACTTACACTTGTGTTTATTTTTAAGAGATTTCATTTACAATGACCATTTGGTTCTTAATGGGAAACCATCAGCAATTTATTTTCTATCTGAGAACAGAAGAAGAAACAAAACCTCTATCAAGCCAAATTCCAGTTTCCAAAAAAAAAAANAAAAAACCACCAAAAAAAACCCCCCCAAAAAACATTTAAAAGACATTACTGAGTTTCAGTGCTTGAAAGCTATTGATTATTTGGGTTGGTATTAACTTGCTTAAGCCAGTTAGCACGGGATGGTACAGAGTGTACAGAGCCAAAACATTAAACACTGTGATCAATAGAAGTATAGGCAGTGAGGTAAGGACTGGCTCTCCGTAAGTGGAGCCCAGGTCTTCAGAAGCTTTGGAAGTGAGTTACAGGTGACTCTCCATGCACATGCACACAAATGCTTCTAAACAGATACATCCTCTGTCCTTTGTATTGCATCAGGCACGGTCTGTGACTGTGGAAGATACCGCAGATTTGTTGGACAACTGAACATCAATGTTGCTCGTCTTAACACATCCATTAAGTTTGTGAATTCGGGTAAGGATCCTCATGTATTTGATGGGATTTATTTGACTTAAATCACAGATGTCATTGCTATTCTTCTACCATTGTCGCTCTATGGCAGTGTCCACGGATGACTCAGAGGAGGGTCCTCTGTTTTAGGCACTCTGAAAACCTACAAAGGTCTTATCTTAGCAGTCACATCCATCTTCTTCTACACGGAAAGGGCCTGAGAAGCTATCTATATCCCTGTGTTTCTATCCCTGGGCACTCTTTAACTATCTATGTTCAAATACATACAAAGCCATGGGAGTGATCCAGAATTAGACATGGCCATTCGAGCATTTAGCATGCCTTAGTACTAGAATTTATTTAGTACTAGATATTCAGGAAATAAAACTGAAGTGCCACAGGTGACATGCCAATTAGGACTGAATAGTTCTTGTCCTAATGTGTGCAAAGTACTTGACAATCCCACTAGTCACATCAATCTCTGATCCTGGCCTCATCATTCATCATAAATACAGTGGCAGGAATGCTTTTCCCCCTTCCCTTTTATTAATTCTAATGTAAAAGTCATCTCATTGTCATACTGGAATAGAATAACCTTCAGCATCTGTTGACCTGCCATTAAGCAATTTTTCCTCTCCTTTAAAGTTATAGCAGGTATCAGGGAGACAGATGAGAAATTCTATTACATTGTGAAAGAAGAGAAGAATTACAGAGAAGCCTTGATCCACTGCAGGGACAGAGGAGGATCACTGGCCATGCCTAAAGATGAGGCAACCAATGCCCTGATTGCTGACTACATCTCCAGCAGCGGCCTGTTCCGAGCCTTCATTGGGCTGAATGACATGGAAAGAGAAGGACAGTTCGTGTATGCAGACAACAGCCCACTGCAGAACTACAGTAACTGGAAGCAAGGGGAGCCTCACGACTCAGCTGGTCACGAGGACTGTGTGGAAATGCTCAGCACAGGAGAGTGGAACGACTCTGACTGCCAAGTCACCATCTACTTTGTCTGTGAATTCCTCAAGAAGAGGAAATAAAAGTGCCAGAGAATGCGCTTGGCACCTGCTGTACATACAATAACCCATCCCCATTCATTCACTGTAGGGACAGCAAATCAGGGATAGGAAACCAGAGACAGGGCTCAATCCAACCTTCACATCACTGGGCTAAGCAAGAGTAACTACTGTTTAGTCATCAGTGACCGTGAAGTCAGCACAGGTGTGCAGGGGGCATCCAGCCAGTTGTGAATTTTTATTTCATTTCTACATGCATTTTAGGGTGGGCACTTCTATGTGTAATTTAGGGGTAAATTTAGAGCATGCAGAGGTGAATATAATTTCACCAGTTCCAGAAATAGTAAGATCATTGGTATATGAAGTACTGATGTGATTTTGCACAGTCCACAGATGTAAAGAGTATGACCTTCATTAATCTCTGACCTGTACAGGGAGTCCCAGTAATTTCCCTAATGACTTGAGAGCTGGGAGAAAAGACTTTCAGTATCTCTTGAAAAAATCCTTCTTTTGTTAGAATCATAATTTGAGGTGGAAAGGATCTCTGGAGGTCATTTTGTTAAATCTTGCATGCAAAGTAGGACCAACTTCAAACTTAGAAGTTTTTATATTCTCCATAATTTGGCTGTGCAATTATATTGCCTGACAGGCATTTATCCGGTCTTCTGTAAAGCCTTTGACATGGTCCCCTATGATAACATTTTCTTTAAATTGGAGAGATGTATTCAATGGGTGGACTGTTAGGTGGATATGGAATTGGTTAGATGTTCAAATCCAGAGGGTGTTGCTCAACAGCTCAGAGTCCCAATGGACAACACTGACAAGGGATGTCCCTCAGGGATCTGTACTGGGACCAGTGCTATTTAATATCTTCATTAATGACACAGACAAAGGTATCAAGTGCACCCTCAGCACGTTTGCAGATGGCACCAAGCTGGGTGGTGCACTTGGCACACCTGATGGATGGGATGCCATCCAGAGGGACCAGGTTCAAGAAGTGGCCCATGGGAACCTCATGAGGTTTAACAAGAACAAGTGCAAGGTGCTGCACTTGAGTTGGGGCAATCCCTGGTAAGGGATGAACAGATCAAGAGCAGCCCCGCTGAGAAGGACTTGGGAGTGCTGGTAGATGGGAGACTGGACATGAGCTGGCAATGTGCACTCACAGGCCAGAAAGCCAAACGTGTCCTGGGATGCATCCAAAGCCCTGTGATTCTGCCCCTCTGCTCTGCTCTGGTGAGACCCCAACTGCAGTGCTGCATCCAGCTCCGGGGTCCCCAGAAGAGAAAGGCCATGGACCTGTTGGAGCGAGTTGAGAGGAGACCACCAAGATGATCAGAGGGATGGAATACCTCTCCTCTGAGGAAAGGCTGAGATATTTGGTTTTGTTCAGCCTGGAAAAAAAAAAAGGCTTTGGGGTGACCTAATTGTGGCCTTCCAGCACCTGAAAGGAGCCTACAAGTAAAACGGGGAGAGACTTTTTGCAAGGACATATAGTGACAGGACAAGGGGGAATGAGTTTAAATGGAAAGAGAGTAGGTCTAGGTTAGATATTAGGAAGAAATTCTGTACTGTGAGGGTGGTGAGGAACTGGAACAGGTTACCTAGAGAAGATGTGGATGCCTCATTCCTGGAAGTGTTCAAGGCCAGGTTTGATGGAGCGCTGAGCAACCTGGTCTAGTGGAAAGAGGCCTTGCTCACAGCATGGAGGTTTAAAGTAAATGATTTTTAAGGTTCCTTCTAACCCAAACCATTCTATGATTTTATGATTCTACACAGAAGAGGTCTCGCTTATCTCTTTTTAACTCTATCATCCATCAGGCTGGTCTGAAGTGTGAGGAATTGATGGTACACAGGCATGCAAGCCTGCACAGCTTGTAGGCAACCTGAAAACAGATGGAGCAGTTCTAGTGCCTGAAGTCCCCCAAATCTGTGATAAACATACAAAAGTCTAGCACAAAGAGAACAGTGCAAAGGAAGCAACACCATTCCCGTATTCCTGTAAACAGGTGCATGTAGTATAAGCTATACCATGTGCATTGCTGGTTTAACAAGTGATTCTAGGAATGTATTAACTCCCTAACTCAGAAGCCAGTGACGTTCAATGTCTAATGCTAAAATCGCCCGTGCCTTTGTAACACAGGAAGAAGCTACAGAACAGGTTTTATCCCCCAAGAACCCAGATTCAGATGTGGTTGAACAACTCAGTCATGCTGTTCAGAGGGCCTCACTAAAATGATGAAAACTGAGTATGAAGGCTCTGCTGTCACTGCCTGGGTACTCAGATCTCCATGTCAAAATGCCCACAAAGAATTGCATTTTCATATCACTGAGAATACTGACAGAGCTTTTTTCTTCAGACACAGCAAGTTCTTAGTCATGGTTTTCCTTTCCTCACAGCAGGAGATGTCAAGAGAAAGTCCAGGGCCATTGCAATGCAAGTCTGTAGGTTTTCCTTCCCACTTGATACTAAGAATTAAGGAATGATACCTGGAAGCTGAGGAGAATGCTAGACACTAGGCACCATGACAGCAACATTCCCTGCAGGTCACTCTGAGCATCAGGAGCACAAGGTCTTCCTCTGAGTATACAAAGAGCTGGACATGCCATCAGCTGGCAGTGCAGAGGGTCAGCTCCAAGTCTCCCTTCTACTGCGGAGTACAGCACTGCAAAGGCAACCAAACCATCATATGTCCTCAACCTCACCCCATACAGGAAAATTCTCTAAACCATTTACCTGGTTGTTAGTTTGACCCCAAGTTCACCTCTGAGCATTGACCAACACAGGAGCATCCCAGGAAACTCTGTGACTCAGAACCACGCTTGTAATCTAGTTTCTCTGACACTTGTACCTCCAGAAAACCTCCTGCTGCTACCAGCAGTAAATTATCTGTGTTGCTACACACCCTCCAGGAAACTATTCAGACCTGTGAATAAAGGGGTGGGACCACATTTCTTTTCATTGCTCCCCTTCTATGCTATGAGAGTATTTGGGCAAACAGGTTCACTTTGCATGACATAACTCGGCCTGAATCGTTCCCTCTCTGGGAACTGATATTCCTCAATATTAAGAAGTTACACTTTTTAGGATCTATTGTAATAAACTCATTAAGCTGAACACTTTCGTTTTAGAAGCATTAGTGGGTAATGATAAAGAATTAATGACTAATTCAAAAATAAGTTTCTTGAGGAAAAATACTGCCTTTTAGAAATTCAAGCCCAAGGCTGCTAGCCTCATTCACAGCAGGTCAGTTCCTACCAGTCATGAAGAAGTAGCAGAGTAATATCCCTGCTGGTAGGCACAATCACTTTTCTGTACTTCATCTTTACTTCTGACCCAAAAAGCCACCAAAACATGCTTACCAGACTGGAGGTCCATATTCTGAAACCCTTTGGCCATACTGAGACCACTGGCTGACAAAATTTAGAGATGTCCTTAATGCTACAACCATCATGAACAGGCCCTTTTCCTGTTCTTTAGGAGGAAATTCAGAGCTGGGAGAAGGTGAAAGTGGAACAACACCTTGCTGCGGGATCCAGCTCTGCCTTGGATTAGACCAGCTGCTCTCCAACATTCAAAATCAGGAAATACATGTCTAAATTGAAACTTTAGGGGTTTTTTAGGTGACTATGAGTTATGAGAAATCCTGGACCATGCTCCATGTACAGGAAGGAATGACTATCACAGCCTCTGGCTGCATGGCTGAGTGAGGAAGTGAGTGAGGAACTTGTGCTGGATTTCTACAATGGAAAGGCTGGGACTGCCCAGTTCTTCCATCTTCATCCTCTCCTACCACACCAGCTTAATCCTTTCTTAAATAGAAAAAAATAAACAAAACCAACTCTTTTATGCACTACTGGAACATTGGGCAGAGCCATGCCAGCTGAAACAAGCAGACTTGGGATGGCAGTTCCTTTGCTAACTAGAGAAGAGGGACAGCAGAGGAGCACAGCAGATGTCCAGTGTTCAAGCCAGGCAGGCATAAGTGTGAGCAGGTGCTTGTGCAGCCCATTCCTGCAGCACTAGACCCAGTTAATAAATTCTGCCAAGAAGCTCAACTCATAGGCCAGGCCAAATAAAAAAGCCTACACCACAGAGGAAACCTGGCACGTAGGTGCCTGCCCCACGCCTTGTGGACACAGGCTTGAGCCTTAACTAACTGAAATATTACAGCCATGTTTTGCAGAAAAAAATATGCTTGCTATAATTAAGAATTTGGGCTACATCAAAGGTTTCACTGCTAGCCAATGGAAATTCACTGTGGTGGGTAAAGTATCTTAGGTTTATATATTAGGTGGATGGAGCCAGGAACACAGGAAATGGTGTCTGACTATTCACGATTTATGGTCTGTTAATGTGTGACACCTAAACAATTTTACCCAATCCCAGTATAACTTTTTCACATGTTTTTCTTTCCATTATTCCCAGGCTGAATGCTTCTTGTTTCAATTTATGCCAGCTGTTTATTGTCCTCCCGCCACTTAACTCACTACTGTAAAGAGCCTGGCTTTGTCTTCTTGAAGACACCTTCATAGGTCCTGGCAGGCTGCTATCAGGTTCACCTGAAGCCACCTCTTCGCCACGCTGAATAAATCCACTTTCTTTAGCTCCTCCTCACATGGCTCTGACTCCAACCATCCTGGAGGGTCTCAGCTAAACTTGGCTCCAATTTTTCATTGCCTTTCCTGGAGGGGCTCAAAAGGCCACAGTGCCTAGATGTGGCCTAACAGGTGCTGAGCAGGAGGATAATCTCTTCCCACAAGCTCCTGGCTGTGCTCCCTCCAGCACAGTCAGGATGCCATTACCCTCTCTGCTGCCAGGGCACACTCCTGGTGCACAGGCCATGTGCTGTCTGCCAGGACTCTCCAGAGGCCTTGCAGCAGAGCCAGTTGGCCCCAGCATGTATTGATGCAAGGGCTCAGCATTCCCAGGTGACAGGAACTTTGCATTTGTCCTTGCTGAATTTCCTAAGGTTCCTCTTGGCCCATTCCCCAAGTCTGCCTAGGTTATTTCGTACAGTAGCACTGCCCATAGCATATTCACTGTTCCCTACATTTTGGTGTCATCTGCAAACCCGAGGAAAGTGGATTTCATCACCTCCTTGAAGTACCTGGTAAAGACATTAAACAGGACTGTTCCAGTCTCCAGATCCCTGTGGCACTCTACTAGGTAAACAGGAAAATGTTGTCTGGGTAGAGGACAACTCATTTAACCATTCTCCTCTGAGCCAAATCAATGAATTTTTAGCCATACAGACCATAACATCCATCCCAGCTGGGATACTAGAATGTTGTTGGAGACAATGTCAAAAGCATTGCTAAATTTGAGGTAAATGATATCCTCTTCCCTCACCTCATCCACCAATTCAGTCATAGAATCATAAATACAATCAGGCAGTCAGACATGATTTACATTTGGTAGATCCATGCTGATTGTTTCTGATCACCTTCTTCTCCTTCATATGCCCAGAAATGTGCTCCAAGAGGACCCACTCCTTTAAGTTCCACAGGGACAAAAGCAATGCTGATCAGTTTATAGTTCCCCAGACTGTCTTTGGCCTTTCTGAAGAAACAGTGCAACATTTATCTATTTCCAGTTACTAGGAACCTTCCATGGTCTCCATAACCCTTCTGATGTGATGGAGTGGCCCTGCAGAAATACCAAATCTTGTTTTTTCACATTGAATGTGCTGTCTCTGCTCCCATGGTGTTTTCTGGTCAAACTCTCTCAAGTAATCCCCACCTAAACACTCATCTACTGCTGATAGTTCTTTTTGAACTCTTTCCCTAAGCACAGATGCATGGGATAGTTTGGTGGTAGAGATGGCAAATAAATCTTAGAATGTCTCCATTTTAGCAGTGTCTGCTGTCACTACATCACCTCCTCCATCCAGCAATAGTTCCACACATTCCTTGCTCAGCCCTTTTATACTAACAAAGCACTGGAAGCTCTTGTTGTGCTTCCCATGTAAGTCTCAACTGCATTTAGGCTTTGGATCTCCCAGTGCTACTCCTACAAACTCAGGTAATGTTTCTAAATTTTTCCTTTGTAGCCTGTCCCTGTTTTCATCTCCTCTATACCAGCTTTTATATTGGAGCTCCACCAGCTCCCTGTTCAGCCACACGAACCTCCTGACAAATCTACTTGTAGATGTACAGTGAAAACAAGAATGCTGCCTACGACAGCAAGAATACTTCACCATGCTTCCTGCTCTTGGACAACCACGAATTTATGATCTTCTGTATTCTGAAGAATGTCACTGAGTGACATTATCAAGCATTATCATCCTGTATTCCCCAGGATCATAACACATACAAGGCACAGATATCTATGGTAAATATAATGTTTTAGAAACTAACTGTAATAAAAATAATCACAGAATCAATATATGCCATTAGGAATACATTTTCCTCAAGCATTTCAAACAATCTCACATGGGCATTCAGCTGATCCATTTCTTTCTTTCTCTTTCTTTCTTTCTTTCTACTTCTATCACTGCTTGTAATAACCTTTTAAAAAAAACCAGTTTGGCACCTAGAGTAATTGCCACATTCTTGACCACAGCCACAAGAATATATAGACATTTCTATGTAGTTTTACATACAGTCTTAAATAGTACATTGCAATTGTAGTTCAGCTGGCTGAAATGGTTATTGAGATGCAATTTGACACCATGTGTAATGACAAAAATAGTAAATGTGTCACAGAGAGAGGGATTAACATGGTTATTTGGAAAGCATTGCTCTAGATTGTCTTGATTTAATAGGTTTGCACGGGTACAGAAGCCATGAATTGCTACTTCTTTTTTTCCTCCCTCTTTTCTTATTTATTAAAGTCATACATAAACTACACAACACAGGGAAAAAAGAATGAGCAAGATCAAAGCAGTAGCTTAATCTGTGTTTCTTTTATGCTTCTGTGGCAAGGGAGAACAGCAAATTGCAAAAGAATTTCTGCCTACCTGCTGTGTGCAGTGCGCCCAACTCAAGCTCCAGGCCCCACCCACTCCTGGCCTGGAAAGGTTATTCCACGCAGATCTTTCAACATAGGGAGGAAAAGTTTCAATTGATTTTTAGGTGGGTGGGACCAGGAACTCACATCACTCAGTTTTGCAAACAGCAGCAGCAGCCTACTGAAGCACAGAAGCTGACCGCACGGAACTGTCTGTGGCTGGGGTGTGTGTGTGAACATGTGCATTTTTGAGTTCAGAATCCCCAAGGCCCTTAGTGCTGTACCTCAGCACCCTCAGTGCTGTATCTGTGCTTAAATCCCATGGACGTCCCGTCCCTAATCAAGTGCAGACCTGCAGATGCTGGGGGAGTCAAGGGACTGTAGCCTCTCATTGGTATGAAGCAGTACATCATACATGCATCTGCAGAGCCACAACCTCAAATGACGCAATTTCATTATGTATCCTCTTTCTTGTCGCATTTGTCTTTAGTTATGTGTTTTACAAAACATACATAACATTTTAAAAGATGTCAGTCATTACTTTGGTTTTATTGATGTGGACATCGTTCAATCCTAAAGAGTCCTAAAAAGTATAAGTAATATCTTTTTGAAAGCAGATTTCAGTGATAAATCCCCTGTTCATTTTTTTTCTCTTACTAGATGCTGCAAGTTTTGCTATCTTGTTAACCTCTCAGCAGTAAATTGTCTAGCAAGAGATGCTAATTTTCCCAACTTCATACAACAAAAGTCTTCATATCAGTTTCCCACATTCTCCGAGTGCATGGAACACTCTATTATGTGGAGGGTGGAAGGAGTAACAATGATGATCAGTCAGTCAGTAGAAGATTAAGTAAAACAGCGCAGAAAAATGTGAATACAGAGTTGGCAGATGCTTACCATGTGAGCTGATGAATTTATTTCCCACTGTGAGCTAACTTCTAGGTCTTGAAAAGCCTTTAAATTTTGTCAGAGAAAATCTAAAATGTTGTCCATAGGTCCACCAAGAAATTTCAGTTCAATAGATCAGGAACACCAGAGCTTTTGCAGGAGAGAGAGAACTTTCTCAGGACCTGAAGAAGCAGAAATACATTTTCTGCAAAACCAAGGACAAAGCAGACACGAGTGATTCCTATGATCTACATCCAGATACCTACTTCAGTACAAAACAAATTGTTCATCAAATGAGGCTATTTCTTTCCTGTTTGTGGTGGATGGTCTAGCCAGTAACTGGAGATACACATAGGCACTTTATCAGCTGAATCCCAGCCTGGTTTCTTTCACTGTGCACCAGAAACCCAAAAGGACTTCATGTGATGTTAAGAATTGCTTTTTGAGTATAGCTAGATGTAGAAATGTTTGAACACATTAGTGCTATACGACAAATTACGTACAACAAATTACATCTTCAAAGTACCCCATAAAAATTAACTACACAGCAATTATACTATCCTATTAGTAAAGCAATGCACAGAATACTGACCTATTTATTCTTTTACTATTATGTAAAATTAATGAGCTGTGTTTTTTGATCACTGATTCATCTTCCTTCCAAATACCTGTGGATTAAAATTTAAGCTACTTAAATAGCTCCACAAAAGTACTGGTGGGCAGAAAAAGGCAAGGCCATTCAAGTATTTAAAATGCACTGCTACAGACTGTAAACACTCTGAAGGATATGTGAACATAAGGTCCCATTCCAAATTAAATTCCAGTGTAGAAAAATAGTTTTGTTTAATGGTGTAGGTAGTCTGCTGTCTAAAGTTTGTTTGATTTTATTTTTTAATTACTACCTTGTAAATAAATTACAAAACTTTCCTAGTAGCCAGTTCACCATTCCTTTCTCTCACCTCATCCAGCACCTCTGAGAACAATATGCAAGTCCACTGTCAGGAATTATTTACTGTAGTGGATGAAAACACTCACTACATAAGAAAAGCATGTGCACAAGCATGTGCATTCTGAAAGATGTCAGGGAACAAAGTGCAAAGCCAGACACTACTGAATACAAGAAATCATCAGCAACTGTGAATGAAATAAAATATTCATTATCTGTGTGAGTAAATTCTGTGGTTGTCACATTAAAAATCATGGAGGGAAAGTGAGATAGTTGGTCTTTAACTTATTTTTCATCATCTAAACCACATCTTAGCAGAGTTTGTCTCAACATGAGGATAGCACAAACCACCTCACCTTCCTCGATGATTCGTAAGCTAAACCTGCCAGCAGAACCACAGACTGTTTTCTATCCAGAAATTGCATACATAGTGTGTGTAACACTTATTTCTTCACGAAGGACGAAGGACGTCAGGCCAACAGGAATGCAGTTTAACTGGTTTAGGATTTATGAAAGAAAGAAAAGAAAAAAAAAACCCAAACCCTGTTTGTTTTCCTGTGAATCAAAACCTGCTTGCTTAAACGCTTAAACTTACCAAAACATTGTGAAAGAATCTAAGGCGAGGTTCAGTAGGAACTAAGTAGTTGAGATAAGCCTGCAGAAATAAACTCACAGTAATTCCCTGAAATAAAAATATTGTTCTCATGTGTTATGTTAATTTCTGATGTAGCTTCAGCACTTGATGACTCAGAAAGAGTTACTGTTTGGAACTTGCCATCAGTACCAGGATTGGTTTTCAGAGGATCTGAGCACATGAGCAGGCAGAATTTCTCAATTCGATATTTGACATGAGAAAATCAAGCATTAGAAGGAAGGTTCATGTTCTGTAAGGGCCATCCAGTTCCTGAAAACACCTGACTGTCCTAAGGGAGTTTATCATTGCAGAGAACAGGAAAACTCATAATCTAAAGTTCAAGGTTAGAGAACATGTATTTGTGCTTATCCTAAGTTAAAAAAAAAAAAAAAAAAAAAAAAAAGATGGTGGGGGGGAGAGAGAGACAAATGCTGATATATCATGAATCATTCATCTCAGTTGAGACCCTTGGAGCCCTCCAGGATGTAAAACACTGTAAACTTCACTCAAGAAAATTACGCTCCAGGTATCAATATCCCTAAAATCACCTATACATAAGAACATTGAAACAGCTCTTTATGAACAATTTGAATTTTATAATGAAATCAGTATCCTTTCAGTACAAAAAAATAACTGTAATCTTTTCATTTTTCCCTTTAATTAATATGGTAACAGCAACAGAGTGTCTAAAGATGCAGAAGCATGGCTCAGATCACCTGAAGGTTTCTAGAAGCTGCATGAGCATCTCTTATCTAAAAGAAAAATCCCAATAATGGCTTTCTATCTAGCATTTAAAAGAGAAAAAATGTTCATGTACTGTACCTTCCATACAGAAGATAGAACATGGCAGTGTATCTGACTCATAAGTTTTGCGTTTATTTTTGAACTGTTCTGGTAGTACTGAAATTAATTATTTTTGTGAACACCAGAGGCACTGGATGCTTGGAGGCTGGAGGCTTGGAGACAGTTTTGAACTGATGCATAGTCAGTAAAACAATTACAGGTCTGCCAGTGATTTGGTAGCTGGAGAGCTCCCTCCCAGCCTTATAACTTCAGTAGTTACTGTGAATAACAACAGATGTCAGTAGAATAAGACCCTGCTGTTTTAAGCAAACTGAAACTAACCAAAAATATAGACATTACTTATCAATACCTTAACAATGCCCATACTTACATACGAAGAGCTCTTTACCATCCTACTAACAGTCATCAGGGAAGTCCTAATTATGTGTATGCATTGTAACACTGATAAATCCTTTTTATTACAAATAAATAAACTCAGAGTGCTTTGAAATCTATAGACACACTCCTTTTGCAGCAGCATTTTTATGCTATTTCAAACCATTACAGTGCTTTTTTATACGATCATATTTTAATGTTTCCATGCTTCTCCTTCCTGAATTCATTCATCACAAAATAAAGCCACCATTGTCTTTTTCTTAATTATCCTTTGCCTTCTCTTGGATTTTTAGCCAGGATTTTGCTCTATAAAACAGTCTCCAAAAGGCAAACAAACTCCAACTGAGGAAAAAGGTGACTTCCTGCAAACACTGATAGTTCATGAAAATAATAGATACCTACTGCTGCCCAACAGGAGATAAGATCAGAGGCCAACACGTTATGAGTAAAGATTACTACATCAAGTCTGGAGTGATGACAGACTGAGAAGAGGCCCATGCTACCAGCAATACCAATGGCACAGTGCTGCAATGGCAGCACTTAGCACATCCTCCTTGAGTTCCTCTGCAACTGGCTGAACTGGTCCTCTTTTATACCATGAAGCTGAGGTGGGACAGGGAAAAAAAAAAGTATTGCTGCTGTGCAGTCTGTCTACTTGTTTCCCTGGGAAATTCTGTCGTAAACAACCAGTGCTATTTACTCATCCCTCATCTACAACAATGATGTGCTCCCAGTTTGTACCTCTGAGACTTTCACATTCTGTTCTGAGGACAATCCAGGCAAATCATTTTCCCTGCTGGCTCACCTATGCCAAGAGTGGAACACTGACTTCTTCAGACATTTTCCCATTAGGTAACTTGCTCTGGTCTGCCATGACCCTCTCTACCCACCTTGCCTCCTGCACCATCTCAGGTCAGGATCCTCCTCTATGCTATGATGATATTCTGCATTTTTACCTTTGCTGCACCCTCACACATCTAAAAGAAATTTCTCAAAGTAAATTAAAGGAAAATGGCCCTTGGCACATTATACTATATTACTAGAGACCAGCAGTACCACCAAGTCAAACAAGTGAAGTGCTGGTAACCTTAGGAACATGAAACAGTGTTATGAGAACAGGTCAGGAACCTCAGTCTGACTTTGGGAACACTAGCTTACTCCACCAAGGAGGGTCCCTGGCTCCATGCCAGCATCCCAGCTGTGTGGTGCCTGTGTGAAGGGACCCTCAAACACCCCTAACCAGCCAGCTAAGGATTCCCTGCTTTAAAGGGTATCCTGAGAGCCAAAGTAGCCTTTCACCCCACAGCTCTGGGCACAGAAGACACTTCTGCGGGAAGAGGCCATATCCAGAGTACCACCACAGCCTTAATGAGCCAGCCAAAAATCACTGCTGAGAGCAGCTCTGAGACTGCTTTAAGCTACTCCAGGGACTGGTTTGGTAACGAGCCATCCCTGGGACTGGTGGGCCAAACAGGTGGCACATTTATCTTCACCTCCTCTCCTCAGCACACATCCCAAGCTCAGTTTAACTGGATGAAGTGAGAGATTTCAACAGTTGCTTTTCCCTTAGTGTAATCATGCAAGAAGGAAGTGGCAGCATGCATTCGCAAGCCTGGCCCTGCCTGTTAAAAATTAAAACTGTTGCACTACCTCCCAAGAAACCTCAACCATGTGGTGGTATTTGCACACTAATTCATAATATCCATAGGTCCAACTACGACCCTGAAGTTCTGTCACCACTGAGTAAACACACTACATAAATGACTCTACAGACTTTCCTTATCACTCATCTTATGCAAACCAGTTTTATGCCTATTTAATTTCACTGGCTAAAGGGGAATGACTCCAGAGTTTGTACCAGTATGAGATCAGAATCCTGCATGCAATTTCCAGGAGCAGGTTAAATTAATTCATCCATAAACAAAAAGCCTGTTTTACGTCATCAACTCTGGGCTTTCTATTTTTGCTACATAACTAACTATAGGATTAGGAGGCTCTGTGTTCCTTCTTAAGAAAGAGCAGCTTTGCAAACCTAAAAGAAACACAGATGACTTTTGGGGGCAACTTCCTCCAGAACAAGAAGGTAACTGGAGGAAAGAAGCAGATCCTAATACTGTCAGGAAAACCTTGCTTAGCTCCACTCTGGCTTGGGGAAATCTGCTTGGGCATATACAGAGCCACGGGAGAATAGGGTTACTGTCATTTATTTGTTTTGTATTTTCCACTTCTTCGGCCATTTTGGCAGGCCACCCTTGTGCACACTGTAACACAGGACATGAGATTACATCTCTTCCTGAAGTGCTCCTGATAACATACTCAGATAAGGTGTTAAGGACCATGAATTCTTATACTGACATTACTTTCACTTACTGTTCTAGTATCCTTACTAATATTCAGCTCTTCCAGAAGTATCATGCCATACATCACAAAAGGTAGTCTGAATTTTGCTGCATAGGACTGCTGTATAAGTAATTTTAATATTCCGTAGGATGTATGTCAATGTTTTTTCAAAATACTAATTTATCTTTTATTATAGCTGACTACAGATTTTCATAACTTACTGCATTTTTCTAATGGTTGGTCATCTGGGGGAGAAGAATTACAGCATTCCAAAAAAGATATTTTAATTTCTATATATAATATACACATCACTAAATATGGAATTAAATCATCAATTCCTTTTCATAATCTAAAATTGACAGCAACTGGTTTAGTAGTTCTGTGGCAATGCCACCTTTATATTAGGCTGCCATGAGTATTAGAACACAAAGGGGAAAAAGCTTTTTACAGCCATGTAAGAGTAGTTTTTAGTCCTTGTGGTTGCATAGACAGACCTTCCTACACACAGTGAATCAATATACTTTTGTCTACTTGTTGACTCTGGTGGACTTGGAGCTGCATCATTAATTTACCTTGTAATATGCCAAGATGCAATTAGTTACATAAAAATGCTATTAAAAAGCAGTCTAACACAAACATGTGCTTTTGTGCGGAAACTTAAAAATGTAATCCTGATACTAATCTCTTAAAGAACCCAGTTCTTTAAAGATTCAAACAGTACATGAATCAGTATAAAAGCAATTCCACATAGCACTGTCGTGCATCTTGCCTGAACGCGGCAAAAATAATTTAAACAGCCACTTTAACTTAAATGATTAGGATTTAGGAAAAAGAAAATCTACTCAGTATATCAATACCTAGTTGTGAAAGTGAAATTTAGACTTTTTTGTGAAAACCCACTAAAAGTCAAGAAAATAAGTCTTATAAGGAATGTGCAGGTAAAAAGAAATGGTATGTACAAGCAAGAAAAAGTGACTGCACATGGTATGTAATCATTAGTAAAATCCAGTACTGCTGGAGTTCACACAGGTTACCTGTGCAGCTGGATAATAACACTGGAAATGTTTATGACCAAGTAATATTTGTACTTCCTTTGTGTAAGATAAGGACAATCACATTTCTTGTTCTGAATCATAAACTAATCAACCGTGTTTTCCACCCAGTACACTCAGACTTCTCCCTCTGCAGGGCAGTCTCAACACATTTAGGGCCAGACTGTGAAATTATTGGACATATGGTCTCCAAAATGCAACCCCAAGAATAAACCCCCTACACCTAATCACTTAGGCACAAGTCTGAACCTCATGCATTTCCAAAACAGACACAAACCTGAACAGGGACGGGGTCCTGTAGGGATCCTGTAGGCATGCACTTCCAGGGCCTGGAGTCTTTTCCTGAAGATAAAAGGATGGGACACAAGGTTCACTCTTAAAATAGGTCTAGAGGAAAAAAATATTATCTCATTGGATAACTGATGCAGTAAAGCACTGAGAAAAGAGGGGAGGCTGGGCTTAATGCCTTCTTCAGCCTAATGGGGATTCATATCTTCCTTAAGAGGAGATTCATCTCCTCTTGAAGAGTTTAAGAGGCATCCAGCTACCAGAGGCATAGGGATGAAGACAGAACACAAGAAACAATGCAAACTTTTGCTTCTTCCTCCTTTTGAAGCTATGATTTCAAAGCCAAGCAGTTACTACTGCAGTTTGAAAGCATCACAAACCTATTTGGGTACAGAATGATGTGGCAGAAACACAGATTACTCCTGTTTCATGAAGCCAACTGCTCTCCACCTAGGGCTTGGATTGGGGTGGGGAAGACGGGCATCTCAGGCTGTGGCATTTCTTGTAATCACAAGCATATCTGAGAAACATCATGCATCTAAAAATAAAGGAATATCGTCTTAACGTGCAAGCTACTTCAACTTCCAGAGCAGCTACACACACTTGCATGAAACTGTCTTAAAATGTAATCTCTGAAGTTGCAGCTGTACATGTGGAGGATAAACACCCAGAAACACTGCATGGGATAACACTGGGTGAAACTCAGTCTTGGTCATCCAGAGACAGGACATCCCATCCTAAGTCACAATGGGAGAAATAAGAGAACTGCTGTCTGATGCTATATCCTTCACATGGAGAAGATGCTTATGCAAAGAAGTGTAAGGAAAAAATTGATTATAAGTGGTCTGGTGAACGTGTAACTTTTTCTACACTGAACTTTACAAACATTTTCTATTACTTTTAAGCAGTTGTGCACAGTTGAGAGTTGAGCTAGACCGAACAAAAAGAACATACAAATGAAATGTTTTCAATATTTTGAATGGACAACCTCGTCGGCTCCTTTAAAAAAACAAAAAGTGCAACCACGCGATTTCGAAGCCCCAAATATCTGTAACCAGAAGGTAAATAACAACCTTTTGCAAACTGGCATTAGGAAATCGCGCCTCGAGTCTGGCTGGCCTGATTCAGGACTCGTGAATGCGGAGCGCCGCGCTGCTGGGGAAGCCGAGAGGCAGCGGCCGGACACGGCCCGGCTCCAGCTGCGCTGCCCGGCACGGCGGGGCCGCCGCCCTGCCCCGGGCGAGGCGCGGCGGCTNNGCGGCCCCGCACCCTGATGGGGTTTCAAGGGCTTTTAGCGACGCTGTCCCTCCGACCCAAAAAGGCACCATGGAGAGTTACCCCAGGTTTCGTCTGTGCACGTGTTACGTGTCCTCTGCAAACTCCTACGAGTTTGTTCAATGTCATGTGTGTGTTAGACCTCACGGGTGTACACAGGGCTGAGGACCTTTGAGCTGAGGGTGGGTATGAGGCTCTGCAGTGCCACTGATTAGTGGAAGATAAAAGACATTGGTAGAACTCATCTGATTTTGGTGTTGGTTTTTTTTTTTTTATGGTCAGAGCAGAATACTGCTTGGATCCCAGCCTGTGAGCTGGATCCCACCCCACATAAAACTGTACTTGAGAAAGGAACTCGAAACACGCTTCCGGGCACTAAATCAGGCCCAGAGTCCGTAGGGACAAAAGGTTAATTTGGTTGGCCAACCAATTGTACATCTGACAGCCAAGCTGAAGTGGACAGGTGTAATGTGAGGGAAATAACACAACAATGGGTGCTGAGATTAGCAGTCTCTACAGTACAGTTCTAAATTTATTTTTAATGAACCCTGCAAGTTTGCACATTCAAAATACTGAAAACATTTCATGTGTCTCTGGTTTACAGACACTTTCTGCTATCCCTTTTGCTTCTTCACTGCCCATCATTCTCTGGTCACCAAGTAACAGACTTGCTCCTGCAGTCTTGTGAAACTAGAGATAGTTCGGTTCTTCACAGCAACTAAAAAAGGAACCCTAGAGAACACTAATACATAAACCCATGGGAGCTTTGAACTGAGGTTAGCAGTGCATCTTTACATATGTGCTGCTGCAGTGTAACGCCAGAGAGGAACCAACTAATTTTGTAGCAGGCATCTTTTGAAAGGTATCTCTTGTCCAACCTTGATACAAAAGGAAGTTCTCTGAATCTGAAAATGTAACCTCTGACTTCCTGGTTGTAAATCTGTAGAATTTAAACAGGAAAGAAGTAACTTGCTTGGAAATGGATTTTAGTTGTCACTATTCAGAAGGTTGGATTATGAAGTTAAATCATTCTGTAATAAACAAACATACTTAGATGACAATTGTGATTCACTCCATTTATTCTTTTTTATTAAGAAGCAAGATTTGCAGGAAGAAACAGTACTGTTCCTTAGGCCAAGAGCTGATTAAACCAGGGAAGCCTTAGAGTACATAAATTCTCTATCAGGCCATCCCTAGCACAGTGTCCCTACCACTCATTTGCTGTGTGCAGTCTGCTGAAATGAAATTGGCACTGCTGAATTTTTCTCCAAGTTATGACGATTCTGGAAAGCTGTATATTTTTCTAGTCTTTACAGCATAGTTTACAACTCACCTTATTCTATGCTAGTTTTCTCTTTCACTTTATTGGTTTGTGTCCTCTTTCAGCTTGGTATTACAAATAGATTGAAAAATGTGTCATTTCATCTCCTTTCTGTATCTCATCTCATCCGTATCTCATCAACTAAACAGTATGAGATTGAATCCAAATCGGAAGTACATCCTTTTTGTGCTAATTTGTGTATATGTAGAGAGAATTGTGTATGCATGTGTGTGTATACCGTGTTTTCACATTTCCTATATTTTGCCTAAAATTAGAGTAAGGGTAAAATTTGCAGCAGCAGCACACAAGTCACCTGGGTTTGTATTTTAAGACTATTTTAAGAGCTTTTAGGAATTCCAGAGTGGCTTTGTCTTTTCGCTACTTAGAGCCTATCATTCCTGAGAGAAGGACTTGAGCTCTCTGAGTACTTTTGAAGTGTGTCCTCTTGGTTCCTAAGAGTTTTTTGATTATGTGTGATATCAGTTCTTAGGCAGAAAAGACTGAGTAAAAGTTATCTCCCCATTTATTCTCTGTATTCCTTTCCTTGCAGCTGTTTGGAACAATAGTCTGGATTTTGGTTGCCTCTACCCGAATTCCACTGCCACTGCTGCAGGGATGGGTAATGTTTGTGGCAGTGACTGCATGGTTCCTCTCCATTGTGTTCCTCTCTGTGTTCCTCTTTGGTTATGCAAATAGAATTGCTGTCAACTGGAACCAGGCGGTAAGATTTTTTCTTTATTTAAGGATTCTCTTTGTTTTATAAACTGAACATTATTTAATGAGAAGTGTTGATCCTAAGTCTTAACACCTGGCCTTCTGCTTTAGCACAAAGTTTTTCAAACAGAGGAATTCAAAACTGGAAGAAGAAAGAATAGAGTTACAGAGGTGACGGAGGAAATCTGGGACCTGGTTTATGATGGAGGCTGAAAGAGCTTTTGAAGCTGTTTGAAGGAGTACACTTGTCCTCTCTGAGCACATAAAATGCATGAGCAGCAGGAACAGGACTAGTTAAACAAGGTGTGACAACAAATAGGTTTAAATGGCCAGAAATTATTGTGAACTGGAGAACAGAAAATGTTTTCTGACTATAAGAGAAGTGGTAGTAACACCTTGTGAATAATGGCATGTAGAAAGATACATCTAATATCATTGTAAAGGAAAGGATGCATTTATGAACATGCTGTGTAATGTGGTTGTCTGGGATAGCACAGACTGGACTTCAGCAGCCAGAAAGTCCCCTCCAGTTCGCAGGAAAGTCTGCTGGTGACTTTTGGGTCGATTCCTTAAAGCTAGGGCAGCAATGGTGAGTGGCTGTTAAACCTTAGGTGGTGAAAGACAGAATAACCTGCAGTATGATATAGCTTAACTTTTTATTAGCAGACTTAACATCTTCATCTTTCTTAGAGGAAGCTTGGTGAGACTACAGATATAATTATTCTTTGCTGAGCTTTTAATTTTGAAGACAGAGCCTGAATCTTGCTGTAATTGATTGTTATGGCTTGTGCCAATAGTTCTCAAAGACTGTAGCTTCCTGTTAAAAAAAGGAAGTTGTTTGTATTTTTGCCAACCACATGGATACCTCAGGTTATTGACTGGTAATTTACATGCTCCTTTGTTGTCATTAATTGTTTCTTACTTTGAGTTTTTAGTACTCAAGTAGTTGAACATGAGATGGTATCTCACTCTCATATGTTACTGGAAGTGAATAATAAGAGGTGGCAAAACTTTGATCAGAATTCTTAATTTTAAAAAATTCTTCCAAAAGGACTGCAGTTTCTAAACTGTCTGTCTGTAACTGCTGATCTTCACCTTCCTCCTGTGCAGCTTAGTTTTCCTATTGACACTTTTCTTGATCATAGCTGGAATTGCGTGCTTCAGTATAAACATCTGTAGAGATTTATCTGTTCAGGTAATAAAAAAATGGACAGGCCCTTAAAACAAAAGTTCTTTAAAGCAAATCATAAAGCTTCATGAGTTTGGAGCTCTGATAATTTCAAAGCCTGTCAGTGCTAACAGACTGGATTATACAAAAAACAAACTTTAGCACTTTGATAGTGAATAAACATACATGCAGCATCAGCTTTCCAGCACAATACAGGCAGTAATTAGGCTAATAATCAGTTGCAATCACAGAGACCTTTACAGGGATTTATGCTGCAACATCCTCACAAATTATGATGCAACAAAGCCCTTGAGCATATGCATAACTAAAGTAAATTAATAGTGTCCTGGGTTTCACTGAAACTGTTTGCCAGTTTACAATCATGCATCTATTTAAGAGTTGCTGGATGAGGACAAAGCCTTTTATGGATTGAAAATGCTGTACAAATTTCATCTTATAACAATTGTGTGTATGTTGCACATTGGCTACTTGATACTGTCAGTGATTTGCTGTACTGTTAATTTTGTCCCCTTGTATATAATAAATTGGTGGAAAAAAATTTTACATCAGGAAATGGATACATGACTTGTATAAAAACTGCATCTGTAAATTTATCTAAAAAGCTGTCATAACTCAGTCAACATCTTAAATAAATGTGGAGTGAATCATTTTATCTCTAACTTGGTAGCTGAAACCCAGCCCCTTCCAGCTGTCAACAAAAATAACCACTATTTTCAGGTACCCAAATGTTTTGCAACTTGTTAGCACTTAAGTCTTTAGCAGGACTTCACAAGTAGGGGGTTTTTTACCTTCTCTTGCAAATAAATAATTAATTACTGGAAACACTAAAGCTATTTTTGTTACTATAAATGCAGTCCTGCATTTATCAATACCTTTAGTATACTTGTAAGTATATCTGCTAATACTAATAGATATAATAGAGATATTTACTAATAGATACTAATAGAGATATTTAAAAAATAAGATGAGACACAGTGGAAAAGATGGACCTTATGGAGCTCCATGGCTCAGTACATTAGTGTATGAAACCAGATGGTATGACAAGTACTGCCCTTTACAGCCTGACTCACAGCACACTCATTTACAAAATTAGATGTGAACTAACTTATCATGCTGCTCTGATAGTGTTTTGCATACACTTTTGTTGAGGTTTCAGTGATTATACAAATGTGAAGGCAAGGGAGAGTTAGGTGCTATGATAACAATTACTAAAACCCAAAAAAAAGTCCCTCATAAGATCTTGGGGTTTTTGGTCACAGAAACCATAACCATGTAAATGTGAAACCTTACTGATGCTACAAAGCTTTGCTATAATTGCTGTCAGGAGAAGGAAGTTAGAGGGCTTGGCAGTAGACTGAAGGAAATGAAAGAGTGTTTCCTGAAAAATATCTCTCCTGTAAGCAGTCAATCCTGATCTAAATGGAATGGGGAACTGTAGTAGCAGCTTGTATCATAACTTATCAAGTGACTAGGGAGGTGTGATTTAAGTAGCTTCAGCTGTGATCAAATATGGAACAAGTAATGAGTTTGAAAAGAAAATTCTTTCCATTAAAAGGAAATCTCACATCTGTGAAGAAACTGCATTTCTCTGGACAGGGAAATGCAGCACATTCTCACTTTGCTCTCAGGCAGGCAGCAGGTAAGGACATCACACAGTGATTTCTAGTGCAGGCAAGTGCTGTCTGCTGGACCCATGTAAAGTATCCTGGGTTCTCACTCCAGGCATATTAGTAGTCCGTTGCACTCAAGTGAAGTTAAAGTTCAGAAAGTACTGGAGGTAGACTGCCTATCATAGAGATCATCAAAAAGCATACATATACTTGTGTATATTTTAAAAATTGTGTCTGTGGCTTTTGCAGACCTTCACGGGCATAGGCACAAAGTATATGTTGTGTGGATCAAGAATTGAGTGCAGTGCAAATGTCAGTTTTTCAGATTGAATAACAGAAGGAGATGTTGGAAGAATACTTTAGACATTTTAAAACTGTACTGGAACATGCCTTAGATCTTGTTGCTGGAACACTGGACTCTGAAATAGGACCTGCAAAGGCACCAGACCTTTTTTATGTGTGTCAGTAATGGAACCAGAAATGAGAGTTAGGAATTTAAATCTTATGTTCAGTGAGTGTTCATAATAGAGAAGGGAATTGCCTAGAGAGGGCCAGGAGAGAAGCATATTTGAAGTAAATCCTGAAGCCTGTCCTCTCAAGTCTTGGACATTTTATTTCACAGCATCATGAAGAACTATCAGGTTACTGACTATTGGGTAGAGCCAAGTCAGAGAGAGTTGAGGAAATGCCTCAATTCTTGGATCTCATTGTATTGGGAAGTTGGACATTTCAGCTGTGTCAAAGCTGAGGTGTTTCTGGGCCTTCAGAGAACAAAGTTTAAGCATGGAGGGAAGATTTTTAAAGCTTTGGTTATAGCTGAGAAGGGACTTACGGGACTGCAAGATTGTATTGTACTGGTTGAATTGTGATAAAGTTGGCCTGTATATGTCTTCTTTTTTATCTGTCTGAAGGGAGACTTCTGTAAACTCCAATAACTTTAAGGTGGTCTAAAATGTCAGCATGTGTACATAAAGATAAGCATGTGCCTCTTAATTTGAAAGAATATAAAGTTTGGGGAGAGGGAGAGCTGCCCTTTATCACTAATGATGTTAGTGAGTTGCTTATAATTGCAAGAAGCTGTGAAAACATGTCCAGGTTAAGCTCTCAGATGGATTTAACACTGGTTATTTAAAGTTAGTGTTATCAGTTCTTGTTTCATGTTTCAGTGTTGGATTTCATTCATACTGAGATGAGAAGAATTAGACACCTATTGGAGCCCAGACTGATCCTGTTGTTTGCTTTTTAGGATTTTATTTTCCATGGGGCTACTTTTGTCTTTTATTTTGGAGCATTTCTACTGCAAGCAGCAACTACATCTCTGCATCACTTACCCCGCAAATTCAACTCCACCACACAAGAGAGGATTCTAAGTGGTCGTGAATATAACATAAGCATAGCTGCCTCGGTATGTGTTTCATATATTTGTATCAGGGAAACAGAAGTCTGTAGCAAGCACTTGTAGCCAGCCATTCAACTTGGGAATCTAACAGCACACTGGAATAGAAAGAGGAGCTGTGAGAGAAAGAATTGCCTTTGAGAGCAGCAAACAGTACCTAACAGCAACATGCAAAAATATTGGTATAAACTAATGCTAACATGATAGCTACTCTTCAGTATAGTGTAGAGTTGCTAGTCTTCACTGTAGTGTTTTAAGTAAATGATCACTACAGCTTACTATTTTTAGACAAGGTATTTTGTAAAAACAGTTTCGATTATTAGAAGAAAAAGATAACAACTGAGCCTTTAGCACAGGATGAAGTATGAAATTCACACCAGTGCTCAAAACTTCAGTTGCTTTTTTTTATACCGTTTAGTCCTGAACATGCCATGGAGATAAGGAAAAATTTGGACTAGGTCTTTGGGAAGCTCCATGTACTTAACTTACTAAATCAGACATAACAGTTGTCTGTCAGGACCCTGCTGTCTCCTATTGCAATTATTAGGGTGCTTTTCTTGATAGCCTAAGCTCAGAATTCATTTTTCTCACTGTAGTTGCATCATCACTGAATCAATGTATTTGGTGATGTGGGTGTGCATAGCTGAATCAGAAAATATACCAAGCTTTAGTTATCATGCTGGCTGGACTCTTCAGGGGCAAGTAGAGGTGGTGTGTTAGGCTTAACTTAAAGAACTGAAACTACTGCTCTTAATTTTTATTCTGTCCAGAGACTTGCGTACCAGGGAACTGTACATATTTATTAAGCTTCTAAACCCTCTGTGGTTATCTGTTGTCATTAAAACTCCATGCACCATAAATTTTGCACAGTAAGTGCTTTAGTTCATCTTAAGATAAAAACAGATGACCATAAGGTGTAAGTTTCACATTCTGTCTGCAGGAGCAGAATAGAAAGGAGAAGCCTTTTGCTTTGGCAAGCCAGTGCCTGAAGAGGTGAAGTGGGCATGTAGGTGTCCCAAGGCCAGAGTTCCTCACATCACCCACCTGCCAGTAACACATTTGAGCACATCTGATCCCTGAGTGCCCATGTGGCACAAGGACAGAGGTGGTGTCTCAGCTGTACCTGAACTAAAGGAGGTTCTTTATCCTAAGCAAATATCTCAAATTCTACCCTTAAGTGTACCTCTTCAGTCCTAGTTTAGTGTGTTCAGATCCCACTGAATATATGGTCACTTCAGTCATTTTGTCTGACAACAGAATATTGGGCACTCCAAGAAACCATTCCCCGCTTCCATACTATTTTTTGTAAGGAAGAATTCAGTTCTCCAAGCCCCTCAAATCCGTATCAAGACAAGGGAGGAGAAGACTCTTTTGGAACTTGCCTCAGTATCTTAATTAAGAGATGCTGGAAAACGGTGAACGAGATAAGTGCAGTCTTTGGTGTCTTTGCATTTTTTGCAAAAGTGTGTATTTAGGAAGTAAAAGCATACAGAAAAAAATTTTTTTATCTTTTAAGTACTTAATTTCAACAGTCCTGTTAGCTACATGACAAAAAGAAAAAAAGTTGCTAACATTCTGTCTTTAAAATGACTTTTATATACCATGATTAGAAATACATGTATTTTTTATAGATGATGGTTCTCTGGTGTAGCACTTATTCAAAACTTTAACTAGTCGAATTACCACTTGTGTATAAAGCAAAGAATGATTGAATTTGTATATTAGAAGAGACAGAATTCATTGTTAGCACTGGACAATATGAGAAATATTTTTTCAGAAATTCAGTTTGTCATTTCTTCTGTTCAGTGTACATTACATACTCACTTTCATTGTGGCATGATTCAAATCTATCCAATTCAGTTCTTGAGCAGGAGCTACTTCCGGCATTGCTTGGGAAGTTGTTCTAATGGCTGGATATCTGGTCAAGGAGGCCAGCTATGGAGTTGCTTCTGTATTCCTGCAAGTAAAAGAGTTCTACTGTTTAGAGGGATGTCTTCTTTGTTTGCTGGGGTAAAGGCAATCAGTTGGAAACATCTGAGACTGATGTTTGATCAGTGTAGATAAGAGAACTGAAATACACAGTATGCATACACATGTTTACTTGGTACCATAACTTATGCAGAACTTCTATTTCATATTCTATTTCTAAATGTCTGCTGAAGTAGGCAAGTGAAAAGCAGTAACATGAGGTAGTAGTAAAATGGGGCTATAACAGAGAACTTCCTGAGAAAACTTCAGAGGATCCGAAACCTATCTTTACCTTATTAAGGATTTTGGTTAGGGGAGGTACCTTTTGAATCACTTGTGTTCCTGTATTCATTTAGAATAGAAAAATATTGTAGAACAATGTGTGTGATTCACTTTTTTCTTTTTTTCTTCTTTTTTTTTTCTCTGCTCCTCGTCTAGATTTTTGCCTTTGCAACAGCTGTTTGTTATGGTTGCAGCACAGCCCTGGCATTAAGGAGATGGAGGCTAAATAACAGTTGAAGAGAGGTTAATGCCCACGTGTTCCACTTCAGATCAAATTAAGTGCTACTTGTCTGTTTTACTGTAATTTAATTCCAAAAAGACTTCTTTTTTTCCTTCTTAAAATCTGTTTTAAATGCAAGTAACCCCTAATCAGGATTTCCTTAACAGAAAACAAGTTCCCATCTCTTCCCTTTCTAATATTTACTTTCACTGTGTACTCATTGTAAGTGAACTCATTGTAGGGTATTAGAGAGTTTAGGAATAAAGACATATGTCATTAGCAGACAACAAAACTCCAGTGCTACACCAGAAGAGGAAGAAAATGGAAACTAAGCCAAGATTTTAACTGCACAGGGAGCTAAAAAACTCCCCTCTTGTTAAGTCTTGGGATTAAGTGCTATGCAGTGTTACAGTGCACTCCACACAGGTAGAGCCTTGAGGCCCCTGGTAGAGTCATGGGTGTTCTGTGTGCTGCCCTTTGCATGATCAGAGCCCAAGCTGACTTTGAAATTCCAACTTAGTATATATAGATATGTTATTAACTTTGATGTACAGAGAAAATATTTTAAAAAACCATCCAGTGAAGTCTTTTTATACTCTCTTGTAGCTGTGTCTGGCTAGGGTCACCTGATCCTTAAAGCTTAAAGTTCCATACTAGATGAAAACTGGGACTGTCATCAGTAGTTCGTTAGTTTTAGGAATTTAGCTTAATCAGATCTATTTATACTACAAAACAAAACAGTGCATTTGTGTTTGTGTGTTTATACATGGTATGTTTTTGTTTAACAGGAATTTTTGCACTGCTTAACTTTGCTGGAGTAGAGCTTTGTTCTTGCTACTTCAAGTGCTGCATTTGTTAGGTATTGTGTGAGTCAATATCATTTGAATGGAATGTTACCAAATAGTGAATAATGTCTGACCTCAATTCTCGCAGTATGTTATTTGTTGCATTCTAAACCTGCAGTGTTGTAAAGGTGTTTTTATTTGGACAGATGCCTATGCAACCTCTTACTGAAAGCAGTGGAATGCAAAGCAGTCCACCCACTATGGAGTTTGCTTTACGCACGAATGATGTTTAATTGAGCCTCTCTTGAATATCCTGGTGTATGATGTGATATTATATATAGAAAATTGATTTAGCAAAACTAAATTACAGCATTGTGCTCTGCTCCGTGACACTCATGTCGTTTCGCACATGGTGAAGCTTTTTGTTATTTTGCTAGTAAATAATTTTTGCTTTTGTGAATAGTGCCAAAAAGATAAGCTGAGACAATAAAGGCTCCCTGTCATTTGTAAAACAGCTTGTTCACTACATCTTGCCAGTGCACCTGATTATTCTGCAGAGACCAGCAGTGGTTGCGTAAGGGAAGACAGGATTTCCTTCATTCCCAGGTGTACTCATGCTCCTTGAGCCAACAAGGGTGTCTGCCATTGAGGTTACTTTATCAAACTTGTCAGGTACAAGGATCTCTGAGGGGCACCCACCTTCAGCAGTGCCCTACTGACCCAGGGCAGGTTCTTGTGGGTGACACAACAGTGAGTGGCACCCTTCTGACTATGGAACCACTCAGTCGTCCTGAATTACTACAATGGGATGTTGTCATATATCTGTTTTCTGGAGGTTTTTTCCTTCCAAAGATTTTGTACTGTGGCTGATTTTTTCCCGCTAATTCTCTAATTGCATTGAAACTTTTTGTGAACATTTTATCTAGAGCCATATACTTTTAAAAATACTTAGTATTGTATAAAATACATTTACACTGGAGTGTATGGATGAAAGTATATAACAAAGATTTATGCTAATCAGCATTAAAGTTACTTAATATATTTATGGCAGTAGTCTGGTTATTAATTTTGTCTTTGGAAATTATCAAAAAAGCTACCTTGCAACTCTGATTCACCAGATGCTAGACATACAAAATTGAGCCTAAGATTTCATGAGAAGGCACAGTTGCATTGGGGCTGGTTTCACATATATTTAACTAGTTCAGAGCTAGCTTGCCATGTGACACTGCATGAATATTGGTAAGAAGAGTAAAGTCAGTTACAACATTTCAAACAGATGCTGATCTTGACTTGGTTTCTGCTGTATCCTGCAACCTGGCTGTGCCCTGCACAGCACAGACTGTGCATGCCACAGCTGCAATCTCTGCAGTCTCTGCAAATGACTGCGATCACGGAGGGCAGATCCTAATGTTTTGCCTTTTTAAACATACAGAGTATGAATCCCATGTATGGAGTCAATTAAAGACTGTCCAAGCTTAGTTGGCATTTGTATCTAACCTCCAAGTTCAAACCTGAGGTGTAAAACCCATGATTGGTGAGTGCTGTTCAAGGTTCTTAATCTACTAGTGGAAGTCCAGATAGCAGAGTGTGGTTAGCGTAGCATGGAAACTGTTTGCATAGTGAGGAAAGACTGAACTTTCCCTCTTAAGTATCAAAGACAAACAAAGGACAGAGAAGAGATAAAGGTAAAAACTACAGTAATGAAGAATAACTTTCACAGCTAAAATTGAGTGAAAGAATAGAATTTTTCTGGTAGTATGGACAGAGTTTTGCTGTACTTTGAGGAGGATTGATTGATGGTCGAACCAGAACATGCAGTTATGTTCTTGAAAAAAACAAAAAAGGAAAGAAGTCAGTAGTTAATTTTGTATTACTTTATACTGGAAGCTAAAAAGGTAGGTGTGGCTTAGAAATGGTATGTGCATGCTGGATGTATGCAAATACTGATACGGGGGTAATATGTAATCTTTGCGATAGGTATTCCAGGGAAGATGTGAAAGCTCGTTCTAAAAAATCTTTCTACCTTGTAAGAAAATTGCTCCAAGCCTATGACCGTGAACACAAGCTTAGACCTCTCCAAAGAATGGAAGGCATAGAGGGGGACATAGGGAGGTAATTTATCTCAATTAATTTAAGGTGAAAGGACCAAGACCACAGATGCCAAATAGTGTTTTCATCAAACATCTTTATTTCATGTGAAGCTGCAGTGCAGCAGTATCTAAGGTACCATGTAGGTCCCTACTCTTAGCATATATTTCATGATGTTTTGGATAGCAATGTGTGGTAGCTGCTGGTAAACAAGAAGGAGCCTCAAAGGAAACTTCCCTTCAAAGGGTGCAGACATAAGAAACAGTTATTGCAGTTATTCTCCTCCTAAAGAGAAATGAAAGTGCACGTTAGAAAGCTAAAATTTTGTTAAAATTTTGGTAGAAAATAATGCATAGCATGTGCTTCACAGAAGTTCTGACTCTGCTTCTGCCTTGCTGAATGTCTGGAAATAATCCAAAGTGACACAGGTCCTGCAGGATTATTGATCTGCATGGGATCAGTCTGTTCAGATTCTCATGATTTCTCTGGCTGTGTGCGTTGGTTATAACTCCTGACACGAGTAACGTTGTGCTGCTGTAAAATGCAGCCTTAAAACAGAGCTGTAAACGACAGCTTTTAAAAGAGAGAGGCAGAACCAGTGACTACACAAACTTGTGCCCTTCATAAAAATAAAAGAAAAACCACTGGGTAATCACTAGACCTGTGTCTTCTCTTCCGCTTCCAAAACCAGATGACAATGCTGACTTCAGTTGCACTTCCTCTAATTGTGTGATTGCTTTTGCTTTATAACTTTAAAGAATTTTGATATTCATAATTTTTCCATCTGAATTTCAAAAAATAGTGTTAAGAGAGCTTAAAACTTGTTTGTTCCATTTTTATCTAGACACTGTGAAATTGGTCTCTGAACATAAATGTCCTGATCATTTCATGCTCCTCTGCCAGGCTGCCCAAGTCATACAGAAAGGCTTCCCAGGTTTTCTTAGCTGTATTTGTACAATTGGTCATGACACAGTAGTCTTTGTTGAGACATAAAGAAAACTAGAAAGAAAAAAGCAGAAGAAAAACAAATCTTACGTACTAAAATTAGTAAACAGCAATGGAAAGTATTTAATTTTTTTTTAAGAGGCTGAATTCAGCATGACCGTTCTCTTTTCTCCAACTTCCTTTTGCTCAATTATGGGGTTTATCTAAACATCCTTATAACCTGACCAGCTCAGAAATTACTGTATTTATCCTCAAGGTGCTCCTGTAAAGAAGATAAGTGCTATTCCCATTTCACAGGTGGAAAACTTGGACACAGAGACACTGAACAACAACTTGTTTGCCAGAGGCCTCTCACAGGAGATCTGTGGTGGAGCAGGAGGAGGAAACCTGGCTTCTCAAGTGAGAGTTTCTTGGTGCCTTGCCCAGCAGCCCCTACTGCTGCCCACTGGGAGCTGGAAGGAGGCACTGTAGTGTGGGTTGTATGAGACGTGACCTCACTCCTCTGTCATGGTGGTATTCCTCTGGCAATTAGTTACATGGGGTTAAAAGGCAGAATGACTGTTTGTGGAGGATTATGAGTCAAAGGCAGGTCTAACGTGCCAAATTGGCGTTCCCAGATCAAACATCATAGTTTCCGGGTGTTCTAACAAATTTTGGTTATCCAGTTGTAAATGGACTACATGGAGTTCTGTTAGAGGTGCTGATCTATCTTCTGCATCTTAAGAGAGGAGGAAGGTCCTCAGGAGTCTGTAGGTTTCAGATACTCCCTGCTACACAACATGTTTGAGCCCTAAATTCTTGGTGCTAGCAAAATACTACCTGCCTTGAGCCTGCCAGGACACAGCACCTTTCAGTTCAGAAACCTGAGCTAAGTATTGGCAACTAACCTGTCAGGCTACCTTTCAAGGGAACACAATGATCAAACTAGGTTATGTCTAGGTGTGGTTTTAACATCTTTCTTGCCATGGGATAATTGCAAATGTCAGTAAAGATTCTGGAGATTGTGGACAATCTATTCATTCACTTACATCCAGAATTACTGTGCCTGGCTACAGAGACGCTCTTAAGCAAGGACTGAACCCTCTGGATCCATAAAGGGTTTGATTTCGGTTGCAGCATTCTTAGGAATCTTAAAAGAGTGACTGCAGATTTCAGTCTCATCCAAGCACCTTTTCCTGATCGTCTCAGCAAGGTGTGGTCTCTGTCATTGGACCAGTGCTGTGACACAAGAAACAGCAGACCAGAACAAACCTGAGAAAAGCTCTGCATACCTTGAAGAGAAAAGCATAGTTGAGTAGTTTGGGTTTGGAAGGGACCTTAAAGGTTCTGCACTCCTCCGGCTGCAGAGCTGGGACCTCCCACAGTTGTGTTGCCCTGTACAAAGGTGCTGGGATTTCCCAGTGATCTGATTGCCTGCTTGAGCTGTTCTGCTTTGCAGTGCCCACCAATGACTGGCTTTTAACATCACTTTGTTATAAGTGGTTTGGGTTCAATAAGCTTTGCCAAACAAATGAGGCAAAAAGTGTTTTATTTCCATATAAAATAGAAGTGTGGAAGGTTTGCTGACTCGTGTTTTGTCCCACATGAGGATCACAGCCATTTTTCTTCATGATTATTTTTCAGGTGGAAAACATACTTAAGCATAACTTAATAATATAATTAATGATACCACAGGTCTTACTCCTCACAAACTGCATGGCCTAGAAGTATTGCCAGACTCCTGGGTCCAGGTGAACACCCCAGCTAGGTTGCATCTCTATGCCTCTGTAAGACCTAAAACAGTATCTTCCCTTTTCCCTGCCTCTTCCCCATTTTTGGAAAGCAAAAAGAGAGCTACAGCATGATCTACACAGGCTGGACAATTCAAAAAGCTATGTGGTGTACTGGAATATGATTCACTCTTCAGTAGCACTTGTGGGCATAGATGGTCTTGAAGTGGTTCCACCAAGATAAGATAGAAAGTTATGGAAATAGGATTGGAGGCTTACTGGATAGAAAAGGAGCATAAGACCTCAGTACTTGGCTACAATTGCTTCCTGTATAAAATCTGGCATTGAATCCAGCACTTAGCTCCTTAATATACCTATTTTTCAAACTGTAGATACCTTGGCTTGGGATCTAAAGCCCTGGGGAACCTGTAGGACCAGCGTGGAGCTTTGGGCTTTTGGAATAAGAGGCAAGGTGAATCATCACCAGATACTTTAACCCAAAATTCAGGAGCAGAGGAGAAAGAATTGTTTGCAGGTCCCTTTTCCAACTTGTTACTAGCTCTAAGAGTTGAGAGAAGGGCAGGAATAGTTTTCCTCTACCTCCATTCCTTAGCTGCAATTACCATGGACACAGAATGAGCTGCAGGACAGAAACGATGAGGACTTGTACAGAATAATCTGAGTTCGAAGATACACCTGGCCTACCCGCAGTAGTGACAGGTGTTCTGGAGCCAAGTCCAAGATCCATCTCGTGACCTAAAATAAAGATTAAATATATCCAATAATGAAATTTTCAAACAACAAGTCTGAGTCTTAGATGGAGCAACTATTCTTAGAAAAATACAGTTACCTCAAAGAGAAATTTAATGGTGAAAAAGAAGCCAAATATATCTTTCAGTTATATAAATGCAACTTCTTTTGAGGTCTAGTTGCCAGTGAGGAATTTCACTAATGGAAGTATGAGCAGAATTTCCCCTCAGCATTAAGTAGAGCTGACCTTTGAAACAAATGGAATTACAAATTCCTTGGCCTTGTGTCATTTGCTATTTCCCTTAAGGATCCTGCTGCTAGGGTGAGTTGCTGCTGGGATATGTTGCTGCTGCTGCTCTTAAGGGACAAATAGCCTTTGTGAGCATGGCAGACTTAGAAAGTGTGAAGACACCAAGATAAAAATCCAGCACTTGTAGAATCTCATTATTTTGGAGGACCTGACGTATAGCTTGTGGATGGTTTTGGGTCAGCAATGTTGGGCAGGGTCTATGAGCTACAATGTCTCATAAAGATCATAAGATGAAAAACTTCTCCGTTTAGCACCAAGTTACAGGGATCTGTCAGAGATCTGAGTACGTCTGCTGGCTGAAAGGATAGCAGGAGAAGAGATTAATTCTGAGTTGAGTTCCATCCAATATACTGTAGCTTTTTTGGTAAGAGGAGGCCCCCGAAGAGAAGAGGAGAGAGCAGCTGCCGGCAGCCCGTGGGTGACCGGCAGATGGAGCCGCAGCGCCGGGAGCCGCTCCCGCGGCAGGGACAGCCCCGCCAGCAGCACTGCGGAGCGCCTTCCAACCCTCCTCCTGAATAAACAACGCTTCCAGGACTGCAGTTAGGGCTACTCACTGAAACTCAGGTGATTCATCGGAAAGAACCAAGCTTGCTTTTTCATCTTTTTATTATAAGGAGACAGCAACAACTGAGCGCTGTACGTGACTTTGTACTTCTGTCATTAGGGTTGTACTACAAATCTCATATTTATCAAGTACAATTCCAGGACACAAATACAATGCCAAGGCCCATTTTGTGAAGCTAAGAAGTAGCTGGACACAGTAGCCTTCACTCTTCTCCCTGCAGGACACAATCGACTTTACTGACTTCTAGAAATCATTTGTGGTTGAAATCCATGTAGCTCCACTAGATTAGAGAAATAGAAACTAGCCTTCAAACCTTAAGGAGGTTTTGGAGGGTTTTCTTTTTCCTAGGGAGTTATAAAAGTTAAACAGGTCAACTAATATAAAATGACAACTGAACCAGCTCATACCATGGAGTCGCTGTCATTGCATAGTTTGGGGGTGATACTACGTTCTTTTAGACAGTCATATTCTGGGCAGGCCATGAAGACATCACCAAACTGAGTTGGCTCAAAGATAACAGATGAACTTTAGTATAGATAAATCCAGGGCAATGCATCTAGGAAAAAATTATCCACATTAGACCTGGAACTGAGAGTTATAACTTAGGAAAGAGACCTCTGAGCCATTACTGATGGTTCTCTGAAATCATCAGCTCAGTATGCAATGACAAACAAAATCCAGTAAAATGCTGGAACTCATAAGAAGGTTATTAGGAACAGGACAGAGGGTGTAATGTTACTGCTATATAAAAACCAACCAACCAAAACTCAAAAAAACCCTGTGGTGTATTGTTGTAAAGGGCAGCAAAAATGGTTGAGGTCTTGAAGCTGCTGCCTTATGAAAAGTGAAAATACTGGGACTCCTCTCAGGAGTGAAGGAGACAGTGGAGTGAGGTAATGATGATTTATCAAATGATAAACATGCTGGTAAACCAAACATGTAACTGTTATCTACAAGGACCTTGTATGGAATCTAGGGGACACTTGAGGCAACTACAAAAAGATAGGTTAGAAGAGATAAAAGAAAGTATTTGCTGATACAGTGAGCAGTGAACCTCTGGAGCTTGCCAGCACAGGAGGAGAGGATCTGTCCCTTGTGGAAGCAAACAGTATTAGCATGTTCAGAAAGGGATTAGACAAATTAATGTGTCTTTATGCTAAAGGATAAGGCAGGAGCATACCCTCTAGTAACCCTAATCCAAGAGTTATGAATGCTGCATATTAGGGGGAAAGGACTCCACATAACAACCAGCCTCACATGGTCTTCCTAAACAGCATCTCTTCTTGCCACCACTGGAAACAGAGCAGTGGGTGAGGCAGCTCATTATGTGACCAACAGGCTGTCTCTTATATGCAGATTGGGACTTCTTCCCCTTGGCAAGGTTCCCCTGTGGGATACAGCCTCATTTGCACACTTAGTTCTTGCTCCATCACCGAAATGCTGAGTTCATCCTCAGGCTGAGGCCTGAGGCCAGCTGATAGTTTAAAATCAAGCCAGCTAAGTTAAGAGTTTTAGGAAAAGGTGCAACTTGTATATCCTAGCATAAACAGAGCTGCTTGATTTGCTACAAGTGAGTAACAGTGTTGGCTCCTGGTCCTTCACAAGGCAACGGGAGAACAAGAAGTAAAATCAGGTCATGCTCTTATGCACAGTTTAGGGAGCAATAAATAGGTACAATTTAAGATACCCAAGTCAGCTGAAGAGGTCCTACCTTACCCTTCAATACTGCTCCTTGGACTCTCTCCAAAAACATTTTTCAGCAGTGACAAGCTGAAAGCTAATTGTCAAAACTAATTATATGCACAAAGTAATTGAAAAAAGATTAATGACATTTCCATGTTATCTCCTAGATACTTCCTGGGCTGTTTTTTTCTCCCCAGTTCATTACCTTACAGTTCTTCATCTTCTATGATTCTGCAAGGGCTGGGCTGCCTGTACACACATGCTCATGCATGCAAACACACACCCACACGCACACATAGACACCAACACACACTCACACTTCCTCCTCCCACTTGGTTAGGCGATTCCCTCTGCTCCATCTTTTTTTTTTTTTTTCTCTTTTAATACAGTTTCCTCTTTGTCATGTTTTCAGGCCCTATATGCCTCGCTGATGTCTCAGCCCCACCTCTTCTCACAGTTCTTGTGTCATGTTTTAATCTTCCCTGTTGTCAGGCCTAACTGACTCATCATTTGTGTTAGACACAAGACAGGGATGTCATCCTCCAAGTGACTTGAGCAGAGCTGTGGGACTTCAGGCAACCAAGGAGTTACACTTGGCTGCTGGACATGCCAATAGTTCTGTGTGTTGAGTGAGGGGCCTCGGAGGTGGTCAGTACCTGCCTTTCCCTTGTAAAACATGCAGCTGCTTGGTAATACGGATACAGGATTATTCTGTCACTATAGGCAAAGCAGGTTTTCCCAGTTACTCTTTTTGAAAGGATTGAATTACTTTTGATGAAACCTTTCCCAGACAGTTCAGCAGAAAATAAGCAACCAGCATGGAGAATTGGTTTAAAATCTGTGAAATCATAAGAAATGGAAAAAGCCTTTCAAAGGAAAGGGTTGCATTTCTTTAATGATAGGCAATGCTTCCTGCTCTGGCTATAGCATCTTTAAAGCCTTCACACCAACAAGTCCCCTTGACACTGATGCAACACTGCCTTTTTTGACAAAATTCCAGCTGTATGATCATGACTGGAAAATGCTTGTATTGTTATGACCAAATTTTCTTAATTACAATTTAAATGCCATTTTTCTGAAGTGAATGAGACTGAGGTTTGCTTTTCAGACTGAGAAAAGTATTTGCCACTTTTAAAGTCCCCCTTTTCCCTGAGCATATGTACCACTTTCCTGAAGATCTGAAGCTGAGGACCTCTTCTACTGCTCTGGGGCAGTTGTCTTGGCTGGTTCAGCTGTGCCAGCTCACATCAGCTGAGCATCCAACCTGGTCTTTAATAAGGTTCTTTTTGAACCCTTATGCTTTGTTCCTCTTTACCTAGCAATCACCAGGATGGTGAGGGACAACTGATAATAAGACCAATGGCTCCCTGAGAGAGATTTGCATATAGGGGCAGGTGGAGGGGACAAACTTCCAGCACCAGTGTTTCAGAGGTTCACACTAAAACATTTCCCTCAAAAAGTATTCTTTATTTGAATGTGCATTAAAGGGTAGCAAGTAACCACAGGATGCCGTATAACTGGGTTATAACTCTTAGCAAAGAGGCTGCACAGCTTCCTGGATTGTCTTTAACAGGAGGCGAGGCAGACCTGGAAAGCTTTCCATTTTCCAGGCTGCTGGCTTTAGCAATAATGTCATGTAACTCCAAAGGGAGACAAGTGACCTTCTAGCTCATGCTATTGTGCTGGTAACACACATAAACAAAGCCTGTAGCTAGAGGGGGAAGACTTTCACCAAAAACAAGGTCTAAGGATAAGTCCTTTCCTTTGCACCTTTTCATATAACCCTCCTGTGATGACAGCTCTCCTAAGTGTCTGGTGTTTTCATCCTGTATTCCCCTAAGGAGTTTAAACTCACCTCTCCCACTGTCAAAAGAGATCCTTAAACACCACGCTCTCATCAGGGTTGGAATAGCTCATGAACATACACACATATGCTGAATTTGTATGGTAGTGAATAAAGGGGTATTGTGTTCACATGGTGACAGCCATCAGTAAATCCAGGTGATAATCATTTTCCCATCATATCCTTCTCATGCACTACCAAATGGCTATAGAATATCTCTTGACAGGCTACAGGTTAGGATTTTGATACCTGTAGAAGATGGTCAAATCCTCGGACTGTTATGTCATTACTAGTACCCATAGCCACTATCAGCCTGGATGGATTTTGCACTCTTCTGACAGCACACAGTGTACTGACATCTGCCCCCAAATGTAGTGTCAGGTGAGCCTGCTTCCAACAGCAATTTTGGACATCCCCACTCTGGTTGCTGCAGCCAGCCCAAGGATGCTACTTCATATCCCATCCTGGGCTGCTGGCCCCGTGGAGGGTACCTGTCCCAAAGGGACCTGGCAGTTCTCTCTCTGTCCACAGACGTGGGCAGGGTGTACTGAGCAGCACATCCAGCAGAAAGGGGAAAAAGGATTTAAAATATTTCCTATCTTTAACATTTGAAAAATCCAGACCATTCCAGTGTACTAGTGTGTCCCTTGTGGCTCACTCTACAGCTCAGTCCAGCACTCCCCTTTGATGTTCTGCCCACAGTATAATAAACTTCACCAAAGAATAGGAAAACAGCTCATCTCTGTGAAAGCCACAAGCAAATGAACTGGAAATGTGAACTGAACCAGCACCATGTTTTTTTGTAGGAGCAGATTCTTTTATGTTAAGTGGCCTAAAAGGATATGGTAAAATTCAGCCAAACAGAATGATGGTCAACATTGCTAGAATTTGCCTGGGTAGAAAATGTTGTGTTTATAGCAGTTTTGGTAAATTACTAAATTTTGGTAAGTGCAGAAAAGGGAAAAGGACTTTCTTCAGAGCTAAATGTCTTAGGTTTTTTTCTCCTCTTCAGACTTCTGGTTTCATCTTGTTCAGTATCAAAGAAAGCAAGCAAAAATATGAAAATTGTGACTTCTGGGAAATAATCAGTTGTGGGAAGAGCAGAACTCAGGTCTGAGAATTGTAATTGGAAAATAATAATTTCTCTAAGATCAAATCCCTAGCGCTCCATAAGTTTAAAAGGGAAATATTCTCTCTAATCTATCCTGAACAGTGGGAGATTTTTTCCTCTCACTGTATTCATTTCTGTTTGTGTCATTCCTGGAAAGGGACCTCTTTTTCAGATATCTTCTAATTTTGTGTTAGGGATTGTGGATTTTGATGATATGCCAAAGTCTAAAGACTTTCAACACTGAAAGTTTCTAAGAAAGAAATTATGTCAGAAAGACTCTCTTACCTCATATGACACTTGGCCTGAGATTTACTGCTGCTTTTTTCTAGGATGCTGGAAGAAAGCTGTGCTGCCACTTGGTGAGCAGACTGTAGTTCAGCTTTCAAGTAGTCCTGCACAGCTTTTGTCCACAGAGGAACAGAAAACTTTCACAAGAAAGTGTAGTGAATCAGCTGTAGCAACATGCCACAAGAGTTAATTTTTAAAACCACGTGTGAAAGGCTAAAAATCCCATTGTCTTTTTAAGTCATGAAAGGCCAACTCCATAGAGGCCAAAATTATGACCGCTGTTGCCGTACATAAATATTGGTGGTCAGTGCCTAAACTAGAGTCTCTTAACTGGATTCAGAATGAGAAGACAGGTAGGGTGTCCCAGTGCACGGCCAGGAGACACTGTGGTGCCCATAGCTAATTTCCCTTTCATTTTAAGGGTACCATGTTACAAAATACACTGGAAAGGGGTGCAAGAGGTGAGGAAGCACCTGTCAAATGTCTAAAAGACAATACTTGCTACCTGTGCTTCCCTTTCTATTTCTAATTTGAACAGTCCTGTGCAGTATTTCAGTTTAAGATCAAGGGGAGTTCCCACAGCACCGGGTGCTGCAATCACCACAGTGCTTCACCCCCATCACCCCATGCTTGCAGACAAGGATTGTGCATAGATTCCTCTGTCCAGGGCACTGGTCCTCTCACCCACACCCAGCAGTGAGGCTGAGGGGCAGCTTAGTAGGAAATACCCAATTTTGCTCTTCCTTTTGGCATCTGGTCTAGCTTTTGAATTTCATGTGGTTTTGTGCTACTCTGGAAGACCTGAGTGGAGACCAGTGCTAAATGAGGCGAATTATTCCCTCAAGCTGCTGCAGAACTCACCCTCAGAGAATTACATCACCATGAGGGACAGTCTGTGGGATGTGTCTGCAGACAGCCATTATTGGGAACAATTCTTCCAAGGCAAACAAGACCATAACTCGGAAGCTGCCTGCAGTGAGTTGTAAGACTTGCTGTAAGAAGTACTGCACTATTAAGCAAGGCACAAGCTATTTATTCACCTTACTGCATTAGTAAAGACATACTGTTCTATACACTGAGCTCACACCTGCCTTTTGCTCTGCAGAAGGACTCTATTTGTTATCTCACTAGGAGTCAGACCATGAAATCCCAAAGAACTGTCTTGGAGGATGTTTTCATGTTCCCTGACAGCTGCAGGAGCTCATGGGGATGAGAAGCTTTCTCCATATAATGCTGTGCTCTACCCCCTGAAACCTTATTGCTCTTTTGCAGACCCCAGCAGCAATGCTCTTGTAGTTTTTATTTAAGCAAAATTCTGATTGTACAGTCAGCCTTTAGACATTTCAGGGGAAAATTTTCATTATTAGGGACAGAAATTAGGCATGCAAATCATTAACACATTTTGCCTTTTCCAAACCATCTCCTCATCTTGCTTAATCAGAAGCCATGAGAAGAAAAGAGGATTAGAAAAATGTATTTCCATATGGAGTTTCTTAATGATTTTTCTGCTCTAAGGCTCAGCACTTAATGTGCCAGTTTTGGCTGGGGTGGAGTTAATTTTCCTCACAGTGGCTGCTATGGGGCTGTGTTTTGGATTTGTGCTGAACACTGGCTTGATAATGCAGAGATGTTTTTGTTATTGCTGAGCAGTGCTTATACAGAGCCAAGGCCTTTTGTGCTCCTCGCCCCACCAGAGAGGAGGCTGGGGATGTACAAGCACAGCTGGGAGGGGACAAAGCTGGGACAGCTGATCCCAGCTGACCCAAGGGATATTCCATACTTTACGACATTATGCTAAGCACATAAATCTGAGGGAAGAAGGAGGAAGGCGGGATATTCAGAGTGATGGCATTTGTCTTCTCAAGTCACTGTTACATGTGATGGAGACCTGCTTCCTTGTGGATGGCTGAACACCTGCCTGCCCATGGGAAGAGGTGAATGAATTCCTTCCTTTGCTTTGCTTGTGTACACAGTTTTTGCTCTCCCTATTATATTATATTTATGTCAACCCACGAGTTTTCTGGCTTTTACTCTTCCAGTGCTCCCCCAGTCCTGCTGGTGGGGGAGCAAGTGAGTGCCTGCCTGGAGCTTGGCTGCTGCCTGGGGTTAAACCACAACATTTCATATGATGCACACTCATGCAGAATTACATTGCCGTGGAATACCAAAAAACCATTTTTGATTATGAATTTGACTCTGGGATCCTCCAAGGCACTGAGTGTCCCAGAATGAAAAGCAGAACTGGAATGCCAATGGAAAAGGCTCCAGCAGTGGCGTCTCAGGAAGGCTGCAGGCACAACTTTGTAAAGAGTCTTCCGATGAAGTGCCAAGTAGGGGTTGGCTTGGCCGGCAGGCATGAAATTTCACCACAGAAATGTATACAGGCATAAACTGCAAGCCTCTGGCAAGTAATTTTTGTACAATTTCCTTGCCAAGTGCTCATGCTGGGGCTTACACCAACAGCTCTGCACACAAGTCAGAACAAAACCAGCTCCCAGTTCCAGCGTTATTCCATCCCCATTTGGCTTTTGCTGAAATCACCTTGTATTTCATGGCTCCTTAATTCAGCTGACAAGACTTAAGACTTATAGAAGCCATATGCTCACACACCAGACCAGTTTTACACAAAATGAGCCCATTCTGTAGAGGAGCAGTGACTCTCCCAATGCATCATCACAGCACACGTGGGTGTCCCCTTGCTGGCTGAGTCTGACCTGGGCCTGGAACAGGGCCAGGATTTGCTATTTGGTCAAGAGCAATATTCCAGAGGGACAGTGAGAAAGGTGCCAGATGTGTTATACCTGGATAGTGTGGCAAAGAAGCCACACCAAGTGGCTTCCAAGACAAGTGACAGCAGGACACAGTATCTAATAACCTCAGATGAAGTCCTTGGCACTTGCTAATGCCTTTAGAGGATACTGTGAAGAAAATCATCCAGGAAAATAGGTCTATGACAAGAGGCTATAACTTACAGTTTATTTTTCAGTAAGGTTTCATCCTCCATCCTATTCATGTTCCTAAGCAGTTTATACTTTTTTTAAAAATCTGAATGCTTAGCCAATATTTGAACCCATCAACCCATCATTTTTCTAAGAACGAGAAACAGTCAATAAGGTTCAAGTATGCACTGAGAAAAAAAAAAAAAAGATGTATTTATTTAAAATAGATTTTTTTAAAATAAAAGCTTCTTTTCACTAAACTCACAACTGAAATAAAGAACAACAGTCAACTACCCCTCATCAAAATCTGCCCTCCAGCAAGCTCTGGGCTCAAAAGCCTTCACCTCTTCCTCCTCTTCTTCCCTTTACCTTCAGTGTCCTGGTGACTGGCTGCCTGTCTCCAACACACCAGTTAGATTTCTACTGCCTCAAAAATGCAACATCATCACAGTAAGTTCCTCTCTGCAGAGTCCAGGGACTGCTGGATGCACCTTTGGGTGTAGATGGTAATGGAAATCGCCCATCACTAAGTGCTTTGCAACTTGCATTAAGTTCAACTTCGTAATCCTTCTTTGAGTATTTTTGAAGGGGTCCTTCTCTTATTTTTCCCAAATTTATACTATTGAGGNTTTTCTCCTTTTTTTTTTTTTTTTTTTTGGTCAAGTTCAGAGTGTATCACTGATTATAATATTTCTTTCTCCTGATTTTTGGTCAGACTTTTTTTCAGGTATAAGCATTTAATCTCTTGCAGTAACTACAAAGCACTCAGAGGCTTTGTGTTAGATGTCCAATGAAGAAGTAAGATTTACCAAAGAAAATCACTGAATGACATTTTCTATATTGCTGACATCCAGTGAGTTACGACAACAGAAACGTTTAATCTATTTCTTTAATCGTATAGAGCCTGATCCAGTTCTCCCCAGAACTGGGGAGAATACTGTAATCTTTCCACTGACTTTCATAGGCCCGAAGCACATACACAGTGTATGTAGTGTATCTCCACCACATCAATAACACGTGGAATGTTCTCCTAACGTTTAAAGAGGATATGGTACACACACACACACATATATATATAAAAGGAGCATGATTTTATTGCCATGGCTAGGCATAAAAGCAATCATTAGGAAGTTTTACCTTGTACCTTGTGCCTACTCTATTACTGAGGTCTACAGCAAAATCCAAATCTGGAGGAACAACAGGAAGCCATTATTAGTTTTTCTATGAAAATGGTATTTTTATTAAAAGCAGAAGGTGAGCTGAAGGTGCCAGTCCTCTTTAAAATAACTTGGAGTTTAGCATCAATAATGGAAATATATACAGTGGGGCTGGGACATGTCTAAAACCTCTCCCATCTTTTCTAACTGTCCATAAATAAGTAGTTTAAGGCCAATGAATATAATAAAAGAATGATCTTAATATTTTGCTCTCAAATAGTTTCCATTTAACAGGAAGTTCAAGTTTCCTTCAGTAAATGGTTTATACTTTTCCAAGCACACTTGCATTCTAGTAAAATCTATTATATATGCATTAAGGCTTAGTTTATTTATTGGGGAAAAACAGGAACACCAGAGAAAAATCAAGACTATGGTATTTTTAGGGCTACATTTCTTTGAAATAGTTAGCAACTCCTTTTCCCCTGCGATTTTGAGTAGGGTGTGTGCATCACTGTTTTCAGTTTCTTGTGGAGATAATGCGAATTTCCTAAACAACAGCCTGACACTGGTTTAGACTAGCTGAAATGCAAGTCCAAGATCAGAAGTAATGACAAACCTTTACAACCACAGAGTTTCTTACTGCTTTCCATGGAGCTCTGGAAGGGGCATCAAGTCCCTGTGCAAGGATCAGACCCTTGGACTGGAGCCTCTCAACTGCTCCAGGCAGGGGGACTTTACCAGCTGGTGTCCTGAATAGTGGAAGTTTGGCACATTTTTCTGCCCTTTGATAGTCAAAACCTGGAGTCTCAAAAATTGAAAAATATGGTGGGAAAAATAGGACATGTCAACTGCTTCTAATGAATCTGGTTTACTACATGTAAAGAAAAAATGTGGATTTTTTGATAAAATCACATAGTTATTTTTCTGAGAACAAATTTTCTCAAAAAATTAAATGCTTCCTGCTTTACAAGGACTACAAACCTCTGTTCATTGCACATACAGTATATTCTGCTAAAATACTGAAGGAGGTAAAACTCTAAGCATTCCTTCTGGAGTTAACTCTAAAAAATTAAAGCACTGGAATCTACCACATTCATTTTACTGACTTTTCTCCAGTATCTATAATGAGTCCTTTATTACTAATTTATATCAAACCCTTGCTGGTTTTGTGATACCAGCTCTAGGAAAATCTTCCACTTGCTCTTACCATTTTCTTTCCACTAGTCTAGAGGAAGGTTTGCTAACAGTCCTTTCTTACCTACTTTTATATTCATTCTCTATGTATCACAAATATTTAACACTTTATCCTGGATCCTGGATAAACACTCAGTACACAAACTCCAAACTGTAAGCCAGGTGCTTGATGAGGCTGGAAGAGGAAATAAGTTGTGGTGGAGCCATTGCCAGCTGTCCCTGGGGTCCTGCCCTAGAGGAAGGATCTGCTGAATGGTCAGAGCTGGCTAAAAGCCACTGGGAGAGCTGCCTACAAAAAAGTGCTTAAATTCAGGTATTGCATGGATTACCTGACCATAGACTTGTGGAGGAGACAAGAAAATGGAAGCAGTTACTAGAAGGGCTTTAAAAATGCCACAGGTGTAATATTAATTTTATATCTATCTATAGCTATAGCTGTATCTATATAAAACCTCAAATCTGCAGAAGCCTAGGGCCAACATCTTAAGTAAATTTCCAGTAACAACCATCTGCTTTTACCCAAGATGTTTGGAGACTGGAGAGTCTATTCAGCCTTCCACAATGCTGGAAAGCTCTCTCATTTCTGTTCCCAAACTGGGAGGTGATCTTACCTGCACAAAGCACATCACTTCATCTTTTGTTCCTGGAAAACAGACCACGGGTATGGGTAAAGCAAACAATGCTTGGCTTGCACCCCCTAAACCTGGAGAAGATGAAATTTTGGGGTAAAAGGAGGAGTATTTTGGCATCCACTTCCGTGAATTTTTTTAAAATTCCTCCCATTTCTTGTGACCTGGTCTGGGCCAAGAATAAGAAAGAAATAAATGTGCTCCTTGGGAGCATTTCAGTAATACCTAGTGATAAGTTGTCTCTGGCAGAGATTATTTCAGCAGGATCCAGAGACGATTTAAAATCCAAACAGAGACAGGAAAGCAGCCCAGCACTCCATTTGAATTGGTGGTAGAATTAAATCAAGTGACACAGCAGCACATGAGAACTCTCACCAAATATCTCTAAGATAGCATTTTAACATGGTTATTTCGTGATTGCTCCTTTTGAGAGTCTGCAGGGACATAAATGAGCATAAATTACACAGACACTTGCCTGTACTATGTCGCCAAATTCTAGTAGTACACAATGAATGAGAGAGCAGGGGAGGTCCTCTCAGTCCTCTCAGTCCTCTCAGCTCCTGGTTTGATGATAAAAGAACTGTGAGAGTAGGTATGGTCTCGATACTGTTTCCAGGGTTTGGGCCATGAAGGAAGGTGAGCACAACAGCTGAATAAGCTTGCTATGTACCCATAAGAGCTTGAGGAAATGGCTCCTTTTGTGGAATCCTCAGGGAAAGTGAAGGTTTGGGCCATCTCATAGCCTGCCTTAAGATAGAACCTGGCTTTGCAGAGTTTTCTGTCTTCGTCTTTGCAGAATCTGCCTCCTGTTTTTCTGTCTGGCCCGTGAACACACCAGGTAATGTGTTTTGCAATTCCATCCCACGTGTAATGAAAAACAGACGTAGGTGTGGTTGTGCATGGGGCTTTCTGCAGGTACCGCTGAAGTCATGCTCTCACCTCTGATGTGACCTCAGCACTGGGAGAATTCCTCCCAGCTGCAGCTCATCTAATTGGAGGCATGAAAAACTGAGTCTGTAATTAAGAAAGCACTGAAAGCACAGGTCTATAGATTGGATGCTTATCAGCTATACGTCAGACTCTCTCTACCAGCAGAATCATGTTGTGAATCTATTTGTAGAACTTGATTTATGAAGATTAATAAGACAGACAAATTATGTCAACTTATGGCAAAACCCATGTATTTTTCTTTCAGTTCAGATTCCAAAATGCTATTTTCTTTCTCATAGGGCTATTTTTAATGGCAGAGCCTATCTGTACCCTACCCAGCCTGGTAAGGAATGCCAGGACAGCTAAAAAGCACTGCAATTATGTGGCGCACCAGAAGTCAAGCAAAAAAATATACGGTGCTCACCAATATTTATCAGCCATTTCTAAACCTGGGCAGAGCCAGGGGATTACAATGGTTTCTCTTCTTTCTTAGCACTTTGGGCAGAAATTCTTGTTTTCTATTCAATCTGTATCTTCATATCTGATGTGATAACATAACTCAGTGTTAGCTGGAAGATCCTGGTGTCATCTGCTAGTAAACCAAATTCTGCTAAAACTCTACAAGTATCAGACACCATGTATCTTGTCAGTCTACATTCTCACTGTTTCTTCTCCCATTTCCTTAAATATGAAGCACTTAAGGTTGTGAACAGCCACAGACCCATTGGTTATACCTATTCTGTTGTGCAAAAGAAGTCTTAAGGGTAGGCTTTAGGCCAAACTCAACACTCATCCACATTAATTGTCCTCAGGAGTATTTCAGAGTTCTTTCTGAGATAATTCATTGGATTTGTTAGAGTGGGAGGGTCCCATGCTGTTTGCTCTGCTTTCAGCCTTTGGTGCATCAGCCTGTGGTGCACTCTTCCTCTATGCATTTCCCCCTACAGTGACACCACATGGCTGACAGCAGACAGAAAAGTCACCTATAGAAGAGAGTAAGTGGGGAAATCTTTCTTAAGAAAACTCCCTGACCCCCAGTGTTAAATTACATAGATTGCTGAAGCCTCTATTCAGGTTTTCTACATCTCATAATCCAGACTAAATCAAAAGCAGTGTAAATAGATAAAAATGTAAACATGTGTATCTATACACACACATAAATATGTAAGCATTTGTAGCTCCTGGAAGCACAGGCTTGTTTCAAGACAGGATAGCTTAGGTGTAATGTTAACGCAGGCATGAGAGGAACTATTCCAAAATAACCTTCATCTGACTTTTTGGACCTAGGTAGATGTTACCAGAAAATCCATTTATAACAGACATTGGGAAGGGGAGGAACTCTAAGCTCTGTAATGTCTGTTAGTTCAAAATCCCAGAACATTCTCCAAAAGTAAAGAAACAAGACTAGGGATGGCACCTGTGCATTTATTATTTTATCTGAATATGTATATTTCTTTTGCTTTGCAAAGTAGTAATTTTGCTAAAATTGCTTTGCAAAATAGTAATTTTGCTAAATTAATTTGTTTCTGCTATCACATTCCTCTACAAAGTTACACATTGCTTCTGCAAATGGGTCACTCTTGGGATCTCCATCCTCAGAAGGAAGAAGGAGTTCTGTGTTACACCAGCAACCACAAAGTAGAGCCAGTGCCTGGTTGTGCTACTTGGAGAAGTTTAAAGCATAAGGACTGCAACTGTATGCCAAACACAGCCTAACAAATGCCCAGGGCAAAGACAGGAGCCAAGGGGGGGCTCAGATAGGGCTGTGACTGACTACAATGACCTTGTACCTGGTTATCCACTGGCAGAATAAGGGTTCAGTAACTGCAAAACCACTGGTTTAGAAAGATTATTTAGTTACTGGTTGCACATGGTTTTTTCAGTGACAGGGCTTGAAAGCTAAGAGAGTTATGGAGAAAACAAGATGCTTTTTAAGCTATGGTCCAGTGTTTTTGTATTTTGGTGAGTAACATTTTCTTCTCAAATCCTGGAATTAATTGCCACATAAATATACATTCCTAATGTCAGAGTCTTAGAAATACTACGGTGAAATTTGCTTGTCTGAAGACTTAAAACTCTCTATTTGAAAAGCTGGACTTTACAGGCCAAAACTTGAAAGTTTTGTGTGATCATATTAATCTACCATGTGTGTATCACACTGCAAATTTGAGCATGAACCTGTCTCTGAAAGACTGAGTGAATTCTTTTAATATTTTTCCATATTATAATAGTTTTCCATATTTCTGCTTCCCCTTCTGCCAAAAGTATTGGCTAACAAACTGTGTATACAGAAAAATACAGTAGCTAGCTATAAACCTCCAGGTTTCTAACAGTTTTAACACTTAAACTTCTCTGTATCATTCAAATTTCAATATAAGATTTATTCCTATTTCTTTCTCACTTGGATTTTTGATATCTGATCCTACAGAAGTGACTTTGAAAGATACCACACTGACATTTTTGACTCATTGGCATAATAGAAGAAAGAGCAATGAAAGCCTACTGTTTTGTGTTGGAAGAAGTAAAAATACTACAGTTGTTTTAAATATATATATTGCAGAAAATAGCTAGAGGGGGATAGACACAATTCATCAGCACTTGATTTAAATTGCTGTATCTTCATTTTCTATGTGACCCAGTACATGCTTATTCCTGTAGCATGCAGACTGTGTGCTTATCACCAAAAGCTTCAGAAGTATGTGGGTGTAGTCAACATCTGTTATTGCTTTCCTGAACGTTCTGGGCTGTCGCAATCTTCTCATAATAGAGGCAGAGGGAAACACCTTTCACTGTGCATGTAACGCATGAAATGCACATTTATAATAAATTCAATTTGTGCCTGCCTCATATTTTCCATTTTTAAAATCCTAAATAAATATTTTAATCCTACCAGGGCTTCCTTGAAGAAAGAAAGTAGATAGCTTTACCTCCACTGCACAAATGGGAAGACTGAGGCGGAAATATAACTCATTACAAAATATACCTCTAATTCAGAAATCAGAAAACTGTATCACTTAATCCTGAATACTCAGAGTATTCTCTGAGCAGAGTGGTCAAAATGGACCAGTATACTTCAGGAATGCCAAAATGACTCTTCACAGAGATATAGCTGCATTTTTCATATACAGAAAATAGAATGGAATAAAAGTACTTTAGGGCTTATTACCAACGTGTATTCCCATTTCTGAACATTAAATATATTATATGTTGCTTCTGAAGTCCATATCAACTCTGGTTTATACAGTTAGTACCCATTTCTGATTAAATCACTTTTATTTATGACTTGACATTGAAATAGTCTTTGCTTTATTTGTGAGCTACCTGTGGATCACTATTTCAGCTAGTTTGGGCTAGATGATACATTTTCCACCAAAGAACAAAGCCTTACAATGAGGTTATGCCCAGCCTTGGGCTACTCCTTATATCTCACTTTTTAGAAAATTATTGACATTGATACAGGAGCAAGGGGTGGATTATTTTTCCCTCTATTCCCCTGTACAATACTGCTCAATATTATTTGAGATGTGGACTTCTAAGAAACAAGGAGTTGGCTGTGTAGGAGAAGTGAGGCTCTTCTGCCCCTTCACTGTGTCCCCTGGCTCTTCTGTGGTTTGTGCATCTCTGGCTGGTACCTCTGACCATGGCATCACTTGAACTGGGTATGCTGAATCATTTATGGGTCAAGAGAGTGCTGCCTGTTCCAGCTGCTGTACAGCTAATTTTGAACAGAAGACATGCACAGATGCTCAGCTACCAGCAGTACAGTTCTTTTAAGTACAGGGAAGGATTTGTGAACTCATAAATTCATAAAGGCCAGAAGGGAGAGTTACAATCTCTGTCTAACCCAGTCCCTTGTATGGTACAAGTGAAGTTAATCCTTTTCCCCCACTATCTTCATTTGGCCAAGAACCCCCATCCCCAGAGGACTCCACAGACAGTGGAGAGGTGAGAGGTGAGAGGTGGCAGTGAGAGGTGTCCCTGGGCCTCCTTAAGTCTCTGCTCCACTCAGGAATGAGCTTCAGCTGGCACTTTGCTTGGGTCTTAGGGCAAACTGGAGATATTGTCCCTGCAGTCGCTGTAGCCTGAGTCTGTCCTCAGCCAAATTCAGGAACACACTGGTTATACACCCAGGAACCACACATGGCTAAAATGCTGCCGGCTGGCAATCCCTGGCTAGCACTGGCTTTGAAAGAGGCCGGTGGCTTCACTGCAGAGGCAGAAACTGGACTGTGACACATAATTAATTGATCATTTACTTCTTGCCATACAAGTATTCTTCCTTATAAATTGAACTAATATACAGTGTGGGAAGAGAGAGTCATGTCCTACTAAAATTCCTGGGTGAAGTTTGCTAAGAGTCAAATATACTGAGACACATCACATTTCCCCCTGGAAACAGGAAAAAAAACCCAAAGATTTTGAAGTCTGGTGCTACAGAGTGGGGTTTTGAAATTCCGTCACCTTCATTTCAAGCAGTTAGGTCTACTGTGACTGCAGTTTGAAGGTAAACTTCATGGTGAACATCCTTAAATTAATTTGGATATCAGTTTAGACACATGGCTACACAGACCTATTTTTAAGGACAAGGATATTGATCTTGGCAAGGCAATAAATTCCAGTAATATCTCTCTGTAGAATAAAGCCAAAACAATTCAAACACGATTATTTTTTGTCTTCACAACATTTTGCCAAAACTATGATGTTGTTGGACAAATAATTCTGATTTATATTCAACAAGAGTAGTAAAAAGATTTTATAGAGGAGACAGCCAGAGTGACATTTTCCTATAAATCACAATGATTTTTACTGCCACAAGATCCCACAGCTCAGCTTCAAGTACAAGTGTGCTGTAAACTGCATGGATGAAGCTGCATTCCTTCTGAATGAGAACCATGTTTCCCTTTCTCAGTGAGTGACTCCACATTCCTATCAGTGTCTAGCAGATAGTAACAATATCCAAACAAAAGCAGATTTTAGAGCTGGTAGAGCAGTGATGGGAAAACATGTTCAAAATGGTGTCACTCTATTCCATATCATTATTCTAANAAAAAAAAAAAAAAAAAAAAAAAAAAGGAGATAAGCAAGGTGCATACCAGATAGTAAGTAAGTTTTTTTTGTCATGTTTCTGTTTGTTCTCTTTTGGGATAAATTTTCCTGCTGATAGAATATGGAAGAATATAACTAGAACAAGAGCAGTATTTAACTACTGACCTGGAACATAATACTCCTGATCTTTTATATAACCCTCAAGGCACTTAATCAGGTAACGGGAATTGAGAAATACTTATATTCACTTCTTAACTTAACAAAGGAAAACCCATCAAGGACTGTTGAAATTAAAATAACACTAACCTCTTATGTACTGTTAGGCAAGTATTCCCCAAGGAAGGCTGACATTTCTGTTCCACAGTTCTTTCATTTTCTCACTTGAGAACTGTACACACCAAAGCCAGGTGCATGAAGCAGGGTCAAGGGTGCAGTGTTCTGATCTGACTCTGGGTCAGATTTAGGCAAAGGTCCATCTCCTAGGCTCAGGATATGATCTTACTGTTCCAGTCCCTCGCTGAGATGAACATGCAGCCGAAAGGGAACCTGAAAATTATTTTATTGCAGACTATCACATACCCTTTATTTCCTGACTCTAGACATCATGTCAGCTCAGGTGGCAAGGCTTCCTGCTCTTAGATTATATCGTTCTGAGGACTTAACTCACTTGTGAGGCCTTATGTTCAACCTGGCCATGGCTCTGTTCTGTGCCAGGGTGAGGCCTGGGTACATGTCCTTATGTCTACCTCCCTTCTAGAATGTGAAACCGAAGTGCCCACACTCCCCCTCCACACCAGGAGTCCAGGGCCACACGAAGGGCAGCCTCACTCCAGAGCTGCAGGCAGACACATTTTTGTTACTCATTTCCCCCTCTTGCTTCTTCCCTTCAAGCCACAGCTCTGGGGACAGCTGGGTTCATGGATCATTTGCTAAGTGGTATGGTCAATGAAACTGTGAATATAAAAGACACAAGTATAAGAAAGCACAGAATGAGAATACAAAAGCCACTTTTCAGTGAGAATACAAAAGCCACTTACATGGTTGGCAGTGCATGGATCATGATTATTCATAATTTAAATCCAGGGGATGGCAGTCCTGGATCTTCTCTTTGCAGCACACTCTTCATCCCAGCCTCTCTCCAGTGCAGTGCCAGATAAAAATGGGAATTGTGTGGGAGTGCAAGCTCAGGATCCTCTGAAAACCTCTGTGTCAATGGAAGAAAGTTCAGATTTAAATCTCTAGTCATAGACGATTTTAGGGTGGTGTGGAGGTTCCCCCCCCCCCAACAGGGTGGGGAGGAAATGCACTTATACCAGTAGGCTAATAAAAATATATCAGCTGCAAACTGCTGGCATGTGCAGAAAATTGTTCTTCCACAGCTCTTTAAAAGAGAGAGCCACTTTCCTTTCTCATGCCACAATTATCATCACTAAATATAAGCAGGGATAAAAGGCTTTTTATGAGTTGCACCTCAGTATGAAATAACATTCCCCTTTATCTTTTAAAGTAATTTCTTCTCCACTTCTATCTTTATAAATGCATCCAAATCACAAAAATCTTGCAGGTTAAGCTACTCTCGTGAGGGCCAAGAAAAGAAACCTCTTTACTATAGAGCTATGGACAGTGGGCTTGCAGCATGGCGAGGTGAAAAAAGTGCAGCTATCTCAGTCAGCTGTGGGGCGTGCACCGAGCTTTCCATGCAGCCCTGATATTTCTGGTGTGCTTCAAAAAAAGAGCAAGTTACAAATTATTAATAACGGTGGCCATAGAGGAATGTGAAAAGGTTCAGGGTCAGTTCCCCAAAGAGTGGTCACCTCTCACCCCTCAGAGCAGCACCACACTGTTCTCAGTCAGCTTTCCTCCCTCATGGCTATTTGGGAAATAAGATCAGTAGAAAATAATGGTCCTCTGCAGCTTAAAAAGACCACAACAAAATCAGTGGACTAGACTGTACTGCCTTTACATCCACTTACCAAAGACAACCTTTCTTGAGGGTCTTCATAATCCAGAGGGCCACAGTAGGATGGCTGGAGATGGCCTGGAAGAGTCAGAGCCTTGTGGTGTACCCAGCCCCTTCCCCCACAGGCAAAATTTTGGGTTCCCTCAAGTCCCATTGATTTCAGAGATTTCCTTGGCTCCCTTTCCTGCAGTGCTCATCACAAACTGCTTGCCCTTTCCTGATGAGAGGTTGGGATATTGAAGGTGCATGTCCTCCTTTCCCATGGGTTGTGGAATGCAAGTCAGGCAGCGTGTGCCCAGACACTTCAGCAGGTCAGGGTCAGGTTTGGCCTGTGCAGCTACGGAACCTCAGCATGCCATTCACTGCTTAGAGCAGCCAATGCAATTAGCAGCTTTACACTTGTTTTGGGGATTTTTCTGACTTTGAAACACCAAGAAGTAAAGAATATGCTCTGAAGCAAGCACATTTTGGAGGCACTGCACCTAGTGAAAAGAAGTGAAAAAACTTGGGATTGTTCTCATGTTGAAACTGCCATGATAGTGTTACTTCTACTGATTTTTTCTTAACATCCTCAAGTAGTTCTGATTAAATAAATCTTGCTCAAATTAATTTTCTTTCCTTCTACCCTCCACCACCTATAAAGGCAGCGCAAGTCAGGCCAGCATTAAGATACTGAACAGTGAGTTCTGGCAGCAGGATAAAGGTCCTATTAGCCCTCAGATCATCTGGAAGCAAAGCAGTGTTGTTTGGCCATCGCTGTATTTGCCATTCCCGAGGTTAGTTGAGGCAGAGCAAGCCTTACATTTGGATCAGCAAACAGAGGTGCAGGTTAAAGGAAAGAAAAACGGAAGTTCACATTTGTAGTACCACTGGTAGACAGCAGTCTGAACTGATTTTATCATACAAGTCTGAGGGGTGGGAAACAGTGTGAATCTAAGAACCAGGAAAGAAGCATCAGTATGGGAATAAGAGGAAATCACTAGACCAAGAATCAAGACCTGTGGTATTCCACCTGGGACCTGATTTGCCTTATGAAAGTTTCAGACTGTCACCTCATGAGCTGCTCTTGTACAGTGGGGAAGATGGAGACAAATAATTTTATGAGTTTGATATGTACTGTTTATTTTTACACTCCCAGCACAAGAGATTGGCACACTGGAGTGCGTGCAGTTGAGAGACACTGAGATGGTAAATGCAAAAGCATGTCCTTGCAGAGGGGCTGAGGGAGCTGGGCTGGTTCAGTCTGCAGAAGGGAAGGCTTTGGGGGGAGATGACAGCAGCCCCCAGCCAGTGCCCATGAGGAGGCTGTCAAGGACATGGGGAGCCAGGCTCTTCACTGCTGTGCCTGGTGGGTCAGTGAGAGACTCTGGGCATAAGCTGAAGGAGGCGAGGTTCAGACCTCTGGAAGTTTCCCCCTGGGAGCAGTCAGACACTGGAGCAGATGACCCAGAGGCTGTGTGACTCCATCCTGGGGGTGGGGGAGTCAACCCCAACTGGGCTTGTTCAAAGCCTTCAGCAATCTGGTCTGACCCCACAGCAATCTGATCTGACCCTCCTGCTTTGAGCAGGAGGTCGGCACAGAAACATCCTAAATTCCCTCCCAACATGAGTTTTCCTCTGATCCAATGATTTATTATATTTTTTTCCGAATTGTACATATAAGAAAGCAGATAACAGTTTTGCCTAATCTTTTTAAACTCTATTTCATCTACTGTGTCCAGCAAATTCCTTCCTCTGACTGCTGAAATTTGCTGATAAGCATGTCATTTATTATGGTGATTTTTATGATTTGGCACCACTTTCACAAAAACCATTCAGAAGTCATTTTATATCAAAGCAGGCAATCATACACAGTCATTTCAAATGGAAACCACAGGTCATGATGAACTGGACAATTCTCTGATTTTTCTGAATGAGAAATGAAGATTTAAATAGTCACCACTAAGAATTAAGTCTCCACATTCAATTAATCAGCACTTCTGTTTTTCTGTTTTATTGATTATAGCTTGCTTGTCTGTCTTAAGGAGTCTAACTTTTTAAAGACTAGTGGACAATTTATGACTAGAAATATGGGCAAGCACACTGATGCCAAGAAATGCTCCCAAAGTATTAAGCTGTTTTGAATAATATTTCAATACAATTGAAGCTGCTGTTTTCATGTCCCTGAAACAGCAAAACCAGAAATATTTGGAAGCTGTTTTGACATTCTTGAACATACCATTAAGCAACAATAAAAGAAGTTGTCATAGCTGCTGTGTCATAATGGAATGAGTTTGTCTCTCTTCAAACTGGTAGTGGCATTTTGCTAGTCAGAACATCAGGAAAAAATGTTAAAATCAGAGCCAGGGGAAAAAAAGGGTTCACAAGACAGTATAAATCACTATTGTTTTATATTCTTTCAAGACTTACTCCTTTTTTCTTTCAATCTTCTAATCCTTCTTTGAAATAAAAAGCAGGGATGTCAAGTCTAAACCAACCAAGATTAGTCACATAGATAAAAGAAAGTATCTGTAGTTATTATTTCTATGTCTTGTACAGCTTGTCAAGAGAAAGTTGGTAGAGCAAAGTTTGTTTTCAGTACTTTGCAAGTGAGTTTGCATCCTATGCATTACCTGCTGCTGTTTCCAGGCCCCACCAGAAGCACCTCACATGCACTGGCCTTAATTGCACGTACCTTGTGTCCCACCCTCTTTATAGATTCAGCATGTCTAGATATTAAATACTCAGAACTAAAATATAAACATATAGCAGGAAGTGAATTTGATTAAATTATTGATGTAATGTTGTTTAGCACTGGATTTTTCATTAGAATTGGCTAAAAATGGTAAATTGTAATAAATAAAAAGCTAATCCCAAGAACAAGATTACGCCTGATATTTAATAAGTAGTGATATGGAAGCAGCTACAAATATGTATCTGTAGCATCTTTGATTACACTTATCTACAACACTAAGATGCTTATTTCACTGCCATGATTTCTTTGTCATCGTTCTATAACCAAATTGGAATGAAACACTTTTGCAGAAGTTACTGTGCACTGGAGGCAGCACCTTTCCAGAAATAGGTTTTTCAGGAAAACAACATCTGCTACTCATAGTATTCATGCACACCTATAAGTACAACTGTTACTAGAGGTGTCTGACAGGACAGGAATGCCTACAAGATTTATCTATTAGTTGTATCACAAAACAGGTTTTAGTACATTATATATAAAACAAGTGAGAAAATCCTAGCTTAGAGATCAAGTTGAGGTATTAGGCTTTTCAAGTTCTTAGTAATGTATAATAAATAATCTATGCACTCTCAGAGTTGTACAAACACAGACAAAATTGTCCCTGTCCTGATCACTTCTGCTTGTGGATGGATCATAGGAAGCAGTGAGCAGAAACATCCTTTGAATTCAATTAGCCTATTGATGTGATGAAAATTCTCATAAATATGCCCTCAAATGGGCATTGGCTCTGTCATCTATCACAATACAGAGTACAGAGAAGCCTAGCATGAAATTCTTCAAAAGAATTTGGGTTTTGATCTTTGCTTTCATCCAACACTGAGTAAGATCTACAGCATTTACAGCATTGAGGATGAAGTTATTCAACAGGCAGCACTTTGGCCAGCACTGGGGAGAGAAGCAAAAACTGCAAAAGTTGAGAGCATGGATCTGAGCCCTGAGGGAGAGGCAGTCATAGTGACTGCAGGTGTGACAGCTGGAGGCTTAGTACTTGGAAGCAGTGTCATGTCCTCTTGAGAAAAATCAACAAGTGCAATTGTTTAATAATTTCATCCTATGTTTCCAAGTATGTCTGCCACAGAGCATATTTGTGGACAAATATCAGTTGCTTACACCTCAGTCCCAAAGAAAACATCTCTCTCTCTCAACTTCTTTTCTTTTCTTGGACTCTCACTGCAGTGATGTTACAGATCCTCTCTACATTAGTCCTTGGGCATTAAAAGTGTTAGAAAAATATGCAACAACCTAATATTTATCCTCATTTGGTTTCCCTGTATTTCCCCACTTGGCTTTCTATTGCATTTCTGCCCCTAACCTGCCACAACTGCTAAAGAATTTATTGCAGAGAATTTCTTTCTATGGTTACAACTTAAAAAATATGATCAAACTGTAAGACAGTGTCTGTCTGGGCACAAGAATGAAAAGGCTGAGGAGACAAATACCTATTATGACTTGTTCCTAAACACCACCACTGACTGCAATTTCACAGTTTACTCAGGCAATCTGCCCAAATACTTCACAATCATTCCTGTTAAAAAGTTTATACCAATGTTAAGCCAGAACCTTTCATGCTGATTTAGGCTGATCATTTCTTGTCCTATTCACTACAGATTCTACCTTACACTTTGGAACTAACTCCTACATACTTGGAAGACTGTTAACCTGCATGCTCAGCCTCGTCTGTCTCCAGTTAACGAATCCCAAATATCCCATACATCTTTGTTTGTAGCCCTCTTGCTCCTGTAACTTCCTCCAGTTACCTATGCATTGCTTCAAAGGCAGTGCCCAACACCAGACACTGTCTGCCCCTTGTGTACAGAGCACCTGGATTATTGTATCTTTGAGGCCACATTCTTATTTATACATCTCAGTTGAGGTTTGCCTTCTCCCAACATTGTTACACCTTTGGGTCATGTTCATTTTGAATCTCTATTTTTTTTTTTTTTTAAGATCAGCCACCTATCCAGCTGTTCCTATCCTGGATTCAGACAATTAGTTGTTCCTGGTGCTAATCTGCACTGTTCCCAGTGAATTTTGAACAATCATTTCAATGATTTCTCCAGTCTTTCACAATTTCTTTGAATCTTTACCTGAAGCCTTTTTTTCCTGAAGTCTCTTCCAGCTGCTTATCTGTGGTAAGCTTAATACTACAGTTCTCTGCTTCATCACTGTCATTTATTCCAGTATTGAAGATTTCACTTAACATATTGATACCTTCTCTTTGGCTTCCAACTCTGTCCTATATGTGGGCATAACAGTTTCAGCAAGATTGCATCTTCCCAGCTTGCTTGTCATTAATACAATTCAAATTGTCTCAGAATTAACCTATGTTATCTTTTGCTTCACTCATCTAGAATGACTTTTTCATTGCATAAGGAAATTTGATGAGCTTGATATGAACCTTCCTTGAAAAAACACATTGCTCATACCCGTGTTGTCTTCCAAATGCCTACAGATGGTTTCTTTAATTATCTATTTGTTCGAGAACACTTTAGCTTAACTAGAATTTCCCAGCTCTTTACTTTCCAAAGTAAGTGCTGTATTTGCTGTTTTCATACACCCAGTATTAAACTTGATCTCTACAAATTCTCAAAGATACGTAATTTTTTCGGAGCTTTCTTCATCGAGTTCTTTGGGTGCCTAGGATGACTTTATCAAGTTCACATGACTTAAAACACCCAGCTCACCTCAGGGTTCTCCTATTTGTTTTACCTTTGTTTTAGACTGAGGCCTTACCCAGTATTGGATTAGTTACCAATTAGTTACTTTTAAATTATTTTGGATGCAGAAAACACTTGTGTCTTTTGGGTAACATCTTTTGCTGGCTCTCCTCCCCAAGGAACAGCCAACTGAAATGACATTGTGCTTCCTGTTAATGAGTTAATAAAAACATTAATAATAAATAATAAAGTAACAAAAACCCATTAATATTATTAATAGAAATAGAATATCAGCTACTTACTCTGCTGTCCTTAGCCAAGTGCTAGTGTTATTGATTTACAATTTATATAGCCAACCCAATTTCTATCTGATTTCCTATGTACTTCCTTCTAGAGTTAAATGCCAGTGCAGAAGTAAACATGTGACCATAACTCCTTTAAACTTATTCTTTCACCATTCTTGGACAGGTTATGCTTGTTCCTTTAGAGTATTTTCCTTCAAGACTTCCTTTATGTCCTTAAGTCCCTTTACCTTGGCTTATATATTTATGAAATCTTACCTACAAATCCTGAGTTTATTGATTCCTGCTCTCAGGATGCCTCTACTTTTTCTAAGCACAGGGGCGTCACCAGCTCCCTGCTATGCTTGTTACCTTTCTCCTTCACATTCATAACCAGCTCCTCCCCTTTTGATTAGAATCAAAACCAGAACAGCATCTCCTATTTATTTAATTTATTTAAGTATTTAAGCAAATACTTTAATCCCTTCTGTCATGAGAACCTATTTTTTTAAACAGTTGTTAACTCTGGATATCATAACGTTAAAGTTCCTTTTAACTCTTTTCTATAGGACTGTTGGGGGAATGTCTAGTCTGGTTATCTATGCACTCCACATCATGTTCTAAAATGTCAGACCTTTGTTACAGTCCTATTTTAAAGATTTCCATAAAAATTGTATAAGCTCGTTCTTCAGGCATGAGAAAGAGTTTTATTTCTGCAGTGTTTGACTTTCAGAGGCCTTTTAAATATTTTGGCAATTGGAACCATCATTACAGATTGAAAGTCTGTTGAAAAGATACCTTAGAGACTTCTGACTTTACTTTGCATTCTTACAGAAAGAAATCATTCAGAAGGGAAAAAAGAGGAAAAGAAAAAAGGAACTTTACTGTCCTGCTAAGAGTCACTTTACCTATTTTTCCCTTGACCAGGCCTCTTATTGGAAAAGCATTGCAATGGATACCTGGACTCCAGTATCATCTCAAGCAGAAAATGGATTTTGACATTTCTTGTCAAAGTCATGCTTTTTTTTTTTTCCTTTGCCACCTTCTGATAATATCACAATAGAAGGATCTCTTGCTCAGAACAGTTGGACACCCAAAGGTATGTGAGGGACTCTCATTTAACTGAGCTCATTCTGTTAGGGAAAACATGGAACTGGTGCTGGGTCAACATGGAAGCCCCAGCAGATTGAAACGTAGAATGATCCAGAGCTCAAATCCTTTAATCTCTAGAGCTACCTTGGAGAGGCCTGTGCAGCCCTGTAAACTGTGGTGTGACACACCTCTCTACCACCATTGTCTCCATAGGGAAAAGAGTAACTCCTTGATTTCTTACCTCAAGTTGCTGAATAGCTTCTCTCTAAACCGTGAGCAACCATTTTCTTCATGTTCTGCTTAATTTGCTATTTCATATTACCCTGGGACATCTGCCGGCATTACCCCTCACTCCCTTCCCCTCACTGATACCAGACACCTTTGGAAGGCCACCAGCTTGGACTAAGTATTGTATAATGACTAATCTGAAAAGCCATAGGGAGCAGCAAACTTCCAGTTTCTTGTGCCATGCTATGGGACTGTCCTCAGGACGAGTAATATTGTCCACAAGTTTTATACCTTCTTATCTGTAAGATCTTAATTGCTTTATTTTGGTGAGTATCATCATTAGTATGAGAATTGTAGGACATTGGGATGCCAAGTTTTTAAGTGATTTGCTTAGAAAGAAGTCTGGAAAAGTCAGGATTTCCCCTTGGTCTAATAGTTGTGCTTCATATATGTGCCTCCTACCTGCTGTTATTTAATACCCGAGAGAACAAGCCTGCCCCAAATCTGCTGATTTTGATGGAATTTTTTTCTGGGTATCACATCACTGGGTATTGGAGAAGACTCAGAGTGAGTGTGGAGACAGGACTGCTATGAAGCAGAAAAAGCAGAAAGGTAAAGAATTTGGGAATGCATTATTTTTGAATGAAATATGAAATGGCTGAAATGTCACTTAAGAAGGAAAGAAGGAAAGGAAAGAGAGAAGAAAACATGAAGAGATGTCTTGAAGTTAATCAAAGAGTTACAAAATGATTGAATTCTGAGAAGTAAAAAACTAATGAAGAGATTTATAGTCCTAATTACTTTAAATTATTTAATTAAGAAATATGGCTACAGACTATGATCTATACTCTCCATGGTTGCTTAAGGGGAGAGGCTGACTTTCCCCATATGAGTAGACGAACTGGGCATGCCATCTGTCAGGTAAGAACAAGCATCAAAGCCCAATCCAGTCATTATTTATAAATGTTTTGGGAGGGTTTTGTTTAAATTCTATGACCTTCCTTCGGAAAATGGATTGAGTTTTGCAAAATATGTAGATCTCTATTTTGCTGACTTTTATATGGCAAACTCAGACAGCTGCATCCCAATATTTGGCATCTCCATCTCTTTCCCTCATCTACACTTCAGTGGTTTGGCTCACACCAAAGCAAGTCAGCCAAGGATATGCTCGATGGAGCCCTGAGGTGGAGTTAGTTTTCATGCTGACTCTAGGAAAGGATTTCCCAACTGCACCCCCAAGTAAAACAACTGATGAACTAGGTTAATTCCCCTCACTGCTCTGCTTTTTGTCCTCCCTTATTTTTAACTTGCTTACTTTCCTCCTTTGCCTTCCTCTAGGCTCAAGTATTTAATTATTTTGTTTTCAGAAAGGCTTTTCTCTCCCCTGAGTGCAGAGATCTCCTTGTTAATGTGGGTGACCAAGATGTTAAGCTCCACAGGTCAGGGTGATTCTGGATGTATTGGCTGCTGCACTCACACTGAAACCGGGAACGGGACCAGTACTGACTTCATTGGGAGAAGCATTAAATCCTGGGGACAGCTATAGAGGATTTCCATATCTAAAATTTTCCGGTGACTTTGAAACTTACAATGAGATTTGGATAACCAAAACATTCACGGTAAGATATAAAAATACTTTATCCATTCCCCCTCCAAAATTACTTGAGAAGTACTCTGAGAAAAATGTCAACTTGGGTAAAGTTAAAATCTGAAAAGAACAAAGAACAAAATAGGTTGTGAAAAATTTTGGTTGAGAACATCGCAATCTGAGCACCTTAAAACTAATGGTCTTTAAAGCAGACTATTCTGGGTTGTGGAAATCATATGGGAAAAAAGTAGAAATTATTATTATTAAAAATAAAATATTTTCCCCAATCACTGCATGTTACTGAAACAATGTTAATCATGGTTGTTTTTATATTTATATTTTTGGAACTGTTAAAAACTAGCAGCTGTTATAAAATGGGATACTTTAAAGCTAATTTAATTTTAAGTCATAGAACAATATTGTAGAATCATTGAATGGTTTGGGTTGGAAGGGACCTTAAAGATCATCTATTTCCAACCCTACTATAACAGCTTCATCAAGGTCATGCTACTTGAAATGAAGATTCTTTAATTTCAAATAAAGATTTTCTCTTGTAAAAAAACAAGCATCATCATTTAAAAAAGCTACCAAATATTCAAGCCATCACATACTTTGTGTGAGAAAAAAGTATATTTTTGCTTGGAGAAAAAAAACCAAAACAAACCACAATTGTTTTGGGCTCTACTCAATGCAGAATCAAAACTGAGCTGAGAGAATAGAACCAAGACACTGATCATATAACTGCAAAACATTATAATTTTTTTAAAAATCCTTCAATAAAAGAATATTTATGTGAAATCATTTCTCTTGTTCCTGGGATTCCTAGGCAGCTGGGCAGCCAGGGCACTATCCCCTCTGAGGCAATGAAAGTGTTCAGGTGGATCTTGTTTTGGATCACTCTGTATGTTTAAACAAAGCCACACAACACTTAATCCATTCTTCTAGATTTGGGGAGACGCAGACAGGTTACCAGTATTTCTAAAACCTAGCCCATATTTACCACTCTGGGCCTCATCTTTCATCATATTATAACAAAGACAAGCAAAATAAGATGTGTTTCTTTTATGTGACATTTAAAATCAGAAAAATTATCTAAAGTACAAGAGATATGAGTACACTTTGAAGCAGAATTGTGACACCTATCTCAGTGTAGGGAGAGCTTTTATTCAATAAATTAAATGAACCTTACATACAAACCTTATATTATGTTGAGTGTGTGTTCTAGGACTAGAAATGTATATTCTCCAGTGTCTTCTCTTTGTCTCTAAGTGCGAGTTTGTCTTGTTCCAGTGATGAAACATGGTGTTTACTAAACAAAAGGCATCTTTCCAATATAGTGAACTGTTGAAATCTAGGCAGGTATTTCAGGCTTTGCCTGCACTGCTTTCTTCCCTGACTGTCTTGTCTCCTAATAATTGTTTCTCTGACGTATTCAAAGCTTCTTTTCTAGGTACTACAGACCAAGATGAACCAAGAAGGGCTGTAATTGGCAAAATCTGACAGTAAGAAAAATCTCCCCAAGTTGATCAAGAGGTGTCAATAGCAGAGTAACACTGCTGCTAGTGGGTTGCTCAATTAAGCTGTGGCTCTTTGAAGCCTTGTGAACCTTGTCAACTTTTCACCCAGACCACAGTACAGAAACATCTGGATGAAAGGGCACTGAGCTTACTCACAATGAAAATACACAGTTGAACCCTAATATACCTTCTCAACCTCTCTGGGAAGCCGTTTTTCACTCCTTCTGCAAGACAGACTCCTTATTGATTGATGAAATGTTTCTCCATTCATATTTAACATGTTCATAAATGTTTTAATATCTTGTTTCCACAGATTTTAATAAAAAGAGAATGCAGAAAACCCATGAGATGAGCTTATCCACCTTCCTTAATTGTAAGCCAGAATTTTCACTACTGCTCAGCCTGTGTACTTAGCTTTGTCAGCTGCCTCCCACTCCTTTGATCTCTGTTCTGCCACTGCTGATCATGATACCATTTACTGTAATACTGTGACATCCTTCTATGCATAACGAACTAGAGATCTATCTATTTCATAAAATAAGGTATTTCCTTATAATTATTATTATCCACTAGGATAGACCATCAAACATCACCAAAACTTAGTTTTCACTACATCTGCTAATCATACATTAAAAAGTTAATGCCTATATTTTTCTCTCAAGCATGAAAAGCATAAAAATGACTACATATTTTCCTTACAAATTGCTGCTCCATTAAGCCTTTTTATAAGTTATCTGTTTAACTGCCAACAGAATCCTTATTTACTAGAGAAGATATTTTAGTTGTTAATTTTCTTGCTGATTTTTAAATGCAAAATTTACATAATCTAGGCTACTGATTTTTATACAACCTAGCACTGATGTGATCTTTATTGCAAAACCCCCGCCTTTGGGAGCAGTTAGCCAGTGAGCTGTTTACATAGTTTTAGGGCACAACAAACGTAGTTTAACCAACCACCATACACCACGATGTGAGCACACGATGGTCACGCAGCACATCTGTCTACCCCAAATTCAGAGATGTCTCTTTCCCACAGTCCTTTTCTATGTACGTGAAGTAACAGGCCTGAGCCATGATTTTACAAAGGCAACAAGGCCTTCATGCAACACAGCACCTTTTCACTTCTTTACTGGAACTAGTGCTATCTCTGCAATGAATGTTTTAGAGATTAGTTCACCATTTTTGACCAATTTTGACGTTTTAAGAAAAAGAATTGTCTTATAATGCTACCAGTTTCTTCTGTTCATAAGAAAGGTTTTAGAAGTTTAATTAGACTTTGCATTTAAAACTGTCACTCTTACATGTATATTAAATACCCTGAATTATGCTAACAGGAGATGTAATTAAATTACTCAAATGAAAATATTTTAATTCATAAAAACTGAATCAAAGTAGAAAAGCAGGAAAACATATTATGCAGGGAAGAGGGCATATTTTGTCAAAAAGAGGAAAGGAAAATAGATCATCTACTCAACAAAAAACTCACATTTGTTTAAAAGAAGGTGATATTGCTGAGACAATGTTTGGATGAACAGTATTTGGATGATAAACTAAACCCATTTTTTAATCTTATGCTGTGGAACCCAGTGTGATGAACAGAACAGTTCAAGAATGCCTTGCCAAAAGTATTTAGCATGATAAACTTCTGGTTTCATCTTTCACTAATATGATGAAATAAGCTTCTTAATTTTATTTAGGTCAAAACTCTCAGGATCAGGGATTGTGTCTTTTTCTGTATCTCTATTGTGCCTACCACATAGTATTCTAGGAGTTTACAATATTATCTATTACAAAAAATATAATATAATTATAGTTCATAATTATAATATATACCATATCACTGAATTACTTCTGCCAAGGACTGGGGTTTAAAATTGACTTCATTGGACTTATTAAGACCCCTGCATTAACCTCCAGTTTTATCATTGCTGTTTTTGAAGATAAGGTTAGAATTCCGTAGCAACTGATTTAAAAGCTACATTATATAATATAATACATGTCTCTTTTTCTGCTTGTACTTCTCTAGCTTTTCTTTTCATTTTTTTCTGGCTTGTTTCTGACCTCTTCCATTTCTTTTTCCAGTTTATAAATTTTTCCTCTCTTCTTGGCCAGAGGAACGAACTTATGGCCTGGAGGCTTTAAAACATACTCCTGTAGCCATGGATTTCACATACCTAGCCTGCTGTCTGCACCGCATTTCAACTGAAAAACTATACTGAAGGAAATATTTCTGGAAATTTTTATGAACTAAAAGAACTTTACAGCCACTTCTAATAGCCTGGCACTGGTACTAAAGGATGAATGGGTGTCAGTAGGCAGGACACACCAAGAAGCCTTTGCCAGTCCTGTTAACACCTGTATGAGCCACTGCAGAGATTCAAGAGCAGAGCAATCAGAGGAAAAGAAACTGATAGATCAAAGCACAGCTCTACTTTGCTTTACTATCCTCCCCTTTTTTTTTTTTTTAAGGTCACACAGAGGGAAAGCAGCCTAAAAGAAAGTGCTTTCCCTTTCATTAAACAGAGAAGTGAATGGCCATTTGTTGACCAGATGTTTCAGTCTTTCTCACCAGGCAGAGCTTCCTAAACTCCTGGTCAGCAGCCTTCACAGCATGCTGGTGTTACACTACAGGAGCACCCAGTAGCAGCAGCTCTACTTGCTCCACATCATCCATCAGTGGATCTGAAGTTCCACATTTCTCAAAAAGAAATCTACATTCAGGTGGATGGCTACATCCCTACGGATTGAGGAATGAATTACTATTTCACTGTGGCAGTGCAGTGGTAAAGAAAGCAGTACCTGGCAATCTGATTTGATATACAGGGTATGATTTTCCATTGTTAGCTTTTGTGACCCCATGTACTAATTTCTTCCAACAAAGCCGCCACAGGATGTCCAGTACAGTACTTGTCATGGATCTAAGATCTTCAACCCAATCTTGCGTATTACAGATGTATGAAGTCATCAAATTACTGTCTTGCTAATATGTATTCGGAGATTTCCTTTTTTTTAGCTTTCATTTTAGATTTTATGTTAATCTAGGCACTAAGCAGCCATTCACTGAAATTCACAGTGAGACCCCTGTTCTGCAGTTTTTGAAGCATTGTTCACACATCACCATAAAGTTTTAGATTTTTGTAGTTTGCAGGACTAGTCAAGAGACCTCTACAATGTGGCAGAAGGATACAATTATATTGCAAATGCCCATAAGTACAGATGTATTTGAATACTAAGGCAGGGTGCTCCAGAAGCAGGAGGTAATGTTAATGTCAGTAATGAAGTACTTTCCTACACTGTCGGGAATGCTTTTCAATCTACTTCCCCAGCTGTGTGGATTCTCTGAAGATAATGACTGATGACACTTTCAGAACATTACAAAAGTTACCTGTATATGCACTAATAATCTAGAAAACTTAATATTCATATTTGTTTAGTATTTGCTTTAATTTATAGCTTTGTGCTAACAAACTCATTAAACAAATGGGATGATGCTTGATTTCAGAAGTATCTTACTGCACATTCCTCTGCAAAAATTTTGAGGTTATAGTGTTCCGAACTAGATCATTAGTCTGTTGGGATATCTTTCAAGTCTAGAGAAGTAGCTAAATTTCACAGACCCAGCATTATGTGCCAGATCAGGTGGCCACCACCTCTCCAGTCCCTTCACCTTGGTAAATTCCCTCCAGTGCTCTCTCCAGCTTTGGCAGAAGCAGCAATTTAAGGTTAGAAACACTGCCCTGGAGTTTCTTGTCACACCACCTCTACAACTGAACTAATAAAACAAGCAGCTGGGTTGAATTTTTTTCCCTGGTATCAACAGTATCAACTCTTGATGGTATCAACACCATCGTCTTTGCATCTGCTCCCCAGCTGAACAAGCTGCAGTGGTGCACGGTACATGTTGTCACATTGAGCCCTGCCCAGGGGTTTCCCTTTCCAGTGGGGCAGGACCACTTTTATTCCAGGACATCCTGCATCCCTACTAAATCTCTTCTTTGAAAGAAGGCTAAAAACTAATCTCAAATTTTACCCACAGATTTCTCTACTTTCTGTCTGTTCCTGGTAACTTTCACAGAGCAAGCGACTGCCATGCTAACTTCAGTGAATATTTGCACTGAGTTTATTTTCAGCTTAGAAGTATATGTATCATATGTTATCAAGGAAAAAGTATGAGGGGGGAGAAAAGTTAGTAGAATTCATATTCATCTTCCATTTCCACAAAAGAGAAAACAGAGGGAGTCTGCCCTGGAAGCCTTTTAGAAGGACCAAAAAAGGAACATGGGAAGAGGGCATGAATTGTGTTAAAGCATTCTCCATAAACAAGCCCCTAAATTTGATTTAGAAAAAATGGTATGCTGATCTAAATAGACTTTTTCTCCTATAGGGATATCAGTAGGAAAACATGGATAGAATTTAGAGAACCACAGAAAAAGGCCTGAACAGATCATTTACAAGGAATATTGAAAGTATTAAATTATTTGAGCTTGGCTAAACAGTGACACAATAATATTTTCAGTTCACAAGTATTTTTAAACTTTATTTTTAAATGCTGTTTTCACAATGAAGTGAAGTTAATATGTGAACCACTCCTTTTGATACAGTATCTCCCTGGCAACCAGACCAGCAAAAACAGAAAAAGAGATTAAATGACCAATCATTCCTTCCATCTCTCATGTCTTCGATTTCTTTGCTGGATGGCTGATAAAGTGCTCGGACTCTGTGACTCCTGTGGGTGAAGCCCAATGCAGTGTTTCCTTTGGCAAGGCTCAGTGTGTGCAGTTTGATGGTATGCTGGGCTGGTATCACATGGCTGTCTGAAGGAGAAAAAGCCTCTTCGGAGTGCCAGCAATAAAGGCTTGGCTATCACAGGGCCAAAAATTCAGTATCTCCCTATGAGTATTATTAAGCCCGAATTTGCAGAAACATCAAGGAGATTTTGGGAAGATCAGACAACTGGTCCAGGAACTATGGATGGGAATAATTCCCTGGAAGGGCATCTATCTTGCCAGCCCAAAATGAGTTACTCACAGCAATGCAGGAACTCAAAAGAGATGATGGAGAAAATGCAGATGTGTTACTGACAGAAAAATGATAGATCCTCAAAATCGTCTATCTGAACTGAAATGTATGGTCTTCACAATTATTCCAGCTAGAAGAAGGAACACCTTTCTGCCAGGCATGTCCCTGATACAACCCTCTTTGTGTGTACTTAGTGTCCCTGCCCTTCTCAGTCTGAGACAGGGTGGCTGTCATGCACTCTCCAGACCCCTCCCAGTGTGCAGCTGCCTCTGTGGGGAATGTGTTGCTCTTACACTTCTCTGTCTTTTCTGGCTATTCTCTTGCTCTATGAGCAAAAGCTAGTTTTAACCTTAAAAATTTAAATTATAGGAATTACTTCCGGGACTGCCTCTATACCCACAGTGCAAAGGAACAACAGAGACTAAAAAAACTGCTCAATCTAAGAGAGCCCAGTTTATTTGTACTTCATTTGTTTTCCTCACCTCACCTTTTCAGAAGTTTACAGTTTCTAATTCAGAGCTCTCCTAATTCAAAAGCCTCTGAAGCTGCTCATTCCCAGGACAAGTTCTTTCTTATTCAGCTATGACCAAAAAAAAAGAAAGACAAAAGCATATTGGAAAATGAAATGAAAACTATAAAACATGTTCTCATTACTTATGGCCAGATTATTCAGCACTTGGCAGAAACCCATGAGGATATGGGAAACAGGCAAAAAGAACTGCCCTAAATTTGGTAACAATACTTACTTGGAAGTGTTTGGAACTCTCAGCTGAATTAGGATCTCATTGGCCATATCGCTTTCTGTCACACATGCTCTGAAAAATGGCTATTTCTTAGTGAAGGAAAAAAAGATAGGGAAATCCCACTCAACTCAACTAACATTCTGATTGCAGAACACCCATTTTAGTGCCATTAGGTTCTTCAGTTTGTCAGTGTTTTCTTCCTGCCTGTGCTCACACAGATAAGTTTTATTTTCAAAAGAAATCTGTGAGGCAACCATTTAACAGCTGTTTCATCCAGGAAACACCACATGTATCTCTTACTGAAGCTCTTGAAGGAGAAATTTGGTGACACATTCCTCAAAGATCTTGTTGGCCCTCTGCATCAAATTAGTTTCACTCAGTGAATAAAGAAAGGAAAACTTCCCCGATTCTGTTTATCCATTATGATCTCATGCAGTAAAATGGGCCCAGCTTAGATTCTCAGTAATGTTAATCTGGTCATTTCAGATAAAAAGTGTAACTATATTTAGGGTTAATAAATTTAAAACCAAATTAAATAAACAAAGACTGTCTGATTTATTTTGAGAGCAAGTACTAACGACCTTTTTCTGGCACAAGTGTCATCCCTTTGGTTTCAACAGAGTAGAAGTTGTCACTACGAAAAGTGAGTACCTGTTCCTGAATATAAACACCTCCTGCCATCCTCAACAGAAGCAGACATTCATACCAAAGCAGCACCTACCCTCAGGTTCCTTGTATAAACATCATTTTGGAGGGCTGCAGCATAGCCCTTCTGTGACTTCAAGCAGTTTGTTCAGTCATCCCACCCTTACCCAAATAATAATGGTTTATGGCCATAAGGGTACAGAGAATTCCAGGGGCGTAAAAATCAGAAGCTAGTTAGTGTGTACAGAACATCTGCTCTAAAGAATGACAGCCCTAAGCACTGAGGACATGAGACATTCCTACCCTACTGATTGTACTCTTTGTACTATCTCTCACAGGACAGATGCCATGTTTCTGCTTCTTGTGTTTCTTCTAAAAATCTCAGCCTGAACAAAATCACAGCACCTGCATCTTCTGACTAAAAAAGGGAAGAATTCTTTGCCATGCACCATGGCATTTTGACATTAGGACCAATTATACATGAACAAATAATAATAGCTTTCTTTAAAAATCTACATCTCCTCATCTATTCCACTAAATAACAAAGCCATAACAAAACCATATGTAATAATTTCACCTGCTGACTGCACTGTAAGTATTCCCAGCAGGCTTTATAGCTGCAATAGGTGTGCAGGAAATAAACTTTTTTGGTGGAACATGCATTTTAGAATAAACTGGAAGTTGTGAATTTCTTTTGAGCCCATAGAATTGTCTGACTCATAGATAGTGATGCAACTCCCCATCCTCACATAAGTAACTCTGACAGTTTCAAAATAATGTTTTGATTTTAAATGCAATGTTATTGCATTCCAAAATTTTCTTCAATTGTATGCAAAATTTTTTAAAATAACGCTCTGAAGTATTTTATTTTCAATATTTTTCCCTCGAATTTCTTATTTGCTAAAGCTGTTCTTTTTTCTGTGTATGACACAGAAGGCATATCTCAAAAGAATCAAATCCAAGTCACTGTCATTTGCACAACTCTTAGTATTGCAAAACTCAGAGTATCATAGCATAAATTCAGTGGAATTGTAGACCACCACACAAAATACTAGAAAATAAAATAAAAAATAAATAGAAAATAAAAACTAGTAGAGTTCTTTCATCTGCAAAAGGATAATTCATTTCTAATCTCATCTCAGAAGCACAACCATGATTAAGTCTGTGGGATTATTCTGATAATGACATTAAAAATAATTACAACTTAAATCCTACCTAAAATAATGGTAGAGTTAACAGACTTAATCAGTGAATAAACCAGTTGCTTTCCTGGAATATCCATCTCTCAGCTGAAGCAAGACGTTTTCTGAAGAGGGAAGACATTGGGTTCAGTACATGCACTATGGGGCCTGGTTTATTCAGCAAGAACATCCATGCCCATATTGATTCCCAGTGGCCAGCAGTAACTTTGTTGTCCCTGTCACAGTACACTCAACAGGATTACCAGTCCTTTGGCTCTGCTTTTCTCAGAGTGGGCTCATCGCTGCTGTCCTTCAGCACCAGCTCTTGGAGCTGTAGCTCCAAGGAGCAGAAAAAGAACCAGTGGTAGTCGGAGAGGGCTTGGGTCCACAGCAGCTGATCCCAGCACCTTCCTGCTGGAGGGGCAGGCCAGATGGAGCACTTCCCGTTCTTGTCCCTGGCTTTTCCTGCCAAAAGCACACCCCCAGCAATGACGGGGGTGGTGTGGAATGAACAACTTAGTCACAGCCACACAGCAGTAAAACTCGATACTCATTCTCTGTAACCAGGACAGTTCCACATGTAGCTCATGTGCAATATTAATAACGCAACAGACGTTGGGAATTTGCAGCTGTCAGCTAGGCTGAGAAGGGATAGCTAAAAATCAAAACTTGCAATATTTTCTTGAAAAATACTGCCATTTTTGGGGTAGACTATCAGAAGAAGGCATTATTGATGAGACAGTGCAGGACAAATGCTGAATCATCCACCTTATATTTGTATCAGTAAAAAATGGTAGGACAAAAGAGCAGAAAGAGAAGGAGAAGGATATGGTGTTTACGATCATTTTACTCTAAAAATAGCATCATTTGCCGTACACGAAGAATGGATGATAATTTTGTGGAGCTGCATGTTGTGAAGCAGTGACTTTCACAGGCAGCTGGCTTTAAACAGAGAGATATTACGATGAATGTTTGAATATTTTTAATGCTTGATATATACCCTGACACCTCTGGATAGATACAGGACCAACCACCAGAAACCCTCTAATAGTTGAGCCAGTTTTATTTGTAACTCTGTTTCCAGTCTTTTAGATACAGCTTTCTTCAGCATTTTCGTGGTGCAGAAAAACCTTTAAGTGTACTCTTAATCCTGGGGTTCCACTGAGGGGCTCTGTTCCTGAATTTACACTTCTCAACACTGTTCTCCAACTGTGTTTCCCTGCAGAGCGAAGAACAGAGGTTAATTTCTTTACATCTTAGGAGGGATTACTCTTTGCAACAGCTACAGCCAAGGTGGCAACCCAAATATTAACTCACTTAAGTAAAGTTCTTTTAAAAAAGCAAACAGAGAGAAACTAAAATATTTATTTGTACTTATTAATTTTGTACCATGAATAAATGCTGTTCATTGCCAGCTGAGCCAGCATGAAACCCCTCCACTGATCATTATTTTACTCTATGAGAAGCAACATAGGCTACTTTCATAGGATAAGAACTGTATGGCACACTTTAAAAAGTTGTGAGACAAGTACAAGCAAAAAGATTCACAGTTAGGAAAATGAATCAGCATCTGAGAACTGGTAGTTCAATGGACTCCAAATTATGCATGGTGGAACTGAAATGTCCAGGGACAGTATATTTGATCCTACTGTACTAAAATGTAGCATAATCTCATTTTCATAACCAGTGTTTCATAAACAAATACAGTGTTCATAAACAAAGAGAGCTTTAATAAATCTATTAAATGCATGCAAAAGAGGGGTTCTCTCCAAATTAAGTATGCTGGCAACTTTTTTTTCATTTCTTTGATTTTTTTTCTGCAGTTTTATGTAGTGAAACCTTTTTTTGGACACTAGAAGATATTTAAGAGTGGTGTGAAGTAATCTCATTGAACGGTAAGGAAACTTTCAGTGACTGTGAATGATTATTGGCACTGAAAACCTCAGCAGATTCACAAACAGAGGGATGGGCCAAAACAGATCTTGTATGTGCCCTCTGGCTTACAGCCTGCCTTCTGGGCAAACTACAGGAACAGCCTTGCTTCTTTTTAGCAAATCTTCATGCCTGGCCAAGAGCACTGGTTACTGTTCACAAGCAAGCTGCTGTAAAAAGTGGCTGCACTGGTTGCCTAAGTCACAGATGAAGAAAAGCAAGGCAAAGAAAAGAGATAAAGAAGGGAAAATGACCTGTCAGGCAGTGCATGACTTAAATAACCTCAAACTCATACCCAAGCTGCTAATAATGTTAGAACAATCCAACGTTCCCCTTGGCTGGTCATGCTGTTTGTGACTGAGAAAAAGAAGGGCCAGTAGATGTCCAGAGATTACATGTTCCTGCACCAGTGAAGTCTGCTTTCCCCAGAATGCCAGGCTTTTTCAGAAACCCTGCTGTTGCCACTCAGCATCTAGAAAGGAATGGTCACTTTCGTCCAAACCAAAACTTCTATCTTGCCATTTCTGGTTTTGTGTTGACTTTTGCTTTGGTATAGAGCTACAGTAGCCTTGTAAATTCATGAGTACCACTTGTGTCACGTCTTAAACTTAAAAGACATCTTGTTTTCACTAGTCTGTCGACAAGTTTTGTTTATTTTTCAAATATTTTCTCTTTAACAAGCCGTAACAGAATCCAGTGTGTATTATCCACCTCATACAACAACAGATGAAGAATATCTGTATCCTAGCAAGACCCAAGAAGGCCTGCCTTAGGCCGAAGGCAATTCCTGATGAGTAAAACCTGTTAACAGATTTAGTCTCCCTTACACTTGGCCTTAAATCTGTCCTGCACATGCTAAAATAGCAGCATAGAGCACTGGAGTTACTTCTACAAAGCATTCCTGAGGCCTGGCCTGTTGGCTGTGGTTGCACACACCATGTAGGCACTCAATAGTCTCCAACGCACCCTGTTGCACAGAGCAGGGAGGACTCCTTATGCAACATCTGTTTCCCATCAGCTGATACACCTGCACCTCTCTAGTAAAGAACAGTGCCTGTGACTTGAAACTGAAGAGTTCAGTGCCCACCAAGACCAAACACTTCAACGCCTAGGCCAGGAGCAGAGTAGGCCCGAGAGGTGTTTGGCTTTGGGGAGGCTGGTCTCCAGCGCCAAGCACAGCGCAGCCATCCCGGCGATGCCAGAGACCACGGAGTAGCCGCGCAGAGCTGCGAGGCAGCACCGCGCCTCCCCAGGGCGTGTGGCAGCAGCCCGGCCCGTGTGGGGATGGACACTGCGGGCACACGGGGCGGGAAAGGGGCCGTAGGGCCGGGCAGAGGGCGGCAGCCCCCTCGGCGGTAGCTTCTCGACTTCAAGCACCGGGCCAGCCCGACCCCCGGGCTTGCTCTCGGGCCTCTGCTGTCGGGGTCCGGTCCCCGCTCCATGCCCCGCCCCGGGCAGTGGGGTCGCGCCCGGCGCCGAGCAGGGCAGGGCAGCGGCTCGGCGCCGCCGGGGCAGGTGGCGGAGGGCGCGGGGGGAGCGGAGCGCCCGGNGCGGCGGGCGCTGCCCCGCCGAGCCGCCGCGCTGCGCCCCGGGCGTGCCCGCCGTGCTGGACGGCTGCTCCTGCTGCCTGGTGTGCGCCCGGCAGCGCGGCGAGCGCTGCTCCGCGCTGCTGCCCTGCGACGAGAGCAGCGGCCTCTACTGCGACCGCGGCCCCGAGGACGGCGCGGCCGCCGGCATCTGCATGGGTAGGTGGCGGCGGTGGGACGTCCCCCGCCTGCGGCGACCCTCGGGGGGCGGCGGCGAGACCCTCCCCGGGCCGGGCCCGCTGCCCTGCGGTTCTCCCGCCTGCCCTCCGGCGAAGCGGCCGATCCTCAGCACCACCAGCGCCATGGGGGACCGGGGCTGCCCCTGATGCTGCGGGAGGCGCCAGTGCGGCCGCCGAGGGGCTGGGAGGGCCGGGGAGTGTCCGAGTGCCCTCTGCCCCTGTGAAATGCCTCCCCTTTTCCCACTAGTGCTGGAGGGAGACAACTGCGTGTTTGATGGGATGATTTATCGCAATGGGGAGACCTTCCAGCCCAGCTGCAAGTACCAGTGCACCTGCCGCGACGGCCAGATCGGCTGCCTGCCCCGCTGCAACCTGGACCTGCTGCTCCCCGGACCCGACTGCCCCTTCCCCAGAAAAGTCGAAGTCCCTGGAGAGTGCTGTGAGAAGTGGGTCTGCGACCCTGACGATGAAGTGATTTTGGGAGGTTTTGCTATGGCTGGTGAGGAATCTAAAATTAATTATCATAGTCATTGTGAGGAGGAGGTGATATCATACTGAAAATATCCACAGGGTTGCACATTGTTTGCATGGTCGATTTTTTTTCTGATCTTTTTTCTCGCCTCGAGTGACTAGTAGGTACACCAGTGATTATGAATAAAGGCAGAGCTCAACAGGTAAAAGAAAAGAGATTCAGAGGATGAATGTGCATAGCAGTTTTAAAAGTTAATTAAGTTAGTTCACAATTTTTAAATTTCTGTTTATCTGGTAGACCTTAGTTCTGTGACCAGAATAAAACAGGGACAAGATACTAATCTTCCAAACATTCCCACCCCCCAAAAAACCCAAGAAACAAAAAAAAAACCCCTGCAGTCTTGCTAGTTGCTGTGCAAGAATATGTTACAACATATATACTGTTGTAAGAGTTTTGTCTACAAGAGACTTTTTTCCCGTCTGGATTCTGCAGCTCTTAGAAGTGGTCAGCATGGTAGCTAAAATGCCAACAAATTCCAGCCTGTCTGTGCTGGAGTGCTTATGTTTATTGTTGGCATTAAAAACACTACGGAGTACTTGGAGAGGCAGTGGTTATAAACAGTGAATGGATTTGTAAGAAAACCAAACCCATTCCAAAGTGAAGAACTCAGGATTTTTAAAAAGCAAGATAATATTTTCCCCTTTTTCAGATTGCCCCTATTTTCATTTTTTCTCTAATGAATTATATCTCCATCACCTTTAAATTATACTATTAGTTCAACATGAATTTTCATAACTTTCTACTGAGAGTGGAGGGTGCTGCATTCTCTTCCAGTCACTGCTCTTTGTGATCTTGGGCAGTTAGTTATGCCAAAACTCAGCTAATCCATTTAAAAAACAAATGAGAAAGGATTGAGGAAGAAAAGCTCTAATAGCTTTTCAGTGTGCTATGAAGTCTTAGTTTTAAAGCACATAAGGTATAAACAAAAAGTTTGACACTTTTTATTGCCTCTTTTTTTTTTCTTTGATTGGTCTGACAGTGACAGGGTAATCCATAAAATACCTACAGACGAATTGTCTGCATTTTTTTAGCAATGGCCATCCCTCTAGGGAGGCCACCTTTTGTGGATCTTTGCCATTCAAAAGGCAGAAAGGCCATTGTAGAGGAGCTTAACAGCAAGAGCTGTGACTGACGGCTCAGTTGTGTTGTCTCCTCGTGTTTGCTCCTGTGCTGATCAGTGAACCAAACTGTGCCTTAGCAATATTTGCATAGTGCAGCTTAACACTGCCAGGAGGGCAGGATGGTGGTCAGACTTGACCATGGCTTTAAGTACCTGTGATAGCTCCTGGAAATGGCTTCCCTCCTCCCTCCCCACCATCACCCTCGCTGTAGTTTGTCAATAATTGACAAGATGGAGTGACTTTAAAACTCTCAGGAATAAAAGGATGTTAGTTCCATGCTGTTTATTAGGTTAGATAAATCATTCAGCCTCTCTCCATTCATATCGAATATAAATATTTTTATGACATAGCTTTAGAACAGATTTGTGATATATTTCCATTAGAATCTTAAGATTCTAAACTGGTTTAAAAGTTGGCAGTAATTCTTCCAGCTGTGGACTTGAGGGAACTGAATCTAAATGCTTTGCTGATTACAATGATATGCACCTTTCTGGTTTGGGGCTTTTTTTCTAGTTTTAGGAAGTTGCCATCCAGGATTCCTAAAAAGACAGCTTTAAAAATTTCTAAATCCTGTCAAAAGCATGGATTTTGAACCTTTTTTTGTCTTACGTGTTCCTTCCCAGATGTGATAGAACTCAGTTAGAGACTGAAGTTTCATGTGACTTGTGATGAAATTCTCTGGGGTTTTGTCTCCAGCCTACAGACAAGAGGCCACACTTGGGATCGATGTGTCAGATTCAAGTGCCAATTGTATTGAGCAGACAACAGAATGGAGTGCTTGTTCCAAAAGCTGTGGAATGGGCTTTTCCACCCGTGTTACCAACAGGAATCAACAGTGTGAAATGGTGAAGCAGACACGACTTTGCATGATAAGACCATGTGAAAATGAAGAGTCATCTGATAAGGTATGCTGCAGAGAGTGAGGCAAGGCAGCAGAATTCAGCTCTAGTTCTAAATTTTGAATGTTATGGTCTATAATGCTCCAGATGCAGCTGTACATAAATACACTTCTTAGCACAGGTGCAGCAAGCTGAGTGTTTTTGGTAAAGCTTTAGACTTGCTGTGTTTGCTCAGCAGCTTTGTGCTGCCCCTCCAGCAGGTCAAGGGAAGTGATTCTGCCCCTCTGCTCCACTCTGGTGAGACCCCACCTGGAGCACTGTGTCTAGCTCTGGGGCCCTCAGGAGAGACATGGACTTAATGGAGTTAATCCAGAGGGGGGCCACCAAGGTGGTCAGAGGATTGGAGCACCTCCCCTGTGAGGTAAAACTGAGGGAGTTTGGATTGTTCAACTTGGAGGAGAGTAGGCTTTGGGGAGACCCTGCAGCCCCTTCCAGTACTTGAAGAGGGCCTGCAAGAAAGGTAGGAACAGACTTGTAGTAGGGCCTGTAGATAGGACAAAGGGTAATGGTTTTAAACTAAAAGAGGTAGATTCAGACTAGATATAAGGAAAAATTTTTGTACCATGAGGGTAGTGAGGCACTGGAACAGGTTGCCCAGGGAGGTGGTAGATGCCCCATTCCCAGAAACATTCAAATTTCAACATTCAGACTGGACAGTGCTCTGAACAACCTAATCTAGTGGAAAATGTCCCTGCTTATTTCAGGGGAGTTGGACTGGATAACCCTTAAACGTCCTTTTCAACTCAAACCGGTCTATGATTCTATGATAATTTAAGTCATCCCAAACAGATCACATATATTGCATGTGCAGGTTATTTTGACAGTTCACAAAGTCTAACTTCTCCCACAAATGCAACTGTACTACCTGTACATATACATCAGAGTTGCTTCAGTAATACAGAATGGAGATATCAGATTTCTAGTCTGTTGAGCATCTGGAACAGCTGAGAAATGTATGAAATGTCTGCTTGATAAAGTAAACCTTACCTTAATCCTTATGTTTTTTTCCAAAAGCAAACCCAACACTGACATATCTGATGTAAAAAAAGCATTGTATCTAAGGGAGACGGCTTTTTTGTTTCTTCTACACATTAAGTGTTTCTATCAGGGAGAATAACATGTATCTAGATAAGAGGCCTATCATTACGTAATGTTCTGAGTGTTGAAAACATTTCTAAGGCCTGTGCTGAATAATCTCTGCACTTTTAAAAAAAGTAAAGGAGATGAAACATGTAGGAGGAGTTGAGGAAATTAACAAGAATGATCAGAGGTCTAGAAAACATGTTCATCTAGGGAAAACCAGGTAGAACTGAACTTCTTCTGAATGCAAGAGAAAAGAGATGTGTTCTCATAACCATGTTCAGATATTGCAGCCTATTTTGAGTCCATGGAGGATAAACCAAGAAATGGTGAGTTTAGACTGCATAAAAATTAAGACATGAGTGAAAATGTTCCAAGCAGTAAGAATAGTGAACTCTTAGGGTTGTCTGCAGCAGATGTAGAGTCTCTGTCATTGAAGACTTCCAAGGACAAGTTAGTCAATCATTTGTTACAAATGACATGGCTAAAGCTGGTTCTGCCTTGAGTGGCAGGAATGGGTGATGACTTTTGCAGTTAATTTAACCCTCTTTTTTTTTCCCCTGAATCCAGTCCTGTAAGTTGCTCATTTAACTTGCTGATTCTCTGACGGAACTACACTAGACTGAGAAGTTTTTCAGTATAGTTTCTTAATGAAGGTAGACTGGGCTTGTCTTGGATGACAAGAGTGGACTTTAATTATTTGTCTTTCATTACTGGTCCGGTAACACGCTGGTGTCGAAGGGCAGATCTTGCAGGTGTTACCTGTAACTAACTACTGAAGCAATTTCAGAGTCTTCTTGCTGTTGAATGAACAAAGACAAAAAATTTAAATTTTCAGAGTAGACCTGTATCTTTGCATGTCAGTTGTTAAATGCTGTCTGTCTTATGCAATGATATATTTATTATCTCTTCGTATTTCTCTTAGAAAGGGAAGAAATGTAACCGAACGAAGAAGTCGGTGAGAGCTGTTCGCTACGAGTACAAGAACTGCACGAGTGTGCAGACGTACAGACCCCGTTACTGTGGCCTCTGCAGCGACGGGCGCTGCTGCACCCCACACAACACCAAAACCATCCAGGTTGAGTTCCGCTGTCCCCAGGGCAAAGTCCTAAAAAAGCCTATGATGTTGATCAACACCTGTGTCTGTCATAACAACTGTCCACAGAGTAACATTGTTTTCTTCCAGCCATTAGATCCCACGTCAAGTGAAGCAAAAATATGAAAAGCATTAATTAGCGCAAAAAATATAAGCAGTTTATACAAAACTTGACCCACAGTCAGGTGTATGTAACAATTGCATATATGAAACATCTAAAATATTTTTCAGAATGGTCTTTCAAACTAGGTGCTTTTTTTTCCCCTGTAGTTTATTAAATACCTCATTTTACATTTGCCCCTTCTGAATGTCTTTTATTCACTTGAAGGAATAACTTTATACCTTGGACAGAGCCTTCTTTTTTTCTTGATGGTGGTGTAAAGATTACAAAGCCAACAGCTAGACTTTCCCCTTGAGTTAAGGGGATCATGCTGCAAGTTTCAGTAGGTGTAAGACTGGGCTCCTTGAGAGTAAATGTATTCCATGATGAATGCATGGTACTGTATCACATAAGCTTCCAGGCTTTTAACTTCATTTTCCATACTACATATAAATACTTCAGCAGTGTTCTTTTTTCTTTTTAATGAAACTGTTTTTTGATGACAGTAAAAATCTTACTGATGAAAGTGTTTCTTTCTTGTGGCTTATAAAATACCTTCTGTCAATATCTCTGACTTTAAAGATTAAGTTTGCACATAGCCCCTGAAACGACATAGGTAAGATCTCTTATCCTGAAGCACAGCAGGTTGATAGCGGGCAGCAATTAAATTTCTCTTCGGTAACTTCTCTAACAGTCAAATCCAAAACCAGCTGAAGTCAGTGTTGTATAAGAATTTGGTTCTAATCAATGTGTGTCTGTAGATAAAATTTGGATGCAAAAATAATATATCTGTAAATTCCTCTAAAATACTAACTGTATCATATGGTGCTTCATTTCTTAGAAAGGTGTATATGTAAATAGAAACTGTACATACTGTAATATAACTTTAATAAGTAAATAAACTTTATGTGATCCAAACTATTTTTTCCTAAAGTTGTTTTTCTTAAACTACCAGCTTTTAACAGCTAAAAGCAATGGGAAGAAAAAGGGTCTTCAGACTCCTAAAACCAAGATGCTTTCTTGCATTATTCTTAATGTCCCCCATCCTGATCGCTCCCTTAAAAGTCATGCAGTGCCTTGCTACAGGGAAGCATGAATAATTTGTGGGGCACATATAAGAAAGGATGTTTCTTTCAGAGTAAGTTAGCATGGGAGATAGGATGATGTAAATAAAGTTAGTGTGCCCTGAAATGTAGTAGTGGTGGTGAAGCATAATTACACGATTCAGAGTTCATATCTGGTTCTGAACAACTAACAAAGTATTTCATTGGGTCATGCAACACTTCAAGCCTCAGAAAATCAGCTTGTGACCATGTTTGTGCTAGATAATGTATGGCAATATCCTCAAGGAATATAGAGCCTGAGGAGGGTGGCAGTTTCATGTATATTAGATCACGTATGTAGCAGGATTGTGCCAAAAGGTCCTAGGTACAATTGTGGAGACGTTCAGCTGCTTTGACTGTGAGACCAAGTTTAGCTTGGTGTGTGTCTCTGTTAGCGAGAACAGAGTTTGTACTTATGCCACAACTCTTCTATAACCATGTGGTAGGAAATAACTCTGTCCTGAGAAAAAAAGGCAGAGAGCCAAATCTTAACATATTTAGCCTAGTGTTCTTCTCCTCTGAAGGAGCTATCAAACTCTGGTTTGGCAATTCCTGAGGGGTGGAATGCAGCTGGGGGCTAAGACTGCTCTTTTTAGCCAATGAAGCCTAAGGTAAAGATAACAATGAGCAAGCATCAACAGGTGATGGGTTTTTAGCAACTTTTAGGTTATCCTTGAAATTATGAGGCCCTGGTGCTAAAACTGCTTCAGTTAAGGTTTAGATAGATGGGGTCCTCACCTGGACTCTTGCACATGTCTTTCTCCACTAACTCTACCAGTGATGAATTTCTCTGTAGTCATTGCTATTGTTATCAACACATTCCTGCCTGTCTTATGCTTTTCATTTATCTGGAACAAGACTATGTTTGTGCACACATGCAACACTCCCTGTTCTTGCACTGTTTATAGGGCAATCCCTAATCATAGAACCATAGAATAGTTTGGGTCGCAAGGGACCTTTAAGGGTCATCTGGTCCAACCCTTCTGAAATAAGCAGGGACATGTTCCACTGCTTCAGGCTGCTCAGAGTCCTGTAACCCAACCTTGATGTTTCCAGGGATGGGGATCTATCACCTCCCTGGGTAACCTGTTCCAGTGTCTCACTACCGTCATTATACAAAATTTCTTCCTTACATCTAGTTTGAATTGACCTCTTTTAGCTTAAAACTCCTCTCTCTCAGCCTTTCCTTGGAGGAGAGGTACTCAATCCTTCTGACCAGTTTTGTGGCTCTCCTCTGGACCTGGTCCAAAAGGTCCGTATCTTCTAATATAACACCTTCTGTGCTAGGAAATGCCAAGAGCTATATAGGACATGGCCGGGACTCCTCAAAGCAGATGAGAAGTGATTAAGGAGCAGATCAGAAATCAGGAGGGATGGAAGAAGAGGTTTTTAAAAACCACTTTCATCCCACATCTCCTCCTGCATCCCCTCTCCACCCCAAAAATCAGGCTGGTTTGTGAAATGCTTCTCTAATATAATGCAAGCTATCAAGTATTTCTCTGGATCATCTTGCAAATTACAGGCATCTTGATTTTCAAGAGATGCAGCAACTACTGAACAATGCAGCAATAATATCTGGACAAATTAAACCGTTTTTGGATTAATAAAACCTAGCTAATCCTGAGCCAGATGTAATTAGAGAGGAATGCAGTCAACCACTGATTTCCTATGAATTAAAATGGTTCATTCACACTCAAAATAATTTATACTTGTGCATCCATACTTGTGCACCAGCTTATCATTGCTGTATCACTTCTCCTCTATTCCTATGCTTTCCCTCAATGTTATCTGGATTTTCATGTCATTCTGTAAGTTTTACTTTTATTGGATCATACAAGCAAAGCACAGGCACCAGGGAGAAGCAGTTCAACACAGCTTCCACTTTGTGGGCAAGCTAAAAACCTCCTCTAGAATAATGAACCTGCTGTGGTGCAAGAGGCAGCCACCACAGTGTTTACACAAACAAAGTACTGGTGGTCAGGTACCCGGGCACTGAAGTCTAACTTTCGGTTACAACGAGTGCCCACATTCCTCTGCAAGCTATATTTGTATATTGTTCTGTTACTGGTTTAAGATTTCCCCACCCAGTTTTATGTATGTCCTCATGCTTATGCATATCCCTTATGGAATATGAATGATTTCTGGAAAGTTCTGCTGTGTTCAGTATCCTATTTGTTAATTCAAATGAAACCCTCCCCTGAGTTTTACCCATTGGTTGTTTTCCCCTTGTCTCCTCCTAGTGGGAGAGGTTTGTCCCATTGGTTGTCTTCCTTTACTCCGCCCCTTTTCAGCCCCATACAAAAACCCCTGCACAGCTTCCTTCCCTGCTCTCTGGTTCTGTCACTTTGCCCTAGTAAAATATCGGAAACCATGCAGAGAGTCCCTCTCTCTCATCCTTTATCTCTGCCAGCGCTCCTTATACCATCAGCTTGCAGCTTGCTCCTCGCAGGGCAGCCAGCATTGGCTGCTGTACTGCAGCCAGCTCCTGTCTCCAGGGACACCCCCTGCACTGAGGCACTGCCCAGCCCCGGGCAGCTTGCGGTCAGCGTCATGAACCCACCACCCTTTGTACATTAAGGTCATCCACTAGTCTTAAGTTTGTGACATTTTTCCCCCTACAAAGGCAGGAGTTTTATTTCTGATAATTTTGGAGAGACATAAATGCAGCCTGCTGCTGGGACTCCTCTTGTGGATTGTCTATCACTTGCTTTGGAAAGGGGAATATATGTGCACTATGACATATGAGCTCAAGTGCAACTTGGGTAACTCCTTTTGTCTATACTGTTTCCCCAGCACTTTAAACTACAGTCTGCACTTCAGTAAACCAGTGCCAAAATACCCCCATAACCTTTCTTAGTGATGCTCTACCTGATTTCTACATCTTTAACCCGTTTTGTGAAAAGGTAATTGTGTTGTTATGAGCACCGCAACCTCCACAAAAGAGAAGTGCTACAGGGTTCAAATCCTTATTAGCTATCTTTACAAACACCAGAACTACAGCAGTCTCAATGTCTTCTTACGTTACTTCAGCATTTCAGCAGGAAAAAATATCTTTCAGAAGGGATGACAAGTGTTTTCTCTGGACAAAAGGAGCCAAAGATCTGACCCAGTTTTGCTGTCTTTTAGACTATATACATAATAACAGTTCAGTGGCTATTTTTACCTCAGCTCAGTAGATCTAGCTTTTCTTCTGCTATCAGTTTGGTTATATGCATTTAGATTCATTTTACTTTAATATGGACAGTTACTATCTTAATCTTTGGGCTAATTTCAGCCTGTTCCTGAAAAAGCTCTTGACACTGATTTAATTAAAACACAACAGTGGTGTGTCAAACCTGTGAAATTTATGAGTAAACTCCAGTGATAAAATCCTGAATATTTCTGGTGTAGAGCTCTGATTTTCCTTAAGAAGCAAAGTTAATTACTCAGATTGAGAAAAATTAAATTATTCAAACGTCAGCAATTCATGTTCGTATGTCCAAGGATTCATATTTGAGCATCTCAGGGAACATCACTCAGCGTTCTATGTATGGGTCCATACAGCAATGTGTACTGAGTATGTGTTGATGAAACAAGCATAAAATATGCTGGTCAACTTGTCCATCCCATGTTCTCTGAACATGTGTACCTTTTCTTTGCTACTACAAGTGAAGGACTGCCCCAAAAACAAGTCACTTAACAATTTTTGATGTTAACAACTGGTAGGGTAAGTACCCCTTCAATAACTGATGTGATGATACCCAGTGTTACACCCTACAGCACATGTAGCCTGAGATGTTTATAGCTACTTCCAGGACTCTTTCACCTCTTGGACTTCACCAAAACAGCAGACTTTCTGCATTTAATCTGCTTTGAATTTCTCTAGGGCAGCAGTCAAACACATTGAAAATGTCTTTTTTTTCACCTTCCCTGACTATGTAAGGAGACCAGCTGACAGCCTCCTCAACTGATGCCTGACACTAGAGTGAAAACCTCCAAATGGGTAGAATTCTACAATTGATTTGACTAATATCATGGCCTCACCCTCTCTGTTTTCAAGTATAATTCCAGGAGTAGTATAATGTATAATGAAATATTCAGGAAAAATAGAATGTTACTAATTTTTTTTTCTTTCTAGTCCAAGCTATAAGTTTTCCTCACCCTATTTTCAATAATTTCTAGTTGTGTGGGAACATGGATGGAAAAAATTCATTTACTGTTTCTAGTCCTAGTATTTACATATTATGACAAACGTGAACTTCATGAAATAACAATTTATTTCTCTCCTCTGAGAACTCAATACACTGGAATTTCTTTTTCTTATTATTTTTTTTTAATAGTAAAATAATTCTTTTGTACCAAAACTTTATTGTGTTGACAGAAGCTTTGTTTCTTGTTTCAACAAATAATTCTAGTTATGTCCACCATGCTAAATTTTGTAATATGAGCTGTCTATTGAAGGCACTAAATTTAGTGTGACCTGAGGGAAAATTCTGCTCTGATTTTCCCATTATCAATCCCAGTTTATGCATTACACAGGTATGTACACCTGTTCTATGACCAGAGCTACTACACTGGTGTCAGTCAAGAGACCTACCTACCATACAACTGCAACAGGAACAGTTTAGTTGCAAGTATCTAGCAAATATTTTTAATATTTGTTTTAATCCCTGGTGTTAAAATTTTTATTTCTATCAATGCGTAAAGTTAGAGCTAAGTCTCTTTCTTTATCATTAAACACACGTTTAAAATGTCATATTCTCCATGGACCGTAGAGGGCCCCCAGCAGATTGCCTGCCAGTGAGCTTGCTGGAGAACACAAAATTAATCTCACACTAAGCCTCTCCACTCAGAGAGGACCCTTGCTGGTCAAGTGACTTAATTGAGTGGTTTGTAGATTACCAAGCAGGCAAACCCCCCCCATTTGTGTCCCAAGAAGTAGATTTATTCTGCCTTGGAAATGCAAATGGTCTACTAAAATAATGAAGAAAAGTGCCCCGCTGACCTAAAACTCTTCAGTGTTCATGGATATTAATCTGGTTGTCATTATTCTCAATGTCAGAATGAAGTATTTTCCCCAAAATTTTGCCTTTCAGTTCATACAGGGAGACCTGGATCTCTGGTCTCATCTGTTGCCTCTCCTCTTCTTTAGCCTCTCATGCAACCAAAGACTGTTTTCCACCCTCTTCCATATTTTTTCCGTGCTTTCCTTATCCCGCTCCTTATTATTCACTTCCACTGTGCCCTCAAGTGGTAAATTCTGCATGTAACTATCCCGTTGCCAGAGGCCTTCCCTATGTGCCCCATGCACCCCATGCATCCTGCCCTGTCCCTCTCTCCATGCAGCCCGCAGCCTCCAGCATACATGCTGTGTCCATCCCAGTCCATTTCCATGGAGCTAACTGGACTTTTTTTTTGAGGCATGTGAAGTTTTTTTTTCTTCTGGTAAAAGATAAACGATACTTAGAAGGATATAATAAATTCCTTTCTAAAGAGAAGAAAGTGTGTTAACTGAGGGAGATTTGCTATCCTACACCTCTGGGTCTGGCTCATTAAAGACCCAGGCTCAGCACCTCACATTGCTTGATTCACCGAAATTTAGAAAGAATCTATCCATTAGGCCAAACAGAGACTTGAGGCTGCACATACCTGGGATTGTGCTCTGACCATCAGGACAGAAGAATGTTAGACCCCGTGGGAGGATTGCTAGTTTGGGTTGTTTGGGCTTTTTATCCTCTCTATTTTTAATTAAAGAATTGCACTTTAATATAAAGTTGGGAGTTTGTGCAAAGAGGCAAAACCCAGAAATCCTTACACAGATTGAGGCAGAATTAAATTCTTTGGATTGCCTTTGTGTACAAGTATAATCATTGAAATGCTTGAAAAATTGGGCCCTGACGGCTTTGCAAAAACTATATTTTCAGACTGTAACATGTTGGACTGCCTACCTCAGAAACAAAACGCACGTCTTTGGGGAAAAAAATCCGAATTTTAAAATAATGAAGGTGTATAACTTCAGCATTCTGCAGCTTATGTGTTCACTCTGTGAGCTGTGAGTTTGCAATTGTACATGAAACTCTGTCATTCTCATAACAGGACAGTGCTAAGGGCTGCCTTTGGCACCGCTGCACTGCTTAGAGGAAAGACAGAAGAGCCCATCTAGGGGCCAGAATTACAAGCACTATTTCACTTCAAAGTTAAAATGGAAGATGTGTTTCAGCGGCATGGCTCAGGTCTCCTGCAATCCATGGAGAAGGGGGACACCTGGTGGCTGCGGGCCATTGGGCCTTGTCACGGAGTACCTCTGGGTCTGCTGCTGAAAGCAGGCGTGCAGCCGGGAAGGGTGAGGCCAGCTGATGCTGCCACTGGTTAGGGGGACAACAACACAGGGGAAGACAAAGAAGCCCAGTTTTTAAATGTATCTAAATTTTTATTAGCATTATGGCAGGCCCCAGCCTTCTCCAGGACCTTGTTTGCTTTGTGTAAACAATGCAGAAGGAAAGTTTGTCATCCCAGGCTTTCCAGTTAAGTGGGACAGACACAAAGGATGAAGGGGAGGCCCTTTTCTCTGGTTAGCACACAAGGCACTAAAAGCTCAGAATATATGAGCAGCTTCCTCCCTACCACACACAATTTGTGGTAAACCCAGGAAATGAGCCATTTCTCTTATGTCACCATCCACAGCCTTAGCCGCAAAGGCTCTCCTCCTGCTCCTCCTCCTGCTCCTCTTGGCTTTACCCTTTCAAGTCCACTCTGCACATCAGAGGATCACGTTTCACAGGAAATGAAGCAATATGCTTTCTTTTCAGAGAACAGGAGGGGTCTCAGGCACCACAAAAGAGAGGCCTTTAGAAAACAGAAGGACCATGAGCGCAGGGAAAATGATGGTCTCTGGAATGGTGATTATTCACTCCAGAGAGAAGAGGTTGCTCTCTGTGTATGATGTCAATGTACTTAAGACAGTCCTACTTCATCTGATTACAAACCATCTTGTTTTGGGTTACACAGTACCTGGTAGAATATGGCTTTGCATCTCTTCCCTGGGATGCTTGTGAAGGAAATAGCCATCCCTCACTTGCACCATTATTCAATGTGGTTGCCAAATCTTTCCTCTTCCAAGCTGTAGTGAACATTTCAGCTTCCCTATAAGAGTGAAAAAAACCACAAAGGGAACAGTATCTGCACCCCATGCAAAGTGACAGAACTCCAACTCCATCAAAAGACAAGGAAGACCAGGAGCCCCAGGGCTTGGCAGTCAGTCCATGCCCCGCCTCCCAGGCACTCTGTACACCAAAAAAAAAGAAGAGAGGAGAAGTTTCTGCTGCAACCTTCAGGCCTGTTGGAAGTGGGAGGGGAGAGGGAAGGGCAAGAGAATTGTTTTGAGAAATAGGAAAAGCCTCAGGGCAGCTGCAGCTGTTAGACGAAGTTCTTTTAGGTATCTTTGTGTTCTTCTATTTAATGTGTTCTTGCTTTAATTCACATTTAGTTGAGCGTTTTAAAGCCTCTCCCCAACTAAAAAATCAATCAAACAAACAAAAAACTCCCAAATAATCTAACAAAACCTCTTGAAATGCAAATGTTGAACTTTATCCAGCTTTTCACCATTTCCATGAAAAGAGGTTTTTCAGAGGTTTTCCAGACTTACCACGAGGGGGAGGCAGCTGAAAAATTATGGGACATCTGTTCTTAAAACTCGTTTTTTTTAATGAAAAACACTGGGACATCCACAAAAAGAGTGCAAGCAAATCTGTTTTAAGGAAAATATTAACCTTTTAATGACTATTATCAATTAATATCCTTTTAAATAAAGTTTATTTTTTAAAAATCTTATTAACTGCAGTTAGAATAAAATTCAGCATTTCCTAGAGGAAGGATATATGCTAATGGAAACGATGCTCTTGCTTTTATATCTAGAGTGAAATAATAGAAATTACTTCTCCAGGACTTAAATCAACACACAGACACATGCTGCATGATTCATATGAAATAGATAAAAAAATCTTTCTAAATTTCATATGTCTTATAATTCACATTGAATTACAAAATTCATACTTGTGCTGAAAAAACAGCTGTTTTCTCTTTCTAATAGAATATTCTGCACACTCGAAATCCATTCCTCAAACTAATTAATTTCCTGAGTGTCTGAAACAGAATTTTTAAGGACATAACTATCAAAACCTGAGAACAGGAGAAGTCTTAAAGTGACAACTAAGGTCACCAAAAACCTTCCAGTGCCCACAGTATGACCAGACAAGGCAGAGAAGAAAGCCATATGAGGCAGATAAAGGTCAGGTCTCCAGCAGATCTGTGGTAGATCCAAAATACAAGGGACTGGTAATGTGTCTCTTGGATGATTTTTCTTGTTGAAGCGATGAAAATAAAAGGCGATTTCTCTCTCAGTTTCTCTGATGACTGTACTTCAGCAGCCATGGAGAATTTGAAGTCCAAGGTCAATGTGAGCAGAGAGCTATGAAAAGCAGCTGGGGAACTCTTTGGGAACACTAATTATGAGCCTATGAGAAATGGTCTTTTCCCCAGTGTGTGACGTGAATCTATCAAAGATTGGCATTCAATAGCAAGTCTTCAGAATAGGCCACCTTTGAAAGGTTAATGAATAACCTTGAAAGAAGCCCATATAAAATCTTAAACATGCACAAGATACTAGCCAAGGGCTTAATAAAATACACAAGCCCCACATGCAAAAAAACAGGGAAAACAAACAGAAACCTATGGCAACTCCAAACATAACAAGATGGACCTCATAAGGAGGAATTAACAGCAAATCTCTCAATAACTTGCCTTTTGTAGCCAGAGGTCTGCTATCTCCCCAGGGTACAGAGCACAGAGAAACCAAATTAAACTGTGGTTATCTGATGTCTCTAGTGAGATTCACTTCATCGCACGTCAGAGCTCAGTGGGTAGCTGAAGTCCAGGACCGGGAGTCAGAAAGTCTGTGTTTGGTTCCCAGCTGTGCCACAGGCTTGCTGTGTAGCACTGCTCTACTTACTCAGCCTTTGTTTGCCTCAGTTTCCATGGCATAAAGAGGCAGGGATTGCAACAGTGCTGCTGCACAGGGCAATGCTGCAAAACCCAGAGCAGGGCTGCTCACACATCCACCACGTCAAGAGGGGGGACCACTGTCAAAATGCTAGTTTCTAGCATCACATTTTTTTGAGTTTCTAGGATTCCTGGCATGGAAGGATGGCTTTCAGACCAGCCTCACTCTATGGACAGAGGATTAAGTGATTGGACAGTGGACAGTGGATTAAGTGATTGCTGGAAGATGTGGCATTTCTTAATTGCAGGAGGTTAGTGTGCCCAGATGTTGAGCAGTGTGGTGAGGGGAGACCACACAGCAGTACCGTGTCCCAGGAGCCTGAGGCCACATTGCACAGCACAGCGCTAACAAGGCTGGAGAGGGGCTGTGGTCCCTCAGAACCCCGCTGAGCTGCTGGACTCTGTTTCTCCAGATATTAGTGACCATGAGTTGCTCAAGCTGTAGCTGTAGGGGCAGTCTGCTGAGCCACAGAGAACTGGGAGCATATCATAGGGCAGTGATGATAGGAAACAACTGTGCAACCTTTGTAATATGTCAGCACCAAAAAGGTGTCTTCATCCCCACGGTTACACGACACCATCTGCAGCAGAGCCAACCCAAGACAATGCACATTTTTGACCAGTGATCCCTGCAGTTTACAAATGGTGTCACAGCCTGGGGAAAACTCGATTTCATAGAAAAGAAATCTTGGAAGGAATTCTAAGACCCTGGTGCAGATCTATAATGCCACTTGGCAAGGTCTCATCCCATTATGTGCAGTTGTTTCCATATTACCATGGAGCAGGAATCCTGCATCCACCCTGGTTTCTGATGGAGGTGTATCTAACCACAGAGAGAGGAATTTGCAGGAAGCCTGTGGGAAAAGAGGGCTGCATCCAAAGGCAATGGGAATGCACTTGGCATGTAGGAACATGGGATAACAGTGAGCTAGATCCTGGTACAACACTGGGATTTAGCCCGATGCATACTCACTACACATGGAAGAAAGTCAATAGAGCCTCTCCAGTGCCAGGAGATGAGGAAACTAGCCTGCAAAAACGACTGCCGCAAAAGGAAATACCTGAATTAAAAACTAAATCCATTTTAAAAGAGAACAATTAATATTATCGCAAATTCAATCCTTCCCAGTCTAGAAATGTCACTAATAAAGCTGCCTGTGTGAGGTGTGATTCAAATAGGTTCCCTTATCAGTCTCACTCTTTATTTGCTTTAAGAGTTGAATCATTATCATCATAAAAAGGTTTGTGTTAGAAGAGGCTCTTGTGTTAGAAGGGGCATCTAGTTCCAACAGCCTTCCATTAGAAGGTGTCTTGATGTCATGAATTATTAATTATATTATTAATCTTGTTGTTACAATCCCCACAGGAGAAAGTAACGGGGACATCACATCTTACCTGGGATGTGTGGTCACAACAAGTACTGTGAAGCCCAAGAGCCCACCTCTGAAGAGCCTGGGTGGACTGGTTATAGCAGCTGGAGGAGGCTCCATGATGACAAACCAAAATGACAGGGGCCAAGCCGATAGGAATTGATTTCCCCTTGTGGACAGACAGGGAACTAAAATGTGTGAGCCAAACAATCTATGCTTATTTTGAAATAAGATTAAATCAGCCAGGCAGGAGGTGGAATGGCTGTAGCAGAAATGTGTTTCTTGATTACAGACCAAATATGGAAAGGTCAAAGGATGCTACAGCCACTTTGGAGCGTTACAGGAACACCATCCTGATTCCTCTAGGAATTTCTCTCTGCCAGATCCACAGTTTGTACCTCCAAGGTCTTTACTTCTTACTAAGCCTTAGAGGAAGGGTTAAAGGAAGCCAGTGAGTAACGCATTTACAACATTCTTCTCATCATCCTCAACACAGGACTTGTACACAGACCTTACCTGGTTCAAAGCACTTCAAGTTTCTACAGCTCTGAGGCTTACATTCTCTCATGGGAATATAAATTAAGGCTTGAATTTGTCCCTTTGGAAAAAAAAAAATGAATGAGTGAAGTAACTTAAGACAGTTTTCTTGCATTGAAATAGACAAAATTACTTGCAATGATTAATAATCATTAAAATAGGCAGTGGTTATATGGACTGTAATCCAACAATTTTTGTCACAGGAACTGCTTTCTTTTTACTTAAAACATCAGCCACATCTTAGCTTCTATTATCTATTAGACCCTCTTTTTACCCTCTTGCATTTTTTACATAAGCTGTCATAGAAGCTGCCTGGAGCCCTTGCTTTGACAAAGTCATTTTTAGCTGTTTCTACATTTTCAGATGAAAATTTACATTTTACTTCTAGGAATACAACAGGACAAGTATAGGAGTACAATAAGACAAGACAATACAGTAAGACAACAGAAGTTCAATAATACAAGATAAGGAGACTGGGAAGCTAGAAGTGATAGAAATTTATTAATAAGTTGTCTGGGTCATGGCCAGCAGAAAAGATCCCAAAGACCACAGGAATCTTCATAAATTGTTCTATATGCATAATGGAGGTCTGCACAGGAGACAATTCCCATAAATGACTTTGGCAGCTGAGGATCAGTCCTCCAGCCTTCAGGGCTTCCTCTGTTGTGTGCCCTTTGCAGGTCTGTTTTCCACTGTTTGATTTCATGTTTTTGAAGTTGTTTGAAATTTGTATCCACAAAATCATTACAAGAGAATTGTGTCAAGATGTGCTTTAATAGACTTTATTTTTCCAGGCAGTCTTTCTATCCACCTCCCAAGTCCCACAGTTGTACTGAATACATAAATAAGAAACAGGGTTTTGAAATCACCTCCAATGTGTTGTGGCCCAGGCCAAGGCTCAAAAGACTGTGTTGTTGAGTCTGACCTACATCACAAGGAAATGTAAAACCTGATTCCTGATGCCCTTGCTGTGCTGTGGGCAGTGAGCCAGTCTGAGCACAACCCTGTCACTGCATCGTACAGTCTCTATTCAGAGTGGTACTGCTTTTGATCTGCTTCCTGTAGGTCTTGAGAGCTCTAAATAAAAGTCAATTTTACCAAATTTTTTTTTCATGGAAAAGGGTCAATATTATAATTGTGGTAAAGATAAAGACAACAGCATGAAAAAGAAATCAGTGTTCTCTTAAATTATATACCTGTAATACATAGCCAAAAAAACTTCCACAGCATCTCACAGGCTGCAATGAAATTGCCACCAGAAGAAAATTGCCCCTAATATGATCATGTTGCAGACACTTCTAAACTTTGAACAATTTTGGCTCTGAGTGTTTCTGTTTCAGTTCTGAATTTTACTGTTTCAGATAGAGAGTTAAGAAGTATCACATGGCACATGCAAAGCAGGTGCTCACCTGAACCAGAAATTGTAAGACTTAGAGCAAATGGCTTCTGACTAAGAGAAAGGCTAAAATCTCAGCATAAACTTTCTCCAGGTATTTATAAAATATTTATATCACCACTTGGAAAGAAACCTAATTAATGTGCCTAGCATGATGGTGCTTGTACTTATGGCTCTGGTGCAATATAGATCATGATAAAATATAATAATAATAGCTACAATGTGAAATTAGCTTCCACACAAACACCTAGCACTCTTGTAACTGGGATAGCACTTGTCCCTAATAAACAGCAGCTGAGACTGTCCAGCCTCTGGAGTTTGAATGTTGCAAAGCCATTCAAATCCAGCAGGCAAACCACTGTGTTTTGGTCAACCAAAGAACATTCTGGTTTGGGGCAAATTAAAACAAGATACTGGTCTACATGGGGAGTCCATACAAAGTGGTTTCATACTGCCTTGCTTTACTGTCCCTGGATGCTAGGACATGCCACTGTTTTTATTGCAGGAAGGTGCAGATGCTCAGTGAGCCTGGCCCTGGCTTACACAGCACAGGGAGAGCCGCAGACATACCGGTCCTGGTCAGCCTACAGAGAGAGCAGAGGGATGCTTGGGTTGCCTGGGGACTGGAGGAGCAGAAACAGGCTGAAACTTTATGGTATATAATGCAAAGCTATACATCTTGACAGAAAACATGGGATTGTGATTTGAGAATAGAAGAGGAGGATGACTGATGTATTACAGCTGCTACAATGAGCCAGCCAGGCACACACATGCATACAGAAGGACAAATATTTCTGTGAGTACAGAGTAGAACTGATATTGCAGGTTTTAGTAAGTACAGGTAAAGGATTTTTGTTTGGATTCTTACATATCCATTTTCGTTAAAGTTGATTTTACAGCTAGAGGAGCTACAAAGGCAACAGGCAACAGGAACGACTGCCTTACAAGACAATATTAGAAGCATCTGGCTTAGCCTGGAGCAAACACCCATGGAGAAAAACTATGATTACTCCCTATAAACACAGAGAAGTAGAAAAGCTCATTCAAGAGCACATGGGCATGGGCTGGCAATGAAGTTTAGGCTAGAAGTTTACAAAAGGGTTCCTAATGGAGAAAGTCAGCAGTATATTCCAGTAGGAAGGGAAGAAGCACCAAACCAAACTTATTTCTAGGACAGTGCTTGTTAAAGACCTCTGAATCTTCTGTTTTACTGGAATGGCAAAGGACTTGAATTTAAAGCTGGATTACTTTACAGACCTAGATATTGGACACTCCTGGCTGTGCACAGTCTTATCAAAGGAAGCACCTGGACCCTTCACTGACACCTAAAATTACCTGGGATGCCAAGATTGGGGTTTGCACCTCCTAAACTGTTTCAGAGGTGCCAGCTTTGGTGTGGGAACACCAGACAGCAGATTCAGCCACCTCTACACACACAATAACAATTCTGCTTTCCTTCAGGTGACAAGGGCAGGGGTGTTGCTCTCTCATGTGTTGTATCGTAGCAACAAAAACATTTGTCTAGGGTCAATATTATCAGGACCTAGTGGGAACTCACCCTGTTCCATGTTCAGTGGGGAATAAGTAAAACAAGAGGAGGTCAGAAATCCCTGGGCAGATGGAACTGTCCCTGCTGTCCCTGCTCTGTAATGTTACCAGGCATTGGATAAAATATGAGAGCTCTGGGGGTAGAGAGAAGAGTCCAGGCCACTTCCTTCCCAGCTAAATGCCCTCGGCCCTGAACTAAAAAGTCATGTTTATGCTCTCCTTTTTCTGCAAGGAATGCTGAATTTTTTCTTGCAGTTTTCCCAAAAGCAGTGCATCTTGCACAGTCCAGAACAGTCTAGAGTTGGCCACTAAAAAGCTGCTGTTTGAAGGGAGCCATGGTTTTGAATGATGGATGCTGTTGTAATCACCAAGGTATGGGAGGAGAACCAGCCCTAGCTGCAGGTATAGCCTTAGGCTACTCCAATTTGCTGGGTGACAAAGCTGTAAACAGCTTTCTTAAGGGCTGTAAGCCTCTAGCCCAGAGCTTATAAAAATCAAACAAACCTTGCCTTTGCCTAATCTTAAATATCCAGCTTAAACTGAGGTACTTTCCCTTTTAGACAATTTCCCAGTATTTAACCTAAGGAAGCAATAAAACAACCAACAAAACTTCCCCAACAAAATAAGGTTCATCTCATTTTCTTACTCAGCTTAACCCCTGGGAACTGACTGCAATGACCATCTCTAAAGTCTTTCTGCTTCTCAGCTCTATACCCTGCATCTGCCCAACTCCTACTTAACTGAATAAAATGTGAGAAACGTCCCTCTTCTTTTCCTCCCAAAATGCTACAGGTTTTTGGACAAGGACTTCTGATACGTGAATACAGTAGTACATACAAAATGATGAGCTAAATAAATCATAAACTGGCAAGCCAAGACCACGAAGAAACATTTGTCATACTTCATGATACTTTTATTTCTAAAACTGACAAGCAGAGCTGGCAACACAGCTCCCAGTACATGGAAGGAGAGGACATGCTGTAACGTTTAACTTCAAACAACAGAACACAAATAGACTTGCTCTGCATAATTGTTTAAGCCAGTGTTTCCAAACTATTAGAGTAATGGGACCACCATTAATGCTAAGACCCTCTTGTGGACCACCATGTACCCTGTATCATCAAACTTTTAATTGAAAACACAACAGAAAGCTGTTCAGCTTGGTTCTGCTGCCCAGCTGTGGACCACTTACCATAAGATTGTGGACCACCAGTGGTCTGCAACCACAATTTGGTAATTATTGGTCCAACTGACTCAAAACCAGGTATGTGCCAGAAAAAGCACTGGAGGGGTACTAATGTCATTACAAAGATATTACACATAACTAACCGTATGGATACAGAGCTCTTTCTACCACCCGCAGCTTTCCATGTGGGAACATTATTCCAGTTCCTGATTGTCTTCTTGCTAATGTCTCCCATACACTGTATTTTTTGCAGCATATCCTGGGAGTTGTTTATGTGTATGAGCTTTGTGCCACAGCCAGTAGCTACAATTAAAGTATAATTATAAGTGGTAGGGAAGGGAGGAAAACTTGGCTACCAGTAAATTTCACAATCAATGGTTCTTCTGCTACTCATAAAAAAGTTTAATTACTCCTCTTCTTGTTTGCTTCATTGTTTAACTAGTTATGGGCCAGGCTGCTTTTTCAAAGTCTCTGAGTCTTGCGAGTCTGTATTTTAAGGCCCGGTTCTCCTCTTCACTTAGAGGAGGTGGAGCAGTGCAAACCAGAGATCTCTAGCCACAAATGACTACTTTGAGTCTTGCCAAAATACAGTTTTCTGATATATTTTGGGCATCCTTGAATTCTTGGTTTATGTTTTTAGGTTCATCCAAACTCTAATTACACACTGATCTTTGATGAGAAGCTACTTGTTTAACCTGCTGTAATACATGTACACACATGTACTCACATACACAGAGGGTTTATCTGCAGGACACAGTGAGGCGCTGTGTGGAAATGCCTTAACTATCTATAGATGACCTTGCTGAGAACTACACAGCACTGCACAGAGCCATGCTCAGAAGCCCAGTGCACCTTAAAAGCCAACCTTTTCATTCAGGGTGTTCGTGGACACCACAAGGTAGAGAAGCCCAAGTTGTCTCTAAACAAGTTTACTCAGTTAGTACAAAGAGTTAGCCATGACCCCATGAAGCAGTGTAGGCATATTGTAAGGGACATATTCTTTAATACTAACACACTTGGGGCTTCCAGGAAAGGAACTTTCATTCTCTCCTTACTCTCTCAGGGACAGGTAAATAAATGCCAGGGAAGTCCCCAAGGCAGCAACAGGCTTAGATTATGCAAAGACCAAAGAGGCAAGAAAAGAGGATTTCAAGCTGCCAGGAGAAGTAAGTGGGCCTCTTTGGAGCTCCTTGACCATCCCTAAGGTGAACCCTTGCAAATGCATTTAAAAGCTCAGAGGAAATTGTATGTGAAATTCATCTTTGACACTTCCCAATTCAGACTAGGCAAGGCTCTTTGGATGGCATTTGTGGCTGCTTGGGAAGCACACGGCACGTTATCGTTTGGATACAGAAAGGTTGAGTCAGTTGCTCTAAACGGCCCAGAAAATCAGTGGCAGGGCCAAAAACTGAGGCAAGGAGTGATGATTACATGTTCTGTTCTTTTGACCCTATGCCTCCATCCCAGTGCTGCAAAAGGCATCTCACTTAAGCAAACACAGAGAGGGAGGGAGAAAGGAAGAGTAAGATTAAAAACTCTGGAAAAGAGATTGCAGAGAGGAAGATGTTGCATACCACCCTTAAAAAACTGTTTGACACATGGAAACAGCAGCAGTACTCCCAGGCCAAGCCTGTGGAGACAAATTTCTCTCTTGTGCAACATTAGTGAAGGAAAAAGACTAAGTTATTTCAAGAATGGATTTGATCCAATAAACCAACCCATTTTTGCTGTGTTGTAGCAGAATTTTTTCTTATTCTTCTTTATCTTTGACCTTTTATTGGGGAAAAAAAAATAGAGCTGTACTATGGAAAGAAAAATGTATCAGTAGCACGTGGCTTCATGAAATAGAAAAGCCATGGATGTTTTTTGTTCAAGGAGGATCTTGTAGATATGCTTGGTTTACACAAACACTATGCTGATGCTAATGCTTGCCCATGGCACTCCACACGATGTGCTGTTCCAACACTGCTCAGCCTCTGTGTCTGAGAAATGCATGTGGCAGCTAAGGAAACAATCCTAAGTCCCTCCAGGGAAGAAGAAAAAAATTCTCTTCTTTTGCTTCCAGTGCTCCAAAGCGTGTGTGAACCCAGTGATGCTCAGACGCATTCACAGCCCCACTCCCATGCTCGGGGCCAGCCTGCAGGAAGCTGCTGGTGCAGCCACTGAGCTTTGTTACACACATGGCACAGCACAGGAGTGTGGTGAGGAGTGCTCACCACACACCAGCTCCCACAGCTGGGCTGGCACACCTCCTCTGGGTGCTGAAGGCAAGGCAGCCCAGCTTCCAGGGAGGCGATGGCTTCGTGTCCTGCAGCCTTGCAGCCCTCCAACAGGAGAGAGCCAGCTCTTATCTTCTTGACAGGGCTATATGTGTGAACAAGTATTTATACTTTTTTTTTTTCTTCTTTTTTTTCACTGATTGTTTTTGGAATCTGGGAGCTTATGGGTCTGAAATAACACAAAATCTGTTTTACTCATGATACCTCAGGTCCTGCTTGAAGGAAGTACAGTAAGCAGATCAGACTTCGTCTCATTTTATTTCATCCTGGAAACTCCTTGAGGAATTCAGAAAGCCTGTAAAAACCCAAAAACAAACAGAGAAAGAAAAGAGAAAAACCCACAAAGAAATCCAACTTCATTTGCGTTCCCCCTAAACACATTTGTCAACTGCACAGCACTGCTCACTGAGATGATGCTTCCTCTGTTATCTTATGACTCACTGAGCTATATAAACTGTTTGCCAGTTTCTAGGGTCCTAAGTGGTCCATATTTCATTTACCTCTATCCTTTTGCATTCTTCTCCTTATTTACTCTTCCCAACTTCCTTCCACCTCTGACTAAGTCCATCGTGACCTCTCAGATAAGGAGATTTACAAACTAGTTTTTGTGCTGTTTCAGGGAAGGTTTTGGGTGCATGTTTCTTTCTTCCAACTTGTCCCAGCAGCTGATTTGGCTTATGGTGGGATCTCCCCGCACTATCTTCCCCACAAATAGTTCCTCTGAGGCCTGCCACAGATTTTCAAAGTAGAAGCAATGGATTGAACCCCCAAGCTCCACTTTGTTTTCTCTCCACCAGAGACCTTTAAAGTAAGAGTTCCTTTTTAAGTCCCTCTGTGAGACTTACTGACCACATCAGTGTAGACTTGGTCTTCAGATACATCTCCTGTCCCTAACACTGGGAGGTTAAAACACTTTGCTGATGTATTGCCTTGCTTACTCTGACCACCTCCTGGGTATTAAATTGCATAAATATCCTTGAACCCATGTGTCCAAGAGGTGCTGTAGCTGAAGGGCCACCTCAGGGACCCAACATCTCTTGGACTGAGCCCACCAAACAAAGCTGTGGGCAGCAGCCCCAGGGCACTGGACCCCAGGCTGCCCCCATTACCTCATGCTTGTCCTCACCTCAGGTCTGTGGCAATCCAAAGCAGCAGGGAGGACCTTGACCAAGGACCCAGTACTCCATGTCTTTCCCAGAAGCAGCAATAGTGGTCTGCCTCTCCATGCCAGGCAGAAAAGTTCAGCAGCCCCTGATACTGCCAAGGTGGCTCGGTCAGCAGTCAGGGACTCAAGAGCCACAATTCAACCCCTGCAGCTGCTGTGGTTAAACCATTTTCCTCATTACACAGGAAAATGTGCTTGAAATCATGATTTTCATTGGTTCAGTTCACCCTGCCTGAAAACAGAGTGAACTGGGCAAAAGGAAATCATAGTTCAGAGCCAATTTTGCCTATCTGTACCAGCCTTATCAGGATGTGGAGGTATTTGGTGACTGGGAACCAAAGGTTTTTTCTGAAACAGAGACATTTCTTAAACCACACAGATTTTTTTTTCCACAGTTTTTTGTGGTTCACATTATTTGCTGCTTTTTTACCCCACTCTCTAAGAAGCTGCTCCCACTGATACCTGCAAGCACTGTTTAAGCAAGCACTGAAGGTTTCTTTATCATATGCACTAATGATTTTTTTTTATTTGTCATAGGTAACTATGTCCAGAAATTTGGAACCAAGAATAAACTCTGAGACAGATCAACTTGCAACCATTACAACAGTTGCCCTTGCTGTGCAATGATGTTTAAAGCATACAAATTAATCTTTGCAAATGTAGGATACATTGCTTCAGCAGCTGTGCTTTCGAAGACATTGAGGACTTCTTACTGCAAGAAGACTGAAAATTACTTTTATCATACCGTTTGGAAAAAATAGACAGACTTCAGGGATTACTAATGATGTATAAATAAACCAAAATTAGCATTCTGGGGAAGCAGTAAACAGCAGCAGTGCTTGAGATCCGACATGGTGACCCAGGTAACGATACTGATCAGTGTCTTCCTGCCGGAGGAAAAATTAGGGAGTGTAGAACTAGAGACACCATTCCGTTTAAAATTAATAGAACTTTAAGCTAAACAGAAAGAAACAACCTTATAAGGTTGTAAAGGAGCTTTTTGTTCACCCTTTGCCATGCCTCCTTTCATTGCGCAGGGCTGTTATCAACTTTCATTAGTGGCTCTTTTGGCATAAAATTTTTCTCCCATGAAATATGCAGATTTTTATGGACCAAATCAAGATTATTAAATTAAAATCCTGGATGCTTGGCAATGAAATATGGCTGAGGAGAGAAGTCTGAAAGCACACAAGAAACAATCAACTGCCTTGGCAAAAAAAGAATAAGCAAATAAATATTTTGTGGCTGGATAAATGTTAGGTTGTGTTAGATTTCAGGAACATCAGGGATGTAAGCTCACAACAGACACAGGAGAGCAAGTTTAAGCTCTCTTCTAGCTCAGAGGCAACGACATGGAGCTCTAAATTGGGGTCTCATCTTTTCTTTAAAAACACATCAATTTATTTTACTGAAACATTCACTACATCTGGAACCCAAGACAAGTAGCCACAACTACTAAGCTGAGGAATGCTTATTGCTTTCTCTCATTGCAGGAATCCTGTAGGATTCCTGCAGAGGGAACCAGCATCATCAGGAGCACAGAAGACATCCCAGACTGGTCTGCCCATACCACAAGAGCTGTTGTATGTTCCTGCAAAGGAGTAACAAACCTCCTCAAATGGAAGAGTAAGCGGAACGTGGGTCTTCTCAACCTCTACAGTTGTCTCCACCACCAATTCACAGGGGCAGGCTTCCATACTGACCCCTAACCCTAATCCTGCCTCCTGTGGGGTCTGTCCTTCCAGACCACACTTCCTGTGGTTCTTCTTCGTGATAGATGATCAAAAGGGGATAGGAAGAAGGTTCAACCCCAAAATCAGAGCAGGTTAGTGCATTAAAGCATAATGATAATAAACACTTTGGTGAGTCTCACGGCAGGCCCTGCTCTCTGGCACCAAAAGTGCAAAGCTGGAGCTGTGCAAAGCTGGAGCTCTCTTATGAAAAGCAGCAACTCACAATCTCACAATTTCTCTTCTACTTTGCCCACAGTTAGGCAAGGAGAAACATTAATTTGGTTTTTATCACAGATCTTCCACTCTTCTTGCAGTACTCCTAAGCAGTGGTGGAAAAGAGGCAGGCCACTTGATCATGGTAGAGAGCATCAAGAAACACTTCCAGCTTGAGAAGCAAGACAGGGAATACTCAAAGATAAGAATTAAAATACAACATGGAGGACTAGAGAGTCTCAGAGTTCTTACAGGAACAGACATGTAACAACACCTACAGAAACTCTTACATAAGAAATATGGACCCAACCAGAGGCAGTATCGGCAGTGAGGTTGTCTTGACAGTTACAAAAGAAGGAATTGGAGGGGCTGGTTTGCTTTTGCTTTAATTGCATGCAGACAGAATGAAATTCTCACCAGCAATTCTACGTACTTAGTGCTTTCAAGAAGTCAAATTACACAAAGCTGAAAACAATTATGAGCCAAATTATTGCAGAGAAAGAATTTAAACAGGAAAAATGTGAGTGATAATTGGGAACTATTTAAACACAATTTACAAAGTGCCCCAAAAGGCACATTCTCCCATTGCACAAAAGAGGTCAAATGGAGTTAAAAAAAAAAAGCAAAGCAAAACAAAACAAAAACATAAGCTGGCTTAGAGAGGAAATTAAATCAACTTTTGCNATAGTAGGGAGGATCCTTTTTTCCTAAACATATCAGAGGAAAAAGCCTCCTAAGAGTAGTTAGTTACCATTCACTGTTAGATGGTAAAAGTAGAAGAATCATAGAACCATGGTTCTAGGAGTTTTTGTTGTTGATNAAAAAACTCCACAAACAATTCCCCTCCACAATTCACCCAGCAACAAAATATTCAGCAAACAAATCCCACATAGATCATCNTAATGCAACAGTAGAAATTAAATTTGTTCCATGTTAAATGTGTTTAGAAATGCTGACTCAAAGGAACACTGCAGTGCCTCTGAGGCAGGCAGCAGGATCCAGGGGACAATGCATGTCAGGAAAGGCATTAAGCTGGACCTTTCCTGGCTGCATGCACAGCCTTGTCCCACCACAGACCCCCAGTCAGGCATACAGTGCTCCTGGAGTCTCAGAGGATGCATGTGAGGAGGAAAAGGCCACATTCTCAGCTGCGCAGGGTGATGGAGATGCTAATTAGGAGATCCCTCTCCCTTGCTGCAGGTTTGCGAACCTCTATGCACCACACCCACAACAGCACAGACTTAGTTACAAAGCACCTCTGGGCACCTCGGGAGCTCAGAAATCAACACAAGTATGACCTAACCAAGGCCATACTGAACCCAGGCCTCTGGACTGCATGCCAGTGCCTGGGTAGCAGTGGATCAGGAAGAGATGGACATTATAAATGCAGCCAGCACAAAGTGTCTTTCATCCTTCATGTCCATCTCCCCCAGTCTCCAACTTGGACCTGGGACCTTACACAGACACCCGTGGGTTTTGTAGGCTTTCTGCCAGTTCATTTAGCCTCAAATACAGCCTGATACCTGACTATTAAAAGGCTATTGCTATCAGTGCAGATGCCCTACAAGAGGCATCCTTAAAGTGACTCCGAAGTCCAGACTCCTATGGTAACTTGATCCATGGCATTTATGATGACTTCCAAGAAGTCAGGCCATGAGAATAGTGGTTTTAAATTGCTGTGAGAGATGGTATGTGTTTGGTTCACAGCTGGTTGAATGTGAATATGTTACATTCTTTTGAAAGGATTTGGCTGAACAGCAGAGAGAAATGCTACCACTTTGCCTCGTCCTGGCAAAAGTCCCTGCTCTGCTGTGGGTCAAGCAGAGTCATTCTTGGGGAATACAGATGGCAGGTGACATTTTCTGTGAAAATCCTGGGAAGGGGAGAAAACTGTAGGCAGGAGTATGTGGTAAGCAGAGGGAACATCCTCCTTTGGCAAAGCAGGAGCCCTTCAACAGTGCAGAAAGTGGGACTTGCAGCAAGGTGCTTCTCCCAGACGCCAAGAGGGGACTGGCAAGGCTGGATGCAACTGAAGAAGCTGGTACAACAGGGCAGGACTAAACCTAGGCTTGATGGAAAGGACCTATCCATAATCACACAATGAGCAGGAGTGAGATTTGTTTACAGACATATTTATTTTAATCCCAAATTTCCTTAAAGTTTTCTTGTCATAATTTCTCTTCTGGTAAAGCCTGGCCGTGGAGTTCACTAAAAAGTTCAGAAAAAAATAAGGATTTTAATGTTCTGAACTACTCTTTTAAGGTGAGAAAAAAAAAAGGGACTTGATTTGAGCCTCCCCACTAAGAAAAAACCCCATGAGCTGCTGCTTGATTTTTCATGTTCTGAGGTCATCTTGTTTTCCTAACACATTTGCTTTACTGGCACATTTTACACAACAGGTCAAAAATAGACTGAGCTATATATAAAAAACAGATTAATAGGTATATGAAAAGATGTCAGCTTAATATTTATATCTTTGGCTTAGATGCTACTTAACATTTTTCAACTTTAATACCTCTTACACATATATTTTAACTTTTATCTCATTGAAAAGAGAGATTTTAATTCAACATTTAAAGATTAATTAAGAACTATTTTAAGGGCTAAGTGCTTAAAAATCTTCCAAGGTTCAACATGTAAAGTTTCATTTATACTAAGAGAAATCAGCTGAGATGGATGTACCACTTAAAATACAGAGTAAAACCATACTTTGTAAAGTACATGCAAGTTAAGTGTGTGGGTTTAGAAGAGATAAAGAGGTTCTTTAATTAGCTTTGAAACTTGTGGGTTAAACTAGCACCAGCAAAAACACTACAGGGCAGTCAATGGCCCATATCAAGATAGGAATTAAAATGCCAAAATCTATTTTGCCCTTTTCCCTCCTCCCTCCTTACTTTGCCCTTTTTCTCGACTTCTGGGACCTCAGACCAAGGCACTTTATCTAACCAAAATAAAAGTCAGTCTTTGTATTGTTCAATAGTTTATAATACCAAATATCCCATCAAGAGACGAAGATTGCTTGCTTTGTTTGTTTCTTACTGAAAGCTCACTACCTGGTAGATCATGAACTACTAAGCTCACTGAACATTATTCACTACTACTTTACAGGCACTCTTAGAGATCCATCTTTGTTTTCTCGTTTCCTTTCATACACTATTTGGGATAATCAGCGAATATAAGAATTTATTGCAGGTAAGCAGACTTAAAGAACAAAACAAACAAACAAGAAATTCCCTAAACTCATGCATTTTGAAATAAACCTAAGATAATGGGGCAAAGAATTACTATTCCAGCAAGCAGATGTTATACAGAAATGCAATTAGCAAGTACCTTTATACATATAATTCATAGATGACAGATATAATACTTACTTACAAAGATCAAGGTTGTTTTCAACTATACATTACCATTCCTGGAAAATCAATCTACATTATTTTTAGCACAGGTTAGGAACTGGAGTAATGATTAAGTGATTTGCCAAGGACATGGTTAGACAGACTTGGAAAACTGGAAACTGTGATTTCTTTCTAAAGTGAACATGTATCATAGTCACAGCTGGTATCGCTATGTAGAAAAGTTCAGTCTTACAATTCATAGTGTAAGAGATCAAACAGATTTTAATAAAAGCCTCCTATTACCAGAGTAACAGGAATTATCTTAGACTTCAGTCAGGTCTGGGACCTACTCTGAGGGTTCAGTAGGACACAGCAGGCAAACCAAAAGGTATTAGAGGATTCACAGTTTATAAATCCTTTTTCTACACCCCAATGTACTTCTCCCCCAACGGAAAACCCAATGTTCAAAAACACTTTTCAGCTTTAAACATATGATCAAGTGCCCTCAAAATTTAAAGGGATTTAAGTACAGAGATGTGAGCTAAATATTTAAGTATCCTGCTGGATTACACACACACAAATCTGTTGTGACTGATTGAACCCACATTCCAGTTACTGGAATATGTTTAAAGCCAAGGCTGTTGGTACAACACATCCATTGTACAATGCTCCAGTATTTTGCCAAGGAGTAGTTCTGTGAAGTGTTAAGTGTCTATAAAAAAGAATTAGGGAGGAATAGAGATGATGAGAAGGGTTGTCTCCTTTTCTAGCATCCAGCTTTATCTAGAAAAACACTTTTTAATTTACACTTTAATTAGAGCTACCTTAATGTGAAGGTGCCCCTGGGGGGGATGAGCCTTGGGAGTGGAAGCATGGTCAGGTTACACAGGGTTCCCAAGCTCCCTGATGTTATTGTGTCTAAATCCTGTTCCTCGTTGGTCTTTTCAAATGTAACTCTGCCCAGAGAATCCTGTACTTAAGGGGGTGTTCACATGATTTTGGGCAGTTGTTGTAGTCAGTCTGTGCCAGGCCAGCCATGAGGCTGTGAGAAAATAAAGAGCATTTATGAACACCTGTCAAGATTATTGTTCCTGATTCTTTCTATGGACAAAGCTGCCTTCAGGGAGGGTTGCAGGCTAACCCCACTGCAACACCTTAAGGTCATGTTTCCCCCTATATTTTCAGATGAGAAATTTGTCTAGGCAGCTTCCATACTACAGACTTGTTCCCTGCTGCCCCTCAGTTCTGGCTTTCAGAGGCTCTGGAGGCAGCTCTGTTCCCAGCAGATAGAAGATGTGCCATGCTCATCCTGTGACCTGGGAGCTACTGGGGCACTCCTTTGATGGCTTGAGCATGTTCAGAGCATCCAAGAGTCACTGTGTGTGCCACAGCCAGTCTGTCCCTCACTACATCCATCTTTTCAAATGTCAGGTTAAATTCCACGAGACTTCCCCGGAAATTAACAGTATCTTCCTCTTGATTCCACCTGCCTTTGAGGCTCCAGAGTTTTGAATTACTGGCCAGGTCAGAAAGAACCAACTGTTATTTAATATGATTCTATTTGTGAAAAACGAGGTTCACTCTCCTGTGAGAATTTAAAAGTTTAATTAAAAAGACAATAAGGGACAAAAACAATAAAGCAAAAGTTACAGCGCTGGGTACCCCTGGCTCTCAGCCAAGAGCACACCTGCTATTGCAGAGGCACCCTTTACATACCTTTACTGTTAATGCATATTCATAAACAATTATACATATTCAAACCTTTCCCCCAAACTAGTTTACATTTTCTAGGAAGTGTTTAGCATGGCCCCTCCTGGGGTCCGCCTTTTTAGAGCCTGCGCATTTCTTGGCTGTGGTTTTGGTCAGTTTTTATTATCATCTCCAGCTTGGGCCTTGGTCCGTGATGTTCACAGATGGTTTTTGCTGGTAGCTGCAGGTCAGTAGCAGGAGTCTTCATCTCACTTTCACTGGATGTTATCCAACCAAGCAGACAGTTCAGTTACCACAAGCATAACTATAGCAGCTATTTTACCACAGAAATAAAGGCATTAGTTATTGTTACAAAAAGAAAAACCCTGTATCTTTATAGCAAAGCTACTTTAACATTATACAACATTCACGTAATTATCTGCGAAAAGCCAATACTACAATAAGCATTTATAACATATTTTGCTGTCCCAGTCAGAGATCATCTATCCTTGCAAAAATATTATGCTGTGTGACATTAAAGAGTCATCTTTCCTAGAAAGATCTGGAGCACTGAAATTCCTTTTGGTTTGGAAGGGACTTCTTGGGACTGTTTCACACTTATAAATTTACTAATTTGTACAGCTTGGGTAACCAGGACAATGCCAGGTTTAAACCACATGCAGGACCCAGTGTAAAACTAATCTTTTCCCCTCAATAAATTTGTTTATAAATGACTTGACAATGTTATACCTAGGTAGGGAGGACAAAAAATAATTCATAGTGGAGAGTCATGATCTAAAGATGATTCAGCATAAGACCAGGATGAAAGGCAGGAAGAGATTAAGCACCTTTCAGAGGGAAATACTTTGTTTTAAATTGCAAATAGAGGGCATCAAAGAAAACACAGATGAATCAGATAATAGCAGGAGCTTTTCATTCAAATGTTAAAAACATTTTGAAGAAGCGATCCTGCATACACTGACGAAGTGAAGTGCTGCAAAAATGGCTTCTGTTCTTTCAGCCTTGAAAATATAACCACTGAAAAAGCAAAAAAAGTTAACAAAAAAATGGCATTGTCTAAAACGGGCTTGTGAGGGTTCAGTGAGAGGATCTTCAGCTGGAAACAAGGTGTGAAGCAGCAAAGAAAATGTTTGATGAAGAAACAGAGGTTCCAAAAAGGAGGTCTTTGTGAAAGGGGAACAAACTGCCAGTGAAGTGGTTAAACCAGCTCTTAGCTCACTTAAAGTGAAGTGAGAACAGGGGACATTTGAAAAGGCAAAAATAAGATCATCTAACAAGGAATTTCCATTAACAGTGTCTATTGTGATGAAAGATGCTGAAATTGCATTTCTATCAGGCCCACATCTCTTCAAGGCTGATTGTTTCCTTGCAGAAAAGTGGCATATATAGGATTTACAAAAGTGTATAGATGCTGAAATATACACCCAGCATTTGCATCTTCTGCTTCCTCCTGACTAGCATGTCTATTGATGCAACTGTGAAGGTCCCCTCCAAAGGAGAACACTGGGCAGACCATCACTGCTATTTATTGCACCTCTTGGACCCAGATTCTTACCCAATGATTATATGAGTTGCGATATGTCCATGGAGACAAAGGTTGTTGAAGGGAGATCACACAAATGATCACATCACTGGGTCAGAAATATTTGTCACTCCCAAGAAGACTCATTTTTCACACACAGAGCACACTCAGCAGTTGCATTAAACAAATACCTGGACTTAGGGAGCTCCTGAAATGCTTTGCTGAATAGAGCTGTGCAGTCTCAGGACATTATTTTCAGACCTACGAGCAAGCAAGGAATCCAGTTGGAGTCCACAGAAACAGTCAGCACCATTAAAAATCAACTTATGTGGCTAGTTGAGCAATTAGATATTCAGGCAACCGCCTTAAGATGATTATTTCAACAGATGCAAAGTCCTCATGCTTTGGACTGAAGCTCTCTTAAGCAAGAGATAGAATCATAGAATGGTTTGGGTTGGAAGGGAACTTTAAGAGATCATCCCCCTGCAATGGGCAGGGATAGAACTAGTTAGAGGAAACCACAGCAAAAGAGAAAGTTTCCTAGCTCTGGCCCACTGCAGCGGATAACACATACCTGTAGAGAAATAATGCACAGACACCCTCATCTCTACTTTTCATAAACAGCAGTAGAGGTTCGCTTTGTTAACACCTGACAGTGACTCAGCTGAGCCCGCAGTTACTGCTCTTGGGAGCAGCCCCTGAAGTGCCAGGGATGGGCTGAGCTGAGGAGACACAGGTGCCTAAGTGGTAAAGATGCACTTCTGGGTGGCAAAGCATTGTTTAACAGGCTCAGTGGCCTCATAGCACTACAGGGCAAGCCTGCACCAATGAGGGTAGCTGGCTTAGTTTGAAGCTCTAGTAAAAGTGATCTAAAATAATCACGCTGCTTTGTGAGTTAAGCAGATAAGGGCTGGGAAGGATCATCTCACCTAATTCCAGCTGTCTCAAATGAAAATATCTTTAGTCCCCACTAGATAATTTCAGTCACTCCATCACTAATTACCATTCTTTTTTGTTTTCTAATTAGGCATATCCTGTGTTGCTTCCTAACCCATTTCCAAGTAAAATGAGCCATATGAGTAGAACTCTAGCTTTTAAAACCTTTAGTGAAATAAACTATTCCTCCTCCTGGCGTGGGTTACAGGGAAGCAATTCTGCAGGCACTGAGGAAACAATAACCCTTTCCAGGAGAGGAGGCAATAACTTCTTCAGCCAGTTCAGTGCAGCTGAGAGTATGTCCAAAGCACAGGAATATCACATGATCTGCCTCTGCCACACCAAGAAATTTAACCTTGTGCTGGAGATGGTGGCCTGTTAAACCACTCTAGGAAGACCCACAAGAATATATCCTTAGGCAAAAACTAACACTAAATTATGTGGGATGGACTGAGTGGCTGCTGAAGAATTATTATCTTTGTGCAAGCTTTATTTGCGAGTGTACATTTAATTACGAGAATGGAAAATACAGTCCTCTCTATGACATCCATATTATGAAACTAGAATTAAGCAACGATATAAATGTAGCTCACATAAATCTAAATCCATAAAATAAATACAATTAATAAACGAGCCTCTTTTTCAGGAATCAGTTGCAACAGCTTCTCTTCTTATTCAGAAGAGATGTGCTTGCAGGTTAAAAAAAAAAAAAGAAAAAACCAACCCAAATGTCAAAAAAACAACCAACTAAAAAAATATTTTGGAAAGGAGTGGGTGGATTATTTAAATACCAGTAAGGAAGGCGAGCTTGTTAGGATAAGAATGATGTTGACACAAAAGGAATAAGAAGGATAAGAAGAGATGATCTGACCGTGAACACATTAAGACTTGTCATTTTTTATCATTATAGTTCTGGATTTAGCTTTCACTTAGAGCAGTGAGGCCAACAGCTTAACCGCAACCCCAAGAACTGCTTGTTGCAGTTCTTACTAGAGGTTTCCTAGACTAGCTGCCTTCAGCATCCAGTTGGGATGCAGTGATCTCAAAAACTCACTACCGACAGTGTTTGTACACTCTCTTGAGTGAAATCCAGAAATACAGCTTCTAAGACTGTGGAGTTTGGGATACTTCTTTTTTGTCAGATAATGCTTATGATAAAAACAAAGCTCCAAAAGCCTCATCCTAAGCTAGCCTTGTGAGACTTAGTGCATACTGAAATTTTGGGTGGGATTTTCCATGATCCTCTGTATCTTCAAATGTTGTAACAGTAGTACAACCTAGAAGTTTCAAATCCTTTTCAACCCCTTGTGGTATGTGCTGTATTATCTTATAAATGACAAGCCTTGAAGTATTTACCCTCATGAATACCCAACTGCCTTTACAAATTCCAGGGCAGAGAGGGAAGAGCTGAGGCTCTCAGGCCTTCTCTGCCAGTCACTCCGTGTGGTGAATCCAGATCTCCAATGGACCATGCTGGGATCTTCGATGGAGCCCACAAGCAGACACGGTGAATGGGTGTGAGACAGCACAGTTGGGTGGGTGCTCTCCCCTTTAGTTATACAGCAGGAAAGAAAAACTCAGCATCAGCCCCACTACAGGCAAAAGCAAAGGGGCTATTTCTCCTCTTCCCCTTCCTCATTTTTACCTCACCCTTTGCTACTCCCTCATAAACCTGCTCAAGATTCCTCACAGTTTTGCCTCTCATGTACAATGAAACGCCATTAAAAAGGAAGCAATTGCCCATGTGGAAACAGAACTTTCCTGAGGGGCTCTACAAAAGACACAAAATGAATTCCCAGAGGAAATGTAACACCTTTTCTACAACTTCAGCACAACATTAAAAATGAGCACACCAAAGCCCTCAGAACCACATACTTCTCCAGCGTGGAAGACAGTAAACTAGGAATTTGTGTTGATGACATAATCTAATGCACAACTGAAGGGTTCTGAGACAGACTAAAGATGAGAGCCTGACTAGATCAGAGCAGAAAGGGAGAAGCCTACAAAGGACAGCAAACAGGGAGGAGGATTATGGAGGGAAGAAAGATGAAGTAACAGGCAGATTGTCAGGCAATACCCCAGCCTTGGAGAAGAGATATGGACAGCATCAGATAATGGCCAAGGGAGGTGAGATGTAATGAGATTGACCCATGCAAAAACTCATGAAACAATGTAAACTTTTTTCCTCCTTAACTGTCCGAACTTTTCTCAATGAATACTCAAAGGATAAAGTTTAAAATGGAATTGACTACATCAGATTTGGGGTAACAACCGGAAGAAAAGCTCATGATTTTGACCACAGGAGGGCTCCCAGGTTTCATGAATGCATATGGAAACCTTTTGAGAAAGGTTAGAGTTAGATCATTAAGCATAGAAGGTGAAAACCACGGAGGCGTACCCTTAGCTCAGTCTGGACATCTACCAGCCTAGCTGAGCATGCTGCATATAATGGCTTTTTTTTTCAACAAAGAAGAGAAACAAAAAGAACTATTTTTTCTGTAAACTCCTTTTTTCTCTACTGCCTTTAGAGGATCATGATAAAAGTGTCACTTGTTAGATCCCTCAAACAGCAGTGTTTCTTCTGGTGTTACCAGTAAGGAGAATCTGAGAAATTAATTTTTTTGTTGTTGTTGTTAACAATTAATGTTTGGGGATTCAATGTTTATCACATGGGAAAAGACTGTTCACATCTGCCCAGGCTGCAGCCCACACAGGTTAGATACAGCCCAGGAGAAGATAACACATCATCTGTGACCTGCTTCCTACTACCCTTTTCTCTAGACTCTGCAGAGGTGTACAGTAAGTGTACCACAGTCTTGAGTCCAGTTAGGGGCCCATGGCCAATGGGAACCAGGGATGACTGTTCATGTGGCAGTACAATGGAGGAGGAAGAGTAGGATGTATTTACTGTTGACTCAGAACACCACATCCATGCACCCCAAAACACATCCCAAAAGCCAGCTAGAAACATGAAAAGACTACAAGTACAAATGACAATGTGCATCCAGCAGAGAGCAGGTGAATCCAGCCTTCAGCAATGTCCTAGAGACTAGGTGAAAACGTGAGGCAAAAACGGACTGATGAGCAGAGGAGGTGATCTGTCACAGTCAGCGCTGAGATAGAACCTGAGCTCTGGCTCATCTGGATTGGGTCTGAACTTTCTAGTCCCAGAAGAGAAAATACTGACATTATTAATTGCTATTTTTCTCTGTTGTTAGTAATGGTCTAGTTGGTCATGTGTGGAGAAGTTTTGGTTGATTCATCAGTGCTTTGGCATTCTACCTTCAGTGACATTAGATGCCTTCAAACAAAGACAGGTACCTGGGTAAAGGCCACCAGCTTAAATACTCTGAGGAGGGTTTTTATCTGCAGAAGCTGGCCCTGGGTTTTAACTGCACTGGAAAAGAAAATGGGGATATATCAGGATCTTCCACATCCTCTTCTCTGCAGAAGGAGTGTGTAAGACCTGACAGAGCTAAGAGCAGGTAGGCTAACGCTAAAGCTATTTCCAGGTGATTAACAGACCACAGCTGAAATAAAACAGGAGGGTCAGCAGAAAAAAAATTGCTGTGTAAGAAGATAAGAGAAGTTTCCCACTTCAGGAGACAGAAGAGGTTGAACAGGTTGAAGGTCCAGGAGATGCTGCCAGAAGGGGACTGGGGCTGGAGATTTATTTGATGGGTGTACAAAGTTCCTGTTCCCTCTTCATCCAACCTCTTCTGATATATCAGTCTTCAATGTAGAAAAGAAGAAGTAATTGTCTACTTGCTGCACACAGCCAGGAAAAAGAAAATAAAGGAATATATCCTCTGAAAAGGATGTAATCCTTTTCTGTTGAGGGTTTATGATGTCAAATAATCCCACCTCTTTTCTAGTAAATTCCAGTTTTAGGGTCAATCAGTTACAGCTGTGCTAATCCACAGTTACCAACTTCTTTGCCCGCTGATGTCTCCATGGTGAAACCCACAGATGAAACCTGGGTGACCTCCATCTGCCTTTCCTTACCGTGTTTAGAAAACAACAGATAAGGTTACGCAGTAAGGTAAGGCTCCAGAGCAACTGTGCACATACCATGGATGTTGTGAGCAGGGCAGGGATTTTTTCCTTTGTGAGGGCAGGTATGAATAAGTCACATCCAAACTTTTGACTTGTCAAGGGAAAGAAACCTGTGGGGTTTTTTTACCACAGCTGACTGCAGCAATGCTGCTTTTTATGTCAACATACATTTTAGTAAATGTTAGTTTGTACTCTGTAGTGACAGACTGTTTGCAGTAACCTTGGGAATACTGCTCTTATCTTGTATTTACACAACAAGTGCAAAGAAACGAGATTAGGTATTTTTCCACAATGTTTAAAAATGCTTTTTTTTCCTCCTCTCTTGAACAAGGGCTGAACTTTAAACATTTCAAACATTTCCCCCATTTGGAAGACATACAGTTAACATCGTATTAATCATTTGCTGGCAGGTCAATCCTGGTCAGGATATACTTATTTTTCATGACTATTCCATGTCTCTCAGGTCAAGTGCAACAGTGGTCTGAGACTGCAGTAAGGGAAACTAGTCAAAAACCGACCTGGACTAGGACTACAGATAGGATGGACAGACAAGCACTGTGGCATCCTTCTGGGATACAGAAGGATTCTGGTAAGGAACCGGGCCTACCAAAAGCATTTGGATGCATGGGATTGATAGAAAACCAATTCAGCATTGTTTGTTGCCCCCAAAGGAAGGGAGTTTTGCTTCTATTGCCCTGTATTCAAATTTTATTTCAGCCACATGATTCTGAAGACTTTGTTTTGCAAAACTTACCCTGTGCTCTCCCATCAGTGAGAGCACTATCAGAAATTATTTCAAAATGTCACATATTAAGCTCCACACAGGAGCACTGTGACCAGCTTTACTGGCCATACTCTATGCATGCCCTTAAACAGACTATCCAACCTCTCCATGCCACACTTTCATCCATGCCTGTGTAACAGCAGCCTCTCAGGAAAGTTGTGAAGTTTCATTTGTCTCTCTGTGCCAAACCAGCAGAACAAACCTTGCTGCCGTAAATGCCAAACCCATTGGAAGACCACTGTACTGGAGCAGAGAGGAGGTGGCAGCTTGCAGTACCCACACCCTCCCCTGCTCCAGGAAAGCCTGGTTGTATCCCTCTCTCACAGGGCAGAACAAGTGAATTTGCCCCTCTGTTGGTAGGCGCTTGCAGGTTTTTTTAAAAAATATTTAAAGGGGGAATTTTCTCAATTGCACTGCAAGCACTATCTCCTCTGTCTCCTGCAGAAAGGAGCTGAGGTAATTGCACAGAAGTGTAATACAAATTTAAAGGTAATTAAAGATGTTTGATGTGGATGTGAGACTGAAGGGAAGGATTGCAGAACATCAGTTTCTGCTGCTACAAGTATTTTTCTTTCAGGTCAGGTCCTGCATTCTGTCCTCACTGTCAAAGCCAGACAAGTTCCTGGTCTCTCCTGCAACTCTCAACACCTTCAGAGGGCAACTCTTTTAGCTTTTCTGAAAAGTTTTTTGCTTCTGGCTGTGTGCAGAAATTAGAGAGCTATTTCACCCTGTACAGACTGAGGTGTAGGAAGAAGCCAAATACAAGGAGAACAGGGACTTCATAAACCTGCCATGCATGTGTGTTTTCATGTGTTAAAGTCTTAAAATCTTCACACATTCATCTGACCGACTGTTTGCATATAAAGCACTGAGAAGCAAGGGATTATGGCAGGATTGCTCTGGAGCAGCCCCCAGGGACATAGCAAGACTGGCCTGTGAACTCTGGAAAACCTTCAGAAGATGGCACAGACCTGACAATTAAATCTTTTCATTTTCTTGTTCATCTGGAGCTGAAATTGCTTTATAACACAATAGAAACTGATCTGCTGTTACAAAACAGAACCAATGTTCATACAAGTGCAGGAACTGTTGAATATTGTACCTAACCCCATAAAGAGGCTAAAGGCTGGACATAGAGAAGAGGGAAACAGCAAGCAGAAAGTATCAATCTAATCAAGCTCCTATCTGACCAGGACAGAACATAATCATTAGTCATTAAGTAGTCTGGTACTGCCAGAACAGGATGGTGACTTTTGCTATAATTTCACCATCACAACCACTCTCTTGGTCAGGTTACTTGACCTGCTTTCAGTGCCTTTCTATTAAGGATACGTGACTGTGGAAAATGGGTTTTAAAAAGTAACAGTTTCCTGTAGCAGGGTTATTCCAGTTGCATAACTGCCTCTGAAGGATTTTTCCCAGAGTAAAAGGGCTTTTCTAGGTGTGCAGGACACCATGGCTTTTGTTATCGTGGCAGTTGCTCAACTGAACTGCCTCTAAACCATTTAACATGCCTCAAATTTGGATCACCAAGTACAAACAGTAATTACCCAAACCATCAAAAATAGTGTTTGCTCGACAGAAAAATTCAGTGCTTGTTCTCCTCAACAGACCTCTTGCTGAAGCCAAAGTAATATCAAGGAAAAGCAACACGTAACAGAAACAAGTGGTATTTCATCTTTTCAAAATGGTCTAACAGGATTGGAAAGCAGAGGGGTTCCTTCTCTCTGCCCTAAGCTAACATTCACCCTGAATATTACCAAAAACAAATTACAAGTTGCCTTTGAAATACCTGTTCTTCCTGCAGAGCTCATGTTGCTTAGAGGAATTTACAAGGCTTTAGCTTTGCATTAGCACTTTTGTCTTGATAAGGCATCTTTCAATGGGAAAAGTACCCCTGCCACATGCAGAAATCAGCACAAATATTTCTCAGCACAGTTACTTCTGCTAACGCAGTAAAATGAAACAGCAACACCATGCAAGACTGTGGAGCCAAAGGCTGAAGAGAAGTAGGTAGGACAGAAGTAAATTACTAGTATTTACTGTCACAGTAAGAAATGCAAAAATATGATGTTTCCCTACACACTAATCATCATTCTTTAGTGAAACCAAGAGTTAAACTGTCTCTCCAATTTTCAATCACTAATTATATTTCAGAAGCAAACTTCTCTGAACACAAGATTATTTTTCAGAGCTCAAATGTTCCTTTGGTATGAATTTCATGTTATTTTGGGAGAAAATAAAAGAATTACATAATTTGTTCAATTTGATTAAAAACCCAAACAAACAGAGCAACAGATTAATGTCAAATCGAAACAGCAGTGGTGGTCTTTAGTTTAGTTTATGAACCGCCACATTAAATCATTGCTAAGGTTCATGTTGAAAGAATTAGGTCTTAAGAGAAATCTCTTTTAAGTCCAAAGGAAATACCCTTTGTAGTACATGTAAGAACATAAAGTTTATCATGGCAAGGAGCCCTTCTGAAAGCTTAAAGGAAAATATTTCTGTGCTACCAGACAACCACAAGAGACAATTTTAAAGTTGCAAGAATAGGATGTTTCCTGTAGCTTCGTGCAGTTATTAGAATTTCCATCCTAACATTTTGGAGGTATTATAAAGCATACAAATTTTGTGCTTTTCTAAATTAAACAGAATTTGGCACCTAGGATAATAAATTTTTGTCTACTGGTCACAGCAACTTCTTTATCTATGTCAACATGATTAATTCCAGTTTACTACTTTCTCTTAGATGGATGCTACAGGGGTGCAAGTTGCAACTGTGCCAGACTAATTTTACTTAGGAGACCTGGCCATCCGTCTGCTTACATGGCTGAGATGCTTTCCAGCCCCTCCCTCTTCCCTTCAGCAGTTGCAACCCCCAGGGAGAAAATAGATGCAAGTTTTGTAGATAGAGGGAAATCTCTAACCCCAAACGAAGGCTTTACAATAGTGACATTAGTGGGTTCAGCCTCAAAGACATTCTACACAATTTCTGTTACATCATCTAGCTACACTAACACTAATGCTCCATGGTATGTCTTCTATAAAAGCTGTCCAAGCCAAATCAGGCCATTATCCAGATAATACCAGCACACAACAGAGCCTACTCCACTCTCTTAGGACTCTGCCCTCGATGGCACTTGTAGGAACTTGCCAGGATTATGAGACTGTTACTGCACTGAAGTGGCAAACATAGACTTGTCCACATAGGTGATGGCTCTGAATCATGTGCACTGTATGGACTTGACTGTACCAGAAGTTATATGTGTGCAATCTGACCAAGGGGCTTCCTTGGAGAATGAGGGCTGGCATTAAGCCTCAGACTCAGACTAGGGGAACATTTCTCAGGGTCTGTCCATTAGAAGAGGATGATAAAAATCAGATTTTCTCCTCACAGCTAAAAGTCCACTGCTGCACATTTAGCAAGGTCACCTCCTTCAACTTCTGTCTTATTTCAATTTCCCCCAAAGTCAAAGCAAAGGATGATGGAGCAGGTATTCCCAGGAACGAGCCCAGGGCCCCTGTGGTAAAGAAGGGGTGTGACACAGCCCTACCAGTGACAACCCATGTTATCACCTTGAATCCTTTCCACAGTTCCAGAGCGGAGTCAAGTGGCCTCAAGCAAGGGGTAACCCTGCTAGCTCATGACAGCAAGCATCCTCCCCTCCCAGCTCTGCCTCTATAGCAAAACCTAACCAGTAATGACGGCTGTGGGTGTCTATTTTATGGTCTCATTGCTGAGTACCAGGGCAGGACACCTGGGCCCCGGCAGTCCTCTTACCAGCAAACCTAAGCTCTTGAGAAAGGCTCTGCCCAGAAAGAGATCTGTCAGCACCCAGCTGCCTACAAGCCCCTCTTGAACATCCCTGTGAAAGGAAATCAATACACATTAAAAAAACTGAATGTGTGGTTTATTATATTTAAGTTGCTATTTGTCTATAGTGTTTAAATATGTCTGTCACACAGTTATCAGTAAATGAATGTAATTTTACATGTTCAGTATTTTGATACACAGTACAGGACTACAAGTGTGGTAAAGGAGCATGAGAAATTAATATTTCCTTGATGCACGCATCAAACCTTGCAGCACCACTTAAAAGCTCAGAGTAAGGACTCAAAATGCAGTATTACAAGCACTACTAAATCAACCAAGAGACATACCTATATTAAACATTAGAGAAACAAAACAAATGACACAAAGGTTTAATGTTTAAGATTTGATACAGGATTAAAATACTAATATTTTTAATGTCCTGGCTTCAAATTAATAAATATAAAAACAATATAAAAATATACACCAGTTGATAAAAGGATGCACTGAGTAAGGTTAGAAAGCTAAATTTCACTTTCAAACGTATGCAGGTATGTCTTTAGGGAGAGGATTTCTGTGTAACTGCGACTGGTCTTTCGGAAGAAGTCCAAGCTAGTGAGCTGTTCGATGTCACGTACACGCGCAGTGTGCATCTTCAGAAGATCTTCAACCCACTTTGACTCATCCTCCGAGCTCTGGGGAAAAAAACATTTTATGGTAAGTCCTGTCAAAAATCATCTCCAAAAGCAAATGCAACATTTGTTCCAGTTTTGAAGAATCTCTGTGCCTTATTCAAGAATGAATAAAGTAAATGAATTCCAAGAAAATAGATTTGACATTTAACATGCAAGATGAATCCTACAGTTTTATTTCAGTACCCATTTTAGAATGGGGTTGACACAAAAACCATAATCAACTAGAAAAATCTAGCCTCAAGTTGCAGGTGTTTCAGAACAGCCGTATGTTTTTAGAAGATCCACTGGTCACTCCATGTTTTTTATCTCACAGAAAGAACTCCATATTAATAATTTTTGTATTACTGAAGCCCAAACTCTAGGCTGTTTGGCTTTGAATCCTACACCTTATTCTCACCTACACATTATCTACACCTACACATTATTCTCAGTTGACCACCATATCATCTAACACAGTTACACTTTAATCTTTCCACTTTACTTTTAGGAGACCTTTACAATTCCTTACACAGTTGAGACAGTTGTTTATCTAGGTACCTGAAAACTCTTGTTATTGGAACATACATATTATTCACTGATAGAAAAAAGAATTTCACTGAGCATTTCCCGATACAAAAAAAAAAAGAAAAAACAGGAAGGTTATGCTGCCAGAGTGATTTGGGTCAGGTTGTACTCTCTCAGGGGATAGCTGCTGCCTCATGCCTTGTGCCAGCACCAGCACGTTGGAATCATCAACAAACTAAGGTAAGTCACAAACACATCAGAAAATCAGCCCTGCAAAACACTGCAGTGACTGGTTGGTTGTGTGCCTTAACCAGCCCAGCAGCATGTGCCACGAGCATTGCACCCAGGCCTGGGCACTGCACAACGGGGAGCAGACGTGGGAAAAGGACAAAGCAAACAGGACTTTTCCCCCTGTGGCCCCTCTGGCTGGTACCTCTACACTGCTGCTAGAGAAGCAAGTTAGGAATGATGGGTTGTATCTCGGGTATTTAGACTTCATGTGTGTGACTTGCAAATCTTGCTGATAAAAATCTATTTCTGGACCTATTCCTGGACATGAACCCCTTTCTGATTGTCTCAGCAAGGTCCTCCTACCAAGTGATGCTCTCATGGATCAAGACTAAGCTCCAGCAGTGCCAGAGCCTGTCCAGTGCAGTAGTTGTGCCACAGACCAGGAAGTGGGTCACCCGACAAAAGCTGGGAGGGTGAGCGTGATTGTTTGCACAGAGGGGACACGAAGTCCCAGACAGATCACAGCTGGCTGCTCTAAAGCAAATGTCCATGACCCAGTCAGCACCTGCTTGGTTCAAAGCTCTCAGCCCCAAACCAGCTCTCCTCTCCCTATCACTAGCAACCTGAGGACCAAAACCAGGTCTGGAACAAGAAAAGAAAGATAAAAATTAAGAGGAAAGAGGAGGGAGTGCATCCTGCTCACTCCCCTTTGCCTGCAGTGCCCCGTTCCAGGAATGCCACCTGGCAGCATGTGGCCACAGGAAGCCCCTGCTCAGCCTTTAGCCTGGCAATCAGGAGTCTGCAAACAGGCCTCAACAGGGTTGATAATGCAAATGCAGCCACTGTGACATTTTTGTTTTCTTCAAGCCTTTCTTCTGAGCAGGAAACCTGCAGAGCTCACAAGGAAGTTATAAGCAAGCTACAAAGCTCACTTCTTTTGAATACAAGCAGTTTGCAAAAGATCTGCAGCATGAATAAATCACAGGACTGTGACGCTTGTTTAAACCTAGTCCAGCAAGACAGCATTTGCATGACTCCAGAAAATCAGTCCACTGATCTACATTTTTATTTTTTCCAGTCCACAACCGGCCCATGAAGCCTCAGGTCCAGCAGCAAGGATTTTAAATACAGTGACCAGCTAACATGGTATTATATTACCACATAACAAGGAATGAAGTGCATACATTTAAAATCATCATTTTCTCCAATGGTAGTGCTTAGTCTCACCTCAATAATACAGAGAGTTTTAGAAGGAAAAAATAACAGTTGAGAACATGGAGATAAATAGAAATAGGTGATCATTTAGGAGGCTAACCCAAAATTCAGTGGAAAAAACACCATATATTCTGTGCAAAAATCCCTCTGAATATCAAATGGAAAGCTGAATATGATTCATGTAGACAGGTGGGTAAGGAACTCACTTATGAAAAGAAATTTAAATGTTTTGCTGAAAGGGAAAACAGTGGCCTGGAGGAAGTTTCTAGTAGTTTCTAGGGTTCCTTCAGCTTTAGTCTTGGAAAAGATTTTGTGTAATGTTTTCATGTATGCTTCTTGTGCCAAGGTCATTAGTTGCTAGCAAAAAGCCCCAACAATCGGGAACTCCTCCCAGTGCAGAGGAAGACAGGAATAGGACAGTGGAGGATGCAGATGCAGGAGCTCTCAGTATAGCATGAAACTGGGTTATCCAAACTGACACACAGAAGAGGACCTGAGTGTACCGCTTGTGTACGAATGTGAGCCACCCTTATAACACAGCTACAGAAAAAGCAAATTATAGCGGGTATCAGAGCAGTTGTGTCCAGTGGAAAGAAAACCACTTTCATTTTGAGATCTGAGCTGCAGTACTTAATCTCATTCACGATCCAGGGGAAAAAAAAAGATTGGACTGGATGAGATGCATACAAAGTCTGCCAACAGGCTCATCCTCTCTTACGAGAGCTAAAAAGAACCTGGGTCTTCCATGAATAGAGAGAAGTATATGCCTTGAGAATCATTATAAATCATCTCTAGGGTAAATCCCAAAGAAGGGCTATTTAAGACAGAAAAATGTTGACACAAGAATAAATGGGCACAACCTCACCATGAATAAACACAGTTTAGAAAAGGAACAAATTCAGATGAGAAGAGTAGTGGTGTTCTTCAACGGCTGTGTGAAGAGAGAAAATGTGTGTACAGCCAGAGCAGAGCAGAGGGAAAGCTAATATTTCTTCAAATCTTAAAAGAAAACTGTGGAGAGGTTAAGGTAAAATTCCTATATTATCCCATGCATTTCATCCATGAAGTATGGTGAGGTTTTATGCAATAACTTCTTTGAACAAGTAAGATGGAACACTATGTGCTGAAGTAAGACTGATGCTGGATTTCAATGGCAAAAATTTGCCTAACAGTATTTTCATTCAAAAGCAACATTTAAATATATTTGGAATGGTTCTTTGCTATATAAAAGGCATGGACCAATATCTGCTAATGACTGCAGAAGCACTGAACTTTCTCTCAGACTGTAAATACATACACTGTAAGCAGCATGACCTACAGAGAAATGAAGCCTGGTTTGAAATGTAAGAAATCAAAGACTAAGAGAGGCCATTGTTGTACAGAGCTCATAAAAAGGATTTCAGCAGTTTAAGGGAACTATGACACACAATGTAAGGATGAAAAAATAAATTACTTCGTCATAAAATTACATGTGGGCAGAGTTACAAGGGCAGAGACACTAATAACTGCCAAAGTAGTGATTTCCAGATCACAACTAGATCTTGATTCAATGAAAAGCACTCCAGGGAAAAAACACAATGCAATATATGTAGGACATTCTGAGACTCCTGGTGGAAGATAACTCTGCCCAAAGCAGTTGAGAGTCTAAACAGGGGAAAGCCAGACCTGCTCAAGAGAGAGGGATACTGCTCCAAAAGCATGGGTTTAAAAAGTGGGCCCTGAAAGCAGGCAGTGTTTGATGAATGAAAATGAAACAGTGTTCAAGGTCAATTGTGTTCAGAGCTGGAATGACTATTTCTGCCTGTAGCTGGAAAAGGAGCCTTAACTTTTCTTGCCAATACAAAATTTATAAAGTTAATGCGTTCATTCAGGAAACGCTTGTTTGATGAGTGAGAAAGAAACAGTGTTCCAGGTGAATTGTGTACAGAGTTGGAATGACTATTTCTGCCTGTAGCTGGAACAGGAGTCAACTTTTTTGCCAATACAAAATTCATAACATTAATGCGTTCATTCAGGAAACAGTCTCCTGGCAGCCTATAGTGAAGTGTCTGTGTGCAGGAATCCACACAGCTGTGTAATGGGAGAACAAGTTCAGGCGGAAGGACAAGTCTAAATACAGCTGCCTGGGAGCTCTGCTGTCCTCGCAGAGCGCCAGAGCCCACGGGGGACCCAACACCCTCCTGCCACACAATCAGCTCCCAAGTGTGCACTTCCTCCAGTGCTGATCAGACCAAAGCCTTCATTAAGATTCTTACAGTAGAAGATCTTGCATTCTAATGGAAGATAGGAAAGAAATCAGGAGGATGTTTGGCCATCTCTGTAATGAGAACCCAAACTTTTCCCTCGCATCAAGGTGTTCTGGAAACAGCAAGAACTGCCATTCTACCCGTGGCAGGTTATAGCATATACTTTTAATACTATGTGGGCTGGATGTAATCATGCTGCCTGATGCACCCAGACTGCTGTAGCAGACAGATTGCACTGTACCTGCATATGGAAACTGGCCTCCATAAAAACATCAGGCTGGCTGCCAGCACAGTATGTCTATATATACAGCCTCCCCTCAGTCTGCTCTGAAGTTACACTGACAAAACGTAGAATCTACAGGCAATAAACAATACTACCTACTGTAGTCAGCCAACCTACTGTATGGCAGTTCTTCCAGATAATTTTAGGTGCAGTAACAGTTCCATATTTTTGCTGATATCATGGAGGAGTGCTTTCGCTTAACAGAGGCACTACCCTGTGCTTCCCATTCAAGACATTAATGAGCACTTGCTTCTAACAGTAATGGGTTTCCACATGTCCCAGGGACGTGTTTACCACAGGGCTGCAGTAGTGCAACAGAACTTACATTGCAGCTCTCATCATTGTCAGGCCGGTGGGGAAGGATGTATGAGAGCACAGACAGTGGTCCATCACACTTGTCGGCTGGCTGAGTGAAATCTAAGCAGCTGGTTATGATGGCATAGTAATGAGTTGGAACAGGGATTGCACTGCCTTCCACAAACCTGAGGGAATAAAGCAAATATTTATCCATAAAGGATGAACTTGTTTGGAAGAAGGTTACACAAACAACATGGTCTTTCCTCTCCTACGTGTGAAGACACACGTACATTGTTGAGATGTGTTTGATTCCTGAATACTACTGAAAGTGAGCGTCCAATTAGCTCACACTGTGCTACACAAATACCTCATGCAGTGCTGAAAGGCTTCTTCAGAGACAGAGACAGAGAGAATGCATTACTGAATTAACAAAAGACTTGAATGTGTAACTCAGTAGGACTGCTCTTAAGTTCTGGAGAATTTTAGAGACAATAGACTGTGTGGAACCTAATTCAGCTTAATCTCAAGAATGAACACAATTTCAAAGTCAAGATGAACAGTTAACTGCTGAATTGTAATTTCCTTATTTTTACCACTGTCCTACCTACATGGGCATTCAGTCCCAATAACTTTAGGAAGAGCTAGAAAATTATGACTCCTCCCAAAAAATCAAATAATGTGCAGGTAATTAATTGTTTAAGATAAAGTCATCATCAAGAGAAGCAACAGCAAACCAATTGAAAGACAAACTCTTACTGTTTTATTTTGTCAGGTGTGTCATGTAAACCATCATAGTCATAGTCAAAGATTGGTCCACTTATTACATTGACTCCATTTCGTTCAGTGGCATATCTCTTCACCAAAACCCTTTGGAAATAGTTCCATACCTCTGTGGGGAAAAAAAAACAAACCAAACCAAACAATCAAAAAACCAAAACCCAGAACAAACAGACAAAACCTAACCAAAAAAACCCCCCACAACACACCAAGATTTGGATAAGTCAAAACATGTCAAGATTATAAATAATTTCTTCTTTCTGAAGATAAAAATCCTGTGGATATTATTCATAAGACAGTAGGGGAAATCAAAGACTAAGCATTACAGAGTTACTGCAGCTTCATTCAGTTTTGTCAGTAAAGCCTATTCAGACTTCTTTGTTCTCTGTTGACTTTTTTCCCCAACCAGTGATAAAAGAAATGCACGGTACCACTCCCAGGCTGGCATTGCCATAGGCCTTGCACAGAGATTCTGCTGTTCCTTCACCAAGCTGTAGAAACAGCTATTCACATGTTTTTGATATCCCTGTAAACACTGCCTTTGTCTTTGTTATCTGCTTACAGGGAAATGTGCTGGGGTGGTGTGTTTTGTGGGTTTTTAATTATTTTAAAAAGGATACAGCACTATGATTAAAAGCTAAAACAAAGCATTTTAAAAGAAAGGGAAATACAAAGGTCATATTCATTCAGTTAAATCCTCCTTTGATACAAAATGTTTAACTTTTAAACTGGGTGCCATCAAAGATGACCAAAGTCATGTCATTACAGCGTCCTTTGGGAAGAGCATGACACACTTTCTCCCACCACGTCCTCCTCAACCTTAACAAGTTAAGATTTTTGCAGAGACAGGAAACGCACTGGAATCTCCAGTGACATCATTCTTACATGTCTTTTTTTCCTTTTTATTTTAACTAACAGATCTACATGTAAACAAAACTTCTCAGATTTTTGAGAGTTTAACTCTCATCTTGCCAGCTCAGACCATTGAGTCTATGATTCCCTGGAGCTGGTGGCAATACTAGCCTCAGAAAGCTTCCTTGTACACCTTGTCCTAAGACTGCTTAGTGCCACATGCAGTCCCAGCTGGGGCTGATGCCCAGGGCCCCACCAGCAGTGGTCTAACAAGACCTCAGCCTAATCACTTGGCAATACCACTCCTCCAGCTGCTCACTCCTCCAGTGCATAGGCCTTACCAATATACACAGTCCAAACAGGAAAGCTTCCCTCTCCCCCCACTCCTCGAGTTTTGTATCTAAATCAGATCCCTGATCCACTTCCCACTGCAATCACATACAGAGCAATGCCAGGGCAGTGTGGTGTCAGCCCAGGGGCATCATTTTTGCAGCTCCAGCAAAGCAAGAGCTGCTTAAGCCAATCTTACTATGGAAAAGATGGACACAGAATTATTGCCTGTGAGGGTGGGATAGGACAGTCAATTATAAAAACAAAGCAGAGGAGGGGGCCTCTGCAGTCATCACTACCACCAAAGCCAGCACAGCATAAATTGCCACCTCCTATTTAACCTGTTACGGAAAAAGATCCATATAATCAGCTTATACTTGGCTCTCAGCACTGCAGCCTGCACACATGGAGTGGTTTGTAATTCCCCAGGAACGACATTAGTACCAGAATTTTTTTGCAAAGAATCCTTCAGCCACTTGTGATGAAGAAGGCCACTAGAAAAAATGAGCTGCTAGAGGTGGGTTGTTCTCCTGTGATTAGCATTTCAGCAAAATACTTAGATTAACATTAGCAAAAAGATCATTTTTATGAAGTGATTCAGGAGCGGGAAATCCCCGACAATTTTTCACTCTGTAGTCCATCAAGTGCTTTTTTCTCAAATTTCCAGCAAATATCACCACTTGGTCCTACACAGAGGTTTCTTGGTTAAAAACACTCTTTTCTGGTTAAAAAGAGAAAGGCTCTCATAGGCTTTGATGTTTATCCAAACCTCTCTGGCCTAAAATCTGAATTGGAAATCTCACAAGAACAGGCTCTTGAGATTCTTCCAAGGCTTGTCAATCCCCGCCAAGCCAAAAATGCCACCAGAATAGCCTGATGGTTTTCCTACCTCTTGGCAAGACTAGAGAGAAAAGGGATGTGCAGACAAAAGAAATGTTAATAATATAACCCTGCAGCACTGAAAGCTTCAGACAGGTTTAAATCATTCCTCATTTTCCATAAATTGGTTTTCTCTTCTTTTTTCTTCATAGGTAATAAATATGTTCAGTCTCCCTCTAAGGGCATGGAGAGAAAAATCAAATCTAATCACTTGTCCCTGAACTACAAAATGCCAAGGGCACACTCCCAGGCTTGTACATGCTCTCAGGCTCCAGCCTAAGAATGTTCTTCACTAGCTTGGGCTACAGACAAGAGAATCTGAATGGTCTTACAGACAGTGAATTACTGTGGCATAAAGCACAACTGCTGACCTACAGCACGTCTGTGGTCTTACTTTAGCCCATCACCAAGGAAAATAAACCTTTCTTAAAACTTAAGCCTTTCTTGTGGTATTTATTTATTATTATTTATTTATCTTGTGGTTTATATAGCCTGCCCATACCTAGCACTATACAGGTGCCCACAGCTATTATCTGCTGGCTATAGGTAACTGAATTTTATGTTCTAAACTTCTCCCATCAGTTCATTCTATAATCCAACACACAGTAAAAAAAAAGCTTGTTGTTAAAGAGAAGTATAGTCATGGGAAAAGCACTTACTTTTGAAGGCAGGATACATTGGAATGATATTTGTTATTAGAAAAGCATCATATTTTGCTTCTGCAGAGGAACTTAATTCTGAAAACAGTGAAACAGAAAAATATTAATAAGATGAAATATAAGAATTGCCGAAAATATAAAAATGTTTTGAAAATGGCTTCAGATCTTAACCAAAGGGAATACTGTAATCTAAACAGCAATCTGAACGCTATATTCAGAAGTGCACGTTACATACACAAAATTTGTCTTTAACATGACAGCTGAACAGGGAAAGGAAGGATTTTATCTTTGCTTCAACTGTCAATCTGTTCAAAATATTTTCATATAGCTTATCTATTTTTGCTGTCTTAAAAGGCAGAGAGCTGCTCTGCAGGCTTTTACAAAAGAGGCCAGCAATTTTCTGGGAGAGGAGTGTGGAATTATCTTCTAGTTCTGAGCAAGCCTCTGCACCAGTAATTCCATTTCAGAAATCCACCATAAAATATTTCAGCCAGTGAGTGAGGAAGGCAGAGCAATGAAGTTCACAGCTGTGAGACAGTTGTGCCCCTTCAACATTTACTAATCCCAGAAGATCACTGCTCCAATACTGAAGCAAAGCAAATGCATCAGGAGAATTGAGGATGCTTGTTTACATAGGTTTTATACTATAACTATTTCTATAGGATGGTAGAAACTTTTACAGTATGCGAGAGTCGAATTTGGATTACTAAATTAAAAATATGTTTATCTTACTGGTGTTTGAATTCAAAATTAGTCTGTTTTTATCTGGTGGGGTTTGCCTGGAGTATATTCATACCAAAGGTTTTCCCTAACAAAAGAAGAAAATTGCAAAATCCCTAGGTACTAAAAAGCTGTCTAAACTTACGAGGAGGGAAGAGGAATCCATAGGAGAGGTGTTTGTCGCCTTTGTAGGCGGCGCAGCTCTGGCTGTTTCCTGGAGAAATGCGGAGGTCAGGCCTCACACAGCTGGCCAGGTGCTCCGGGACACCTGATACCTCTGCCTGCATTGAGGAACATGGAAACAGCAAAAAAACATTACTTCAGCTTTTACAGATAAAAGGAAACTATGTCGTAGAGTTGACAGACTCCACGGAAGGCCTTGTGTGCAGTAAAATAAATCACTTGGCTGTACAACCAAATCCTACTCCTGCATTGCTGCACAGCCCCTTCTTCAGGGAGCAGAAATCCCCATGGAAGATAATTCAAAAGAAGTCACTCATAACAAAACAAACCTCCACTGAACAAAACTTAAAATTAAAACAGGAAAAGAAATATACAACCCTTCTGCCTTGAAATTCTTCTCTCATGAAGGGACTAAAAGAATCTGGGCATTGTTTACAGAGGTACTTGACATCATTTCTGGTGCAAAAATGTCCCAGGGAAAGGGAAATTTTAGGACTTCAAGAACACAGATACCAAAGAAATTTCCCCAGGATTTTTTAAAGCACACTTCAAGAGTAGAGACAGCATTAACCTGTTTGGAAATAGTGTAGGATGTCCAGAGAGGCATCAGGAATGTTTCACTGTAGCCACTTTCAAAGTCATGATGATGCAGGATATTGTATTTTGTGCGGTAAAGTACTGCAGGGCGTCCATATAAAAGATGCTTCTCTAAAGACCAAAAGAAATAACATTTATTTACATTTATTACTGAAAATCTTAAGGATGAAAAAGAAAAATGGGGTTGGCTTTTTGTCACATGCTGATTTTTCAGTGATCATTAATGGGATATTGACCCCAAATAACTACTAAGGAAATCTTTTGACAGAGAGAGAAACAGCTCTTCAACTGTTCTGGCTGCGATCCCCATTCTGGGCTCACAACACCCTTTGGGATTAAAAGTCCCTTCTACTCTTGAAAGCTTGTTTGTGTCACAGGTTGGAGAGAGGGTGTTTTTCCAAACACTGGAGACTCTTTAACCATCTTTGTGTCCACATTTCAGTCACGCATGATGTGATAAGCACTTTTTTTCATAGCTTTAAATCAGTCTCTGGTCTATCAGTCCTGCCACTCTTTGGATTTTCTCTCCTTCTTATGTTTTCTGTAAAGTCCCTCTCAAAATGGAGACAAAAGTGGTCACTCACTAAAAGAGTCGATTTTTCCCACTTGGCTGATACAGATTAGTTCTGAAGACTAAGTGCTATTTTTTGTCAGTAATACCAAAGAAACAAACTAAGGAAAAAAAAACTTTTCCTAACTTTGGCTACAAAAAGATACCTCCAGTTCTGTAAAAATTGCCCTTCTTCTGTCTTGGTGATATGTTATGGTTAAATGTCCTTAGATAACTCTGACAAGCTTGCTTATAAAAAGACAAAAATATTGAGAGATAGAAGAAAAATAAATTTCCTGGATAATCTTGCACTGCCCTGTAGATAACCTTTTGGCAAACACACTTGGCTTGCTTTTGGAAATTAAAGCATAGAAACAAGGAAAGCGGCCTAACACAGTTCCCAGATAGGCATTTAACCTGAAAGAAAAGGGCATGTTTTATAAGTGCTTGAGTACAAACAGAGGATGTTTTTATAGGGCACAAGAAAAAAAGCAGGAAAAGCCTAGTCTAAGGACAAAGATGATAAACTTGCTTTATTCAAGAGAAGCTGAAGGCATCTTTTTCTTCTGCCTGTGAATAACAACGTGGTGTACTGTGTGGGAGAAGGGAATTAAATAAATGCAGGAAGATCTGTAAACAGGTGCTACAGCTTGTCATGAAGTAAAACAAAACTTGTATGCAGCAGAACTGCTTGTTTAAATAAGGATACATCATGCCATTTAACAGAGAATTGACAAATGAGAAAATGCAATTGGTTTGAATGCTTACATATTAAACTGCATCAAAATACTATTTTTATATTACTACAGTGCAGAAGAATGAAAACCATAAACCAAAATAAAAATGTTTAGATTTGAGCTACAACAGTGAGGGTGTTTTTTCCTGATGCCAGAAACTGCAACAGTGAGGAGTAGCTCTTCTTTAATTGGGAAAATCAGTTCAACAAGATGAAAGCTGCAGAAAGGCAATTTAACTCACGAAGAGGAGGAATTACATCACATTTAGAAACTAAAGGACAGGCTGCATTGCCCATTCAAAACAGAGAAACTGAAAATACCTTCATAAGGTATTCCCTTCATAAGGGAATTAAAACAAATCTCTTTAATCATCTGAACAACGCAGTTTGAGATACCTCAAAAATCCATGTCTAAACTCAAAGCTTCAGAATTTGTTAATCCGGACAATTGTTATGGTAAGGGAAATGCTGTGAGTTGTTATGCTGAACTCGATCACCACTGTGAGAAGGAAAACTCTGCTTTGGTTTGCCTTCCAGTCCGTAGTGCTGCTCAGAAAAGCAGTTCCCATCCCCTCTCTTCTGCTCCTATTGCTCCACTTTAACCTGGACCATGGCCCTGATGCAGCTGAGAGCACAGCCACACAAAAGTCAGCGCTGGCACAGAGCAGGAACTAGTGTCCAGGAGAGCTGGGAATGTTTTCTCCTGGGAGTAGCATTGACTTGAACACCAAAGAGGAACAGAATTGCACTGAGCAGCCTGAACTAGCAGCGCACTTGTTTCACTCTGTAACCTGCACCCTAAGAGCCAAGCATTAAGACCTAGTCAGGGACTGTCGAGGCAGCTGTAGCACCCTTTCTAGGTGTAACCTAAGCCTGGATAACTATGGCAAAACACAGCATGCAAATACAGTCTGTTTTTTTTCCCCATTTACAGCCTGTGGTTGAACGGAGTACTGCCTCATGCACCCTCTCCTTTCCTCATGTCTCTGCCTTCACATCTGAGGTTAAAACTTCTAAAGGTGATGGAATTGAAGAGTTAAAACTTGCATCACTTTGAACAATGCTTTAGTCCCAGTTCAGCAAAAGGTAGTGTGCACTTCCTCACGTGAGCAGCACTTCATCCTGAGATCCCACATATCCCATGTGTGTCTGTGTGCTACTTCAGCAGTTACTCAAAAAGACAATTTACCACACTTAACCACACCAGGAGTTACTCTGGTATTAATGACGCAAAGTAATTTACAAAAGAAAATGAAATCAGCTTTCATTAACTGAGACACCAGGCTCTTACCTTCTGTTCCCTTGACATGAAAGCGCTTGTTGAGTTCATCCAACTTGTTCTTCTCAAGAATAGAAAAAAAAGGAACAAAATTAGGACCACTGAAGCATTCTGGCATCTCATTTTATTAGGCTTTTAACAAAACAAAACTAGTGCTATAAGACAACGACGATTTTCTTGTCTCCAGTTTTACAAAAACCCATAATTGTTCCAGTAGGGCACAAAGACTTCACAGGAGGGACCTGGGGAATTCTTACAGATCAAACTCTCTCAAAACAAGTAAAATGGCTACAGCTTTACCAAAACCTACTGCTAACAGTGGAGGCTTCCACAGATCCTAAACACCTACCTTATCATCACATGTACATCCTATATCAAAATCTGATGCAGAAGGTAGAGCTACAGGATACAGTGGTTTAGCAACTTCATCTGGCACAGTTGGTTTATAAACATTGGCTCTCAGCAGGTGATTTAAACTTCCATGGGTGCCATTATTGGGAGCAGGCTTTAATCCAAGCAGATCTATGAAACCACCAAGGAAAAGTGAATGGTGGTTAGACTCCAATCATGTATTCAGCAGCAACTCTATTGAGCCAAGACATTTATTAGTAATATTGTTTACACCCACAGCTTGTTAAGGAAAGCTTTTAATGTAATAAAAACACTGATCTTTTGTCCAAATCATAAAATTGCAAATGCCACATGAATAGTATCTTTGCCTTTATGACAAAATGTTAATTTGCATCAAGATACTGGAAAAGTTTAAAACTGCACAAAGTTTTATTATAACTACTCCTTCAGCTTCCAGTGCAAACCTACGCTCAACGTGGTGACCTTACACCAAACATCTGCAACACAGTGATTTATAAATAAGGGCTTAGGTATTACATATTTGGAAAAAAAAGGTGAATTACATCTTTGAAACACCTTAAAGTTTTATTGTGAATTACACCTTGAAAGTTTCATTGTTCCAGAAAATCAGTACTAAAGAAAAGATCTTAATGAATATCTGTGTACATCATAAGATTCTTCTTCATGCCTTCAGTACAAACTCGGGAAACTTAATCAGACCAGGAAATGCCACAGAAAACTAAGTGATCAACCTGAGCTGCTGCATGAGACGTGAAGGTGCAGAAGCAGTCTCTGAACAGAAGCCTCCTTCCTAGACTGCTGAGATGTGGACACATACATTGTAGGGGTGTCCATTTGATCTCTGTCAAGCTGCACACATTCAAAACGATAGTAACCCCCTTTACTGGCCAGCTCCAGAGCAAACGGAGACCTCTGAGATGTGCCTTCAGCCCTCCTACCAAGTGCTTGGGAAAGGGGGAGTAGGAAAAAAACACTGAGAGGAAGTCAGGGCATGAGTGCATGGGTACCTAAATGAAGCCCTGTTAAAATAAGTTGCTGCTTTTGCAATTTCTCAAGCAGGCAGCTTACCACACATGACGTTGTAAAGTTCAATGTTTTCAAAAGGAGGCACTTTGGTCTTGTACTTGAAGGTAGGGCCATAACCTATAAAGACAGTCTTAAAAAAAAAAGACAAATATGAAAGAAGAACATTAAAATGTGGGGGGTTTTCACTGAATATTTACATTTCAGAGACCTTCAATTTCTTTTGCCTTCAAAGACTCTTCCACACATTGCTCATACCTGCATGCTGTTTATCTTGTTGTCATAGCCATGGTCTCCATGAAAGAAACATTTTCCTGTTGGTTTCTTGTAAACATCCACAGCTTTCCTAAATTGAAAAAGTATTAGAAAATTTCCTCAAAGGTGGCTAACCTGACAATATCCTTTAGGGGCAGGAAGGATAAGGTGTTTATCTTTCTTGATTAGAAGTAGTAGGACTGCAGGCTTATACAGCATCCCCGGTGTTTCTCCCTCTACTCCCACTCTAAGAAATAACTCTTATTATTGATAAAAACCTTAGTATCTATTATTTTCTCAGACTTTCTCATATCACATAATCTCCTGCAGGTTGGAGGGGTTGGACCATACTCTTCAAATCCTCAAAAGGCCACCAGAGGCTGCACATAAAGCACTTTTGTGATGTTACAATGCTGCAAATATCATACAATGCTATAAAGTGTTTTCGCCTGCTTGCCTTCAGCCCAATAGACAAAAATGGGGGGTAGAAACAAAGCTGAAAGAAGAAAGATTTTCATGAAGACAAATAGCTGGGATAATAAGTGCTGTACCATAGGAATGCTAATTATCAGCTTGTTATTGAGATGGATTTTTTACAAAATAGGTGGAAAAATAAGTATTGTGTTGTAGGAATTATAATCACCAGTTTATTTCAGAGTACTTCTATACAGTTTTATAGGGCCATGTGCAGGCAAGACATGCAGAGGACGACATTATCCTACAAATTAATTTCTTCATCTGCAATAAAATAATATTCAGTCAAAGTTTGATTCTGGCCTTATAAATTACTAGAGTTATAGCAATCAGGCTGTAACTCCCAATTACAGTTACACTAATGAATGAATTACTGGTGAATGAGATCTCTGAAAATTAATAAATAAGCCAAAGAAAGACCAATGTAATTAATAAGAAATTACGAAATGTAAATCAACCTGGGCAATCCCATCCATTCCAGTAAAATTCTTAAAACTAAAGCTTTTATAGACCTAAAATTCAGAGTGTGATTCTTTGAAATATACATAAGCCCAGCCATGGGGAAGCCTGCCAGCAGCCAGTGGAGTTATGCAAGAAAGCAACTGGGGTTTCTCATTCACTGCTTCAACAGAGTGATCGTTGCATAATCCATGGAAAGATAAGCACAGATGTCAAAAGGCACTTACAACACACTGTGTGTTTGCCTGGCAGCTATATGGGCAAAAAACCCCTTCCATAATTTAAAGCTCATAACAGACTACCATGAGCCAAGAGCTGTGTCATCTTCCAAGAAGCACTGAGTCAGATTCATGCAATAAAGACCCTACCATTCTCATACTGTAATACACAACACGTGTCAAAGTATATTCAAATGGAAAGCTGTGCATGATCCATAAACAAAGGCTTCTCCTCTCCTGTTCACTCTATACATGTATGTGCCAACTTGTTTTTCCTCATTCAATGTTTAGCTAACTAATAAATGCTGCCCATATTCTATATCCAAAAATTCAGAGTCATATGGTTGAAAGCAACCCAAACCAGAGTTATTCCTGAGCTAAAGCATCCTGGCTTTCTGTGGATTTGTTTTGAAACACAATACACTGCCAGCACAGTATTTTGATGGCTACCCTGTCATATCCTTCCACATCTTCTCAGGCATTCACCCACTCCACCAGTATCTCCATTTTCTTTCCGTTCACCCATTTCATCCACTCAGATTCTTGTTCCCTAACATTCCCTCACCACATAAGCCTGCCCCTTCCTCCCATATTCCCTGCTCCCCAGTTGGAGTAAGCTTGCACCTCATTAGAAAGGCTTATCAGCTTCTACATTTGAGCTAATCAGTCAAAAACCACAAAGCTGCTTGAGCAAATCAGTTTGGGTTTCTACCTTTTATCCAGCAACTGATTTTCCTACACTTTAAAATATTTTGCATTCTAAACGACATCCTCATGCACTAAATGTGATTGAACCTCACTCAGAGTTCAAAACTCATCTTGCTAGGGTAGAGGAGCAGGATGCTAACAGACAGGGCAATCCTACATGTCCCATTTCCTCAGAAGGAGAGAGTGAAAATCGGGATGGAAGCAAAAGCAAGGGTCTACCTTGCCACATGCCATTTGCGATCCACCAGTAGATGGACATCCTCAATTCTTCGGTTGTTGGCATAGTGCAAACGTTTAGGCAGGTGCTGCTTCAAGTAAGGCTTGAAGTGCTGGTCAGGCTTTCTACACTGAAAAATAAATGGTTACAAATAACATGCTGTCAGTTAGCCTAAGATGCACATAAAACCTTTGACTACAGAAATCAAGCTGTTAAGGTCATCACTGATGATGTCTGGAAAACAAAGTGTACATATCTAGAATATGCAGTCCAGTCATTTCTGTGCAGTATTTACGTGCAGCCAAGGCCCAGGGATCCATTCAAAGCTATATTTGGAAAGTTTCATTCTCGTGACAGTCTTTATGAAGCCATCAAACAAAATATCACACGTACTTAACTCACAGATGAAGAATTCTAACTGGACCAAAGCTTAAGTTCCAGAGGAAAATTGAATGTCCAAAAATACACCTCAATTGCAGATGTATTTAAAGCCATCTGGTTACAAGATTTGAGGGATTTTGTTTTGTTTTTTTAATTTTAAACACTTTTCTTCCATTAAAGGCAAGGTTAGAGTTGAAGGCTATTAAATGCACTTTTTCAGCGTCTTCAAAGTGCTAGTAAAATGTTTACCCTAAAAGATTACTTTCCAATTCTGAAGCAATGAATAAATAGACTCAATTCAGGGAGTAAAGACAGTCCAGGAGATTCTCTCTCCACTGCCCAAAAAGGTTATAAAAGCTACTAGAGCAGCAAACAGCAAAAAACATGACAATCATTAATCTGTGCACATGAAGGGCACCATTTAACATTCTTTATTTATAATAATGATTGGTTGATTTTCCTGCCTAAAGAGTGAGAAAAGAAAGCTGAATAATGCCACAAATCAAGAAGTGAACAGTGAAGTACAGAAAGATAACTCCCAGTCCTGAATACTTACTGTGAGGTTGGCAACAATCACTTTAGGATCATCTGTTAAGCAAAAGTAAAAAAAAAAAATAATTTAAAATTGCAAAAGAAAACAGAAGGTTTACATAAGCACACTTCCTAATACTTCCCTGACCTTTACTAGAAGTGCTTTGTATGTATCATAGAATCATAGAATCAACCCGATCATCTGGATTGGAAAAGACCTTTAAGATCATCAAGTGCAACCCTTAATCCAGCACTGCCAAGTCTATCACTAAACCAGGTCCACAAGTGCCCCATCTTTTAAACACCTCCAGGGATAGTGACTCCACCACTTTCCTGGGTGGCCTTTTCCAGTGCCTGACCACCCTTTTAATAAAGAAATTTTTCCTAATATCCAATCTGAACCTCCCCTGGTGCAACTTGAGGCCATTTTCTCTTGTCCTGTCACTTACTACACCTGGGAGAAGAGACCAACCCCACCTGGCTACAGCCTCCTTTCAGGGAGTTATAGAAAGTGATGAGGTCTCCCCTGAGCCTCCTTTTCTCCAGGCTAAACACCCCCAGATCCCTCAGCTGCTCCTCATCAGACTTGTGTTCCAGACAGACCCTTTGTCTGCTCCACTGCTCTTCTCCGGACAAACCCCACACCTTCAATGTCCGTTTTTGAGTAAGGGGCTCAAATATGAACCCAAGATTTGAGGTGTGGCCTCACCAGTGCCAAAATACAGGGAGATAATCCCTCCCCTGGTCCTGCTGGCCACACTCTTTCTGATACAGCTCAGGACACCATTGGCCTTCTTGGCCACCTGGGCACACGCTGGCTCATGTTCAGTTGCTGTTGACCAGCACTCCCAGGTCCTTCTCCAAGGGCAGCTTTCCAGCCACTGTTCTCCAGCCTGCAGTGCTGCAGGGGGTTGTTGTGACCCAAGTGCAGGACTCAGCACTTGGCCTTGTTGAACCTCGTACCATTGGCCTTGGCCAATTGATCCAGCCTGCCCAGATCCTTCTGCAGAGCTCTCCTACCCTCCAGCAGATCAACATTCATGCCCAGCTTGGTGTTGTCTGCAAGCTGATTCAGGGTGCTCTTGATCCTCTCATTCAGATCATCAGTAAAGATATCAAACAGAACTGGCCCTGATACTGAGCCCTGGGGAACACTCTGGGCCTGGCCATCCAGGTGGTTTTTATCCAGTGAAGGGTGCCCCTGTCCATGCCGCAGGCTTCCACTTTCTCCAAGAGAATGATGTGGGAGACAACACCAAAGACTTTACAGAAGTCCAGGCAGACAATATCCACAGAAGCAGGTCACCTTGTCATAGGAGATCAAGTTGGTCAAGCAGGACCTGCCTCTCCTAAACCTACGGTGGATGGGCCGGATCCCCTGGTTGTCCTGCATATGCCGTGTGATGATTAGTGATATGTAGTTGCTTAGGTAGCGTTCTCACTGTTTTATGATCTGGGCCTTAGCTTAATATTTTGTTTTCTGAAAACATACTTTCAAGACTTTTGCCTGTTTTACTTTAAAATAAAAAATTATCCCCAAACACAATGACTTTCCTTGAAAATTTTTGAAAGCACATTTGAATGCAACAATGCACTTTGTTAGAAGCAGCAAGATAAATATCTAGCATTTTTTGGTCACTTTTAATGTTTGACTGATTTCATAGCCTACTGCTGAGTAAGTGAAAAGCCACAGTGAAACATTCTGGATTTGTCTTTGGGCTATTAAAGGGGCATGCAAGGTGTAGAAAGCCCAAACCCAGTAACAGTCCACACTAACCGTTTTTTTCTGGGGGTTGAGGGAAGCATTTTTCAATCATGAGAGAAAAAATAGGCTAAAAGAAAATCTTCAGAAGTGAAAATCTCTTGTTCAAATATGATTGTTTTGGTTGCTTAAGGCATGATATCTTGCTGAGGTTGAAATGGGCTCTATTGACTCTCAAAACACAAGCTGCAGGTTTTTGCATTGCAAAGGTGTGTTTGCTGTATCGAAACAGTATTATGGAACAGTAAAGAATAAAGACATTGGTAATTTGCCATTTAAAGAGGTAAACCTCCGTTTTAAAGGTAAGAAACATGCTTCTTTGTTCTATGTTCAAACTGCTGATTTATAAGCAATTGCAAATATTCGAACTAGGAAGCTGCAGATAGAGGCCAAAAGAGGAAAATGTTATTGTGGGAAAACCAGTGGTATGACTCAGAGGTCAGACAGACAAGCTGATCTTTTTGAAAGATATTGCCATTCACCCTCCAAAGAAAACTTATTTTTCTCAGCAATTAGGGAAGTCAAGGATTGAAAGATCTTTAAAAAAAGACTTCTCAGAACTGAAATTTGTTCTCAGTAGACTGTGGAGTCTAGGAATTCAGTCTTAGTTTGAACAACACATGCACTATTTTCAACAAATTTTTACACACTCATCATATATTCCTCGAGCATAAACACCCAGGTAAAAATAGTTTACTATAAAATAGACTCATACACAAACCAGTATTAAGAAAGTTTTACCACATTCTTATGATTTCTGCTACTATTCTGGAAGTATTTAATCTTCAAAGATCGATCTTTCTATGAAATTTGTCCACAACCAGAGCATATCTGAAGCGTTGTGGGGCAACACTTGGCTATCCCAGCTATCTGATCTTCCCCTCTATCAAAAGTTGTCATTCTTGGAAGCATATGGTGAAAAAAACAATACTTATGGTTTATTTATGAGGTACACAGTTTGCATGGTAGCCTAAACTGCTGGCAAAGCCAGCTTTGCCCTCGTATGCTGAACCAGAGCAGCCAGGGTGCTGGCACAAGCCCTGTCCTGGTACTGCTGCCCTGGAGGCAAAAGGAGGGCAGCTGGTCTTTAATGCTTGAAATCACAGAGTTAGTTTCACCAGAGGACTTCTGCCCAAGCCCAGAGAGCTATTGTCAAAGATCAGTTAATCTCAAACACTAAGTCAGGGTAAACTTCTAAAAGCATGGCTCAAAATAGCAACAAGTTTTACTGACAACACTGGCCCTGAATGCACGTGCTAAATCTTCCTTATATCATTCAACATCTCCAGTCTGTTGCTGTTTAGCAACTCACACTACTCATCTACGCCAAAAGTATGATAAAACTACTGAAATCAAAATTGACAAGTCACTTTTTTCCTATTAGCTCATAAAACATACCAGATGCTTTTTTTTATATCCAAGCTGTGCAGTGCTGAGATCCCCCCCACAGTTTTTGTTGATAGAAGAGAAAAGTGCATGAATAAACTCACAATGACACATAAGCTGGCATCTGAAACTGGCTTGGAGTTCCCATTCCTCCTTGATAGAAAAGAATGGCATTTAACCCAGAACATTTAAGCCCTCCCCTGGACAGTTCTACCACTGTGGGGTCTGCGAAATACAGACTGGAAAGGGAGCAAGCAGCTGGACATCAGAGGGATTCCCTCTGAAATTCCTGCCAACACCCTGCAAGTTTACACCGTTTGGACAGCATCATTTCAAGGAAGGAATAGAGTCTAGTTCTCAGGATGTAAGAGGTACAATTAAATTAACTTACACTTCAGGTTATTGCTAGACCTAGGGCGAATTCGCCCTAAAGATCCAGGCAGCAAAATTATATCATCCACATTAGTCAGATAGTTGCTTAAAAATTCAGTTCTTTCACAAGTTGTATCTTCCATTCCTGTAGAAGGAAAATGCAAAATTAATCCACCCTGAAAATAAACACAATTTCCAGAACAGCAAAAAAAAGGAGACCCCAAACACCCCATGTATTATTTCCTTTTGGATGACTAATTTTGCTCTTTACAGCCATCTAATTCCAACATAAAACACTGGTAGGACTCAAACTAGGAGTGTCTATACAAGAGAAATACCACTCTGAGCGTTGTAGGAACAGCAACCACATATACCATGTGTGCACTGACTCAACTCCAAATTAAGCTCATGGAAAAATCAAAGTCTGTTTCTAGTTTAATGTACTGCTTTGGGGATTATTTCTTTTTAAACAAGTGATTTTAAGAGGAATAGCACACAAAAGGTATTGTCTGTTGGTGGTCTGTTCTAAGGCAGCCGCAGATAAACAATTTTCTCTTGCAGACGTTTATGGTGGGGAGGAATGTACTGCCAGCCACAGGAGGTTCTCAGCACAAAACTGCCACCCCTGGAAATCCCTCCTGACCCTTACTCTTCTATATCCACAGCCAGAAAGGAGGCATATGCCATTTCATTGCTGATGTAGCAGTTCGTGTGAGGCTGTCAGGAACAAAGATCTAAAAAGGAGAGGACCTTCGGTGGCATTGCTAAAAATGTTATGCAAACCCAGGTTTTTCTTCAATAAAAATTTCTTTTTATCTTTGCTAATATTTACTATTTCGTCAATTGCAAAGTTTCTTCTAATGTTTGAAGGAATAAGACCTATCAAATAATATCTCTGTTTTTAGGTGACTACACCCGACCATGAAATATTTTTACCTCCTTCCTCCGTTATTTTGATGACCTTTCCATCTAAGCTGTGGACAGGCTTACAGATATTCCAGTCCTTCTTCTAGTAGGATAACCTGACCCACTGATAGCTATGGAAATGCCTCAATCTGAAGTCTTACTTTTCTCCTCATGTACAGGAGAACAGGGCTATTAAATTTTTCATTCCATAAAAACTGACAAGAAGATTACTCTAGGAAAATTATAGCCCTCATACATGCAAGAAGAGCTACACTCGGATGTGATATCAGAAACACCAAGATTTGAAAAGCTCTGAGGGAAAAAGTAAATATCCAGATCACTGTTATGAAAGAGAGGTGCCCCTCCATGGCAATTAACAGGTGAGCTGAGTGGCCAGTCCACACCAACTGGCTCTTTTGGGGAAGTTAAACTACCAGAAAAAAGATCAGCACAAAAATATGTCAAATGGAACTTTGATTTAGGTCACTTACTACATGTACAGCTACATTGCTTAAGCATTTATCTTCTGATAAATATTATGGTTTAAAATTTACCATGATCACCAACAAATATAACATTGACACATCGATGTAGTTTCAACTGTTTCAGTCCATCCATTAGCTGTCCTACTGTCTTGTCAATCTCTCTCAGGGGATTCACCATCATCTGTATAAATATTCAGAAGGGAAAAAAAGTTAATTCTGTCATTGCAGTGTTACTACTTCTACAAATGGGTGTCCTTCGGCAAAACTCTGATGGGAAAACCATCCAGGTCAAGAGGCAAAGCCTTGGCTGAGCTGTTACTTCTACAATTATTGTACCATTTCCTTTTGTATATCCACACCATGACTTCATCATGAGAAAGCCCTGCTGAGATGTTGACACAAGACAGCAAAAGATCTTTATGGCTGATCCTAGGCCTCCCATGAACATGTGTACAGTAGGTAAAACAATGTATAGATAGCAGAAAAACACATGCGACTTTGGGGTTCTGTTTGTTTCTTATAGATATAGAGCGGCACTTTTAAAAGGCTATTTTATGTGAATGGTTTAGTCAAAAAATGAACGTGAAATGAAGCTTTAGACTTGGGATTCACATGCCAAGTCACTTAATGAAATTCACTTCAAAGGACATCTGATACTAGGATGACAAAATGCACATCACTTGAGTAGCACATGGGGCTCAGAGGGAGTGTTCTTCAGCTTCAAAGCCAAGAGTTTCCAACAGCTCAAATGACAGTTCTGGCAAAATTGTCAGCAGACCCCAGAGGACACAGACACCATACTGTGATTTCTTCATTTAAGTTTCTTTTCCATTGAGAAAAAAAAAGGAAGAAAACAAACAGAAAAAAGCAAGACACAGGACTGTGTTTTCAGCCTTAAGAAAATGAAACCTTTTTTTACCAGATGGCACAGAGGAGGAAAAAGCAAGATTTTAGGCAGAGGACTCAGATTTTGCTTTGACTTTGAGAAGAAAACATATGTTGTCACTATATGGCAACTTCTTCCTCATTTGTCAGATTTGGCTGGTTCAAGTATCCACAGTAAAAAATCCTCCAAATGACAAACAGAATGATAACAAATTCTGGATGAGAAAAAACTAGATTTTGGCAAAATTTGCTAAAATAAACACCATGTTAATGTGACCCAGAAAGAGATGTTTCAGAAATTCTCCCTGTCCCTGAGTCATTAAGGGATAGATGTTAAATGAGTCTGCTAGGTTATGAGACAGGAAATGTCAACTCCCATGCGGCACTATAAATACACAGAGAAGGGCCTTACAGGAGAAGGAATCACGGTGGGGAAGAGGAGGAACAGTTTCTGCAACATATGGAAGTGGTTCACAAAAAGGGTGAAATTTTGGAATATTTAAATTCAGGAAAGACTAAGTCGTCACTTAAGCTAAAACTTTGAAACCTTCAAGTTCAGAAAAAAAGAAAATTGTCTGTTTCAGCATTCTTTCACTCTCCAATACAAAGAATTTCTTCTACAGATGGGAATTCCATTTTTATGAAAGTCTATTTATATTAAGTCAATCATATAAGGAAATATAGCTTTTACTTAGAATCTAAAGCTTATTCAATGAAGCTGGAAACCCAGACAGGTTTCCCATTAATGTTTACATTTGTCAGCAAGCTTGAGTCTTCTTGTAAAAAATAATAATGATGATAAAAATATAGAGCAACAACAATCCAAGGATTTCAAGTGATGGTAATTTCATTTAGCTACCCTCTTCAGCAATCTGACCTCCTCTTACAGCTCCTTCCCAGATGTGGCTTTCAAAGATGTATTGGCAAACAAATAAAACTCTTGTAAAAACCCTTCTTCACCTAATATCAAGACTTTGGAAGACTCTACAGAAACATTTTATCTTTCAAGATACATGGATCTCTAGGATGCTGCTACAATGAAGAGTTTCATAGCATTGTGAAAGTTCTGGGTGTGGGATCTGAAACATACAAAAACCAGCTGGATTCTCTCGCAAGTTTTCCCATAGAAGAAGTCTGATTAGAAGGAAGGAAGAATCTTACTTTTTAATTTATTTTTAACAATTGGTAGGATCCATCCTGTACTGCATTCCATTACACTCAAACAGCATCAAAAGATTAACTTGCAGATATAATGGCAACTATTGCATAATACTAGGGGTTTTTTTTCTGAAATAATGGTGACAAATTTTCACAGGTGACTTATCAGAGAGAGTTCTTTAGGGATAAGTTTGGATGACCATTTCATTTAGAGAAAAAAGGGCAAAAAATAGAGCAACATATGTTCACATCACTAGGAATGTTATTTCTACTCTATTTCATGTCAGAAGGGTATAACCTGGAATGGCAAATTAGTGAGCAATAGCAATATCATCCATAGTAGCTACTAGTTTTCCTCTCAGGTGAATCTGTGTTAAAAGTTCTCTGGAAAATTCCTGGGGTTTTATACATGATTTTTTTTTTTGCATGTCCCTGTCTGCCATGTTTTTACACTTAAATAATGTATCTCAAAATAACTATTTAAAGTTGACTTGTGCAACAAGTCAAAAAACATCCCCACAAAAAATCTACTGAGAAGAGTGTTTGTAGCCTCTTGTAGGATACTGTGGAGTGTAAAGGCTTTTGTTTCAAGCTTAAAGGAGAAATACGTAGATTGTTAGCGCCAGGTGAAGAAAGACAGTATACTAAGGAATACTCTTTTCATCCACTTGCACTTTGTCCTAATAAAGCAATTTCTATTTGATGTTTTCCTTGTGAAAACAGACTTATGGACCACCTTTTGCAAATACAGGATTCAGAAGTACTGTAATGAGAATTCCCTACCCTCTAAAGTCACAAAATTACTTTAAAAGGTGTATTTTTAAAACAAATGTTCTTTCCCCTTTAGGTTTTATAGGCTACATTTTCAGGACTTTTCCACAACCATGCTGACTAGATAGAAAATCTCAAATAATGACCATGCTCCCATGAGCTGGAAGTTACAGAGGCTACAACATATTGCAGGACTTGTAATGGTTCAGAAGGGTTAGCAGCAGTGGTAACGTCTTCCCAGAGATTTTTCTGACATTGCCTCCAGCTGATGGCTGGATTTAAAAATATAAGGAGATTATAAAGATAACTTTCCCTAATGCGAACAGTCTGAAACAAGAAAAACACAGCTCCCAGAAGGCTTAGTCTGGTTTGGCTGCTCTCCTTTGGGTCCTTCAGTACGTTTATAAAAGTTTTGGCTGCAAAATATCAACCTGAAGCATGGAGTGAATTCCCAAGTTGAAAAAATAAAGACAGTGTAGTGCCTAAAAAGTGGCACTTCCATCATAAATTTTTGGAACTTACTTTCTTCCGACGAGTTTCCGTAGAATATTGATCCACTTTATGTACTTTTCTTCTTTTCTTTGGAGCTGCAACTGGTCTTTCCTGTCTCCTCTTAGGAGGAAGCTTTCTCTTAGGTCTCTTAGGCGGAGTAAGAGGGGAGCCATAACTACTCTCCTGTACTGGCAGGGAGAGATGTCTGGACTCAGAAAAAAGCCTGTCTCAACTCACATCAGATAGTAATGCTACCTGTGCCGGATAATCCTGAAGCATAAATGCTATGGACTTATCAAATATTTAGGCTTTTGGACAATTTAGAGTCTACCCCTTTTTAAGGAGGAATTCACCAAATTGTACTGAAAGCGCAACAGCGGTTACGAGAGCAGATAGCATAAAAGCAAATTAAACTGGTGTTTCAAAAGATAGGTGGGGCTTCTGTGTTTGAAAATACGTAGTTATATAGGGAGTATTAGTTATCAAATATTAATCCCTTAACATTATCAAGATTTAAGTTAATTTCAATTACAGCAAAATTCATTGCACACAACTTAATGAGTGTCCAGGGTAGAATACTGGTGGAAATGCAACATTTCACTTGAATGATGGTTCAGGTGTGAATATTAAAGCCTGTCCAGTCTAAATGACTTCTGCAAGGTTTCCCACACCAACTTTTTGGCTGATTCAGTGACACCAAGTACCCTCATCCATAGCACTAGCACGTACCACTATTGTGTGCCAGACCCTGCACCTCACTGAAATCACCAGAACTGCATTTGCCACTATTTGGGGTCTGCAGATCAGGGCTATGAAGGTGAGACTCAGTTAACATGGAGCTCATATCCTTCAAGTCAGCTGGGTGGGGCAAATTAGTGGCAGTGCATGAGAAATCTGTGCTGCTACCTGCCTTTTTACCAGTTTTATGGGCATTTTGAGAATTTAACTTCCTAACACTTTCAGTGTGGCATCTCACTGGGTCATGTTATTATTCCTAAATGCACAATTACCTAAGATAGGCTATGGGAAGGAAAAAAAACATAGAAGAAAAAAAAAAATCTAGCTAGAATAAACTACTATCCCATTAATCAACTTGCTCATAATTTTAAACTGCCCCACTCTCACTAACTTTAACACAAGTCACAGGCTCTTGGCACTGCTCGAGATGGCGTGAGGAGCTGACGGGTGACACCTACCAGGAGATAACTACAATATGCTGTGTGCAATGGAGCACGCTGAGTGCTGGGGAAGAGTTGGAGATTTATGATGCTATTTAAGTTCTACGTACTTAGGCAGCTTCTCCCAGTTGTTGAGTTACAGAGCTCCATAAACAGGGAAGGAGAGGAAGGGGATGTTACCATCTGCCATGCTGTTTCATTGCTTCCAACGCAAGCAGCTGGAAAGGAGATTCTAGTCCAGTCTCATTCATCTTTCTCCAGAAAGGCATTTTAATAAAGCAGCACCAGAGTTTTCTGTTTCTAAAACGCTTCAAGCTTTGTGCAGTCCTGATGAGAGGAGCGGCAGGGAAAGGAAGGATTCTCATTTTACTGTCTCTGAATCGGCTCAGCCAGAGCTCCACAATGCCAGAAACACGCGAGCGTTGGACACCCAGGTCTGAACACTGAAGTGACTGTCTCAAGACAGCATGTTAGAGGAGGAGCAGAAACGGCTTAGCACTGCCAGATTTCCATGTATTTTAGAGCTCTTATGGTAGTATATTTCTAGAATATTTTACTTAAAAAAAAAAAGTTAGCTAGGAGAAAAAAGCGCCACGTTCTTATTAACCAGCCAATTCTTAGTCTTGCTTGAGAAGAGTCAGAACAGAGTTATGCAGGAGGGAAACGAATCCCTCCCCGCCTACAGAAGGAAATTGTAACATCACAAGAGTAACTAGCCAGCCAAAGCTTTGCTTCTTGACCCGGATGGACCAACCTACCAGAGTTCAACTGCAGAAGCACAGAGGGAAAGAAAAAAAAAAAAAAAAGGCAGAAGAAAATCAAAAGCAAGCATATATTTTATAACTCCCATAACTGCTCCTGGAAACATAATAGAACCCACTGAAATACTTCCTGAAACGTTTTTAAAGGAAAAAAAATACAAAACACCCCCATATTAAGGCAAAAAAATAAACAAACCAAACCAAACCAAAAAATCCCCACCAAACCCCAAAACCCCAACTCATTTACACTGAAATTCATGTTAGTGGATATGCAAAGTTACACTTGTGGACACTAGCTATAATATCAATTCCATTTATATAAAAAACACTGGCAAATTCACCAATAAATTCTAAGTGTATCTAAGTCCCTTTGCCTCTAGCTTTAAGACACTCTGCACACAGGCTGCTGTGTACATCCTGGGAAGATCTAAGTGCCATCTGGATGCCATTAGACCTCTAAGATTATACATTTAAAGTAAATTTAGAACATTATTTAGTATAACAAGCTCAAATAAAAATTCACTTTATTCTAATAAAGATTTTTAAGGTTTTCAAGATATAAAACTACTCCTCAAACTACAAACTGCAGCAAGAAAAATCACCATGAAATATTCACTCTTCAAAAGAAGAAATAAGAAGTCCATTGTACATATTGTTATATGTACAATTATTCTCATAATCAGAATTGTTATGAGCTTGTTTTCAAACATTGTTGTTTGGTTGATCTGCCTTTGCATGAAGAAAAATGGTCAGTAATACTCCAAATGTCTAACTGCTGCCAGCAGTATACAAGAAAAAAATGATTTCACAGGAAAGTCATGATCTTGGTATCAAGGAATTAGCTAAAAGGGATCTTTTTGAGGACTTTCTTTCAGGTGATGTAAATTTCATAGCTCCTAAAAATTACACTGAAAGCAGCATCAAGAGAAACAATATAAAATACTTCCTAGCTTTTCTATCCTGAAACCAGGCCCCTAGCAAGCTTCAGCATCTGTGTACTTAAACAGCTGTATTCATTTACTTAAATTTCCATTCACAAAGTTTGGTCCACTGTTTGAACTGCAAACCTGTACATGCTCTTCTGCTAACTCATCTGTTCTCAATTTGCTAAAAATCAGTTTCATGGTCTTCTTGTGTTTAACACAAATGACATAAAACTATTTATTTGCAGAACTTTCATAAGCTATTAATTCACATTTATTAAAAGCCTAAGCTTTGCCTTGTAATTAGAGATCAACCTTCAGATAACCATCTAGAACCACCACACAGGAAGAGCCTTTGGGGGCTTTTTGCTTTTATGATGAACACTTTGCTACACTTAACTTTTTAGGCTCTTATAATTGACCTGAAACTAGATTGCCACATTGGATGCTAAACAGACTTGTTAAACACCACAATTTAAAGAACATTTTCAATGTCATCATCTTAATATTAGCCTTTTAAGTCCATGGAAAAAACTCCACAACTCTGTTCAGCAGTAGGTGGTTGTATCCAGATAAATAAAGTTTTCAGTCATAAGGCACACATAGTAATTGTAACATTTCACTAGGAGTAAAGATAAAGCATTATTGAGAAATATATCATTAAATCAGAGAGGTCTCATTACCAATACCTTGCCTGACTGAATCACACACAACTCCTGTTCTGAGCCAAATGACAACATGGACACATATCCATGTCTGTCAGTTTAGCAGTGCTGGCAGATCTTAACCCCTGCTTATCCAGAAAAAAGACTGCTTATCTCCATCCACCATGGTGCTTCAGTGCTGACTTGGAATAATTCCTCACACGCACTGCTCTAGGACCATGGCTCAAACTGCTCCAACCAGGCTGCTACCCACAGCAACTTCATAATTGCTGCAAACTATTTAAACAGCCCAAATAACTCAGCCATACTAAAAAATATTAGTGCTGCTTCTCTTTGCTCTCTTCTCCTGTTAAGAACAGCCATCAGATGTAAACCAAACAAGTAAGAAACTACTGTTGGGTACCTGACTAATCAAGGAGATTTTCATTGCCTTCCAGAGGGTAGGCGTCTGATACACACCTCACTTTCTGAAGAATGCAAACATTTGTTTACCCTTTGAAAACCTTACATAAAAACTCCTGAAGTCTTGTGATGGGAATCTGCAGGCATGCATTTGCACTGAAACTAGGGGACCTTTGAAAGGCATCAGACACTGTTGGAAATGCCAGATCCCAGCCACCTGAAGCAGGATACTTGGGTACAGAATTTACCTTCCCTGCCCACATATCCCAGACAAGTGCATTATCTTTAAGTTCTGGTCACCTGGACAGTGCTGACAGGGGAAAAAATACCCACCAGTCCCAGCCAGCTACACAAAGTCAAACAAGGGGTTAAACTACTGCAGCATGTTACACATAATTTTTCATTAAAATGCCTTATGGTGCTTTAAAACTTCTTCCAAACTCAACAGTATGGTCCTGAGGGAACAGTATCGGAAAACTTTCTGAACCCCTGTAGGGCCTATATGAAACTGGAACTAGCAGCTTTTTACATTTCCTGACAGACTGGAATTATTACTTTGGCTACTGCCGGCTTTAAAGAAAGCTTTTTTCTTCTCTGCATTTTATCTCAATATTTTCTGTATTATATTTTAATTACTTTTAAAAAGGATAAATTGTTAGAGGAAAGTTAAATTATGCTGTTGCACACAAATATACTCCTGTCTTTGCCAAATAAATCTTACTATTTGCATTATCATATCACACAGAGAAATAGCCTCCTTAAAGGCAGGGGTAGTTCCTTCTCCCAGAAGTGAGTTTTACATGATAAATCCTTTAGAAGATAACTTTGTTTTCTCTGGCAGAGGGGAAACATACTGCAGAAACAGGTGAAAAACAAAGTTGCTAAAAATGTTACTTCTGAGCAGCATCAAATTTTCAGTGAAAAAAAAAGTATTAGAGACAGCTGCTTTTTTTGTAGAAAAAAAAAATCTGTACTAACCTCTGAGTTGAAAGGACCATATCTGTGGCCAGCAGCATCTGGTTGCTCAGAGTAGAAGGCATAAACATAAGGCCTGAAAGAAAGAAAGGTCTTGTTCAGGTTAGCTTTCCTTCGGCAACACACCGAAAACATAGGCCTGCAGGGTCACGTCAAATCAAGTCAGCTTTCCAATGAGACTTAGCTCTATGGAAAAAGAACTGTTCCTCAGTCATTGAATCCTAGAATTACCTAGCAGTCCTTTGTTTCCATGGTATAGTTAGTTGTTTTGCAGCTTTATATACACACACACACACATATATATATATATATAGAGAGAGAGAGAGAGAGAGAGCACATGGGGTACCATCTGAGGACACATGGTCATTCTAAATCTTGTAGGAGAAATCACAATAGCAGCTTGCCTGAGCCTTGCAGCCAGCAGCATGTGGGAACTTGTGTACTAAAACCCACTCTTTATTAAAATCTTAACATTTTCCTAGAGCTCAGTGTCCAGTTCTAAAACTGCCATTGTCTGTAAGGTTGTTAAACTATATTAGGCTCAGTAGGATAAGAACAATCCCAGTTAATCCGTGTAACTATATGCTTTTTGATAAGAAACAAATTCATACCATACATTTATTTGGAAAAATAAAAATGCTGATGGTTAAAAGCGGATATGAAAACAAAACAAAAAACAAAACAAAACAAAACAACAAAACCAAACCAAACCAAAACAAAAATCCCAAACCAACCAAACAAAAAAACCCCAATCCCAAATAACTCACACTAAACACAAAACCCAAACAAATCCTTAAATCTGTGATGGTTTGTAACAGACAAAAATAAATTTTAGAATTAAATTTCTGCTTGCTTTTCCAGCTACTTATAAAGAGAAGACAAACTAGCAGTTATGCAACAGCAGATGACAATAAGTGAATTACCTTTCATTGTCTGGAAGGGTTAACCACTGAAGTATTGTTAATATTCTGCGCTCATGAGGGATGACACTGGACCACAAAATATAAAAATATACCTTGTTATCATAGGATACAAAAAGCATCAACAAAACTTTGCTATGAACTGATTCTAATATGAATATAATGTATCATAATAGCATAATTTGCTTTTAGCATGGTGTATTGTCTTTGTTGCTTTATGCTAATTGTTAATTTGCAAACAGAATCACATCAGACCTCTTGAATGTCTACATACTCCAAAAGAAAGATGATTAAAAGTTTGCAAGTGTAGTCAGAGCTCAAAGCAGTAAATCTAACTCTTCTACATAGGAGTGAATAAAAGATCCATTCTGGTGACTTGAACCCAGGTGCACTTCTTAGTATGCACAATAATAATGCACATTGGATAGCTGGCACAAGTAAAATTCACTACACTGCTCATATCAGTACAGGTTTAAATAACCACCCTGCTCTGGTAGTCTTGCAGACACTGGAAACATTTGCAGTGCCTTAACAGTAGCCAGCTGAGGGCTAGGCTGGTGTGAACCAGAACAGAGCCATCCGAAACACCAGGCCAGCAGCACGCAGACTTGAACAACCCTGACAGCTTCTCACTCTGCAGAGCAGACCCATCCTACTTTACTGTTTGTACAGGGATTGCCATTCTCACTTGGCTGCTGAGGCCAAGTTTATGCTATGAGAATGACTAACCTTAAACATCTAGTAAAGTTCCAAATACCTCATCTTAGGAAAGCTCTGCAGGTCAGTGACCACACAGTCATTTTAATACAATAGCAGTTAGTCCAGATTCCATTAGATCAACAGCATAATTCCAAGGCAGGAATCAGACACCACCATCAGTCACCATAGTGAATTGAATTCAGCCCTCTCTGGAAACCTCTGGCCGAGAAATAGAGATGGCAGCAGCCATTTGGAAATACCTTCATATTTAATGCCTTATTGGCAAACAGTGGTTCTCAGTCTCCCAACTACGCAGAGAACTTTTGATTGTAAAAAAAAAAAAAGCATAAAAATGAGAATTTATGCTAAAATTTGCAAATAAGACAAAATTTTAAACTGTAATAATAATCTTGGGTATTGTCCAATTTTTGTATTTTTATTAATTGTGCAATATGAAAAAAATTCCATTCTTTCAATTAACTCATTTCTGACTAAAATCTTTTGAAAATTCTGTTTTCCTGGAAGAATCTGGCTGAAAATTCTCCCAAAAACATTCTGTGTCCCAAGTGAAGTAATGCAGTTCTAAGGCATATATATTTCAATCATATGTAAGGTGGCTGTCTCACTCCCTTATTAGTGCTATTCATACAATCTATCTTTGGCTACCTTTTTTACTTTCTATATCCCTAAGCATGCATTGGCCAGGGTGTTTATGGAGACTATGTAGCTGTAGAGCTTAGGAGTCACATTGATTTCTTTGGTTTGTAGAGCACCAGAGCGGAGCTCTGTCAGATCTTCATCTTGCAAGCCTAAACCTATCATCAGCTTGTGGTGTGTTTTATTATTCCTTCCACGTGCTTTATGATATTTAGAAGAGTAAAAAATATTATTTCTAAAAGAATTTTTTAAAAAGTCAAATCCCCTTATTACTTCCATCTTGCAGTTTAAACATTTTCTTTGCTCCTGCAAACCTGCCACAAACTGTAATAGAAACTGATCCACATTAATTCCTCAGAACTCAGAATTATCAAAATTCATTTATTTTTGGTTGTAAAGATACAGTTTAGTTGGGAAAAGAGAAAATAGGTTGGAATCATTAAACAAAAGAACAAACAGCAAAGATTCTCAAGGCTGTCTTTTAGGAGAGGGAAATTGAATATCTTGCCCAAAGGACAGACTGTTGCAAAATGAATGAATCAAACCTTTAAGTCAATTAGACTGGTGACATCAGTTAACATAAGAGGACAGTAAGAGTCTTCCACACTCAGAGGACTAAGAAACATTGTTAGCAATACTATGGAAGCAAAAAACCACACAGTGTAATGAAAGACAGTAATTTTTCACATAGTCACACATCTCTTCTTTAGACAACTGTTAAAAGTCATTGCGTGAATCTAAAGCAGCAAACTGTAGCATCAGCTTTAGTTACCAGAAACATTGCACAAATGGAACAATAGAGGTATACAGGTAGAATCTCCAACCTACCAAATGCTTAGAGAAAGGAAAACATCTTAATAAACACTTACACTGAATTAATTCTGAATTACTAGTTTAAAATCTTCAGAAAACAGAAGGTACTTACATAGACCAGAAGAACGTGCCAGCTTTCACCCCTTGCTTGGCTGCAGTAATCCAAATCTAATGAGGAAAATATAAGAGGATTAGAATGTGTTCAGATCTCTAATGACTCTCTGAAATCAAAAGAAAATGTTTTCAAGACACATTCTTCTACCCTGAGCCTAGAAGTGAAAATTGCAGTTTTCAACCTTGGCCCTAATTTGAAAACGTGGAGTGACAAACCTATGCCAACCCAGTAGCAGTGGGTCAGCTGCTGTGCTGTAGACTTTCACCCCTAAATCTCTATGTTGCTTTTAATTAGAAGCATTAAGATTCACGGCCAGGAATTCCTCCAGTATTTAATTTAATTTTCAAAACCTAGCCACTACTCACCTGACCCTTTTAGAGTTCAGGTTTTGGAGGATACTCAGTTAGAAAGGAACATACCTTAACACTAATCAGTGTCTGCATAAATTCTCTCTTCCTCCTATCCTACAATCAGTAGCCATCGACAGAAAATTAGAGTAGAGTACACAAAAAAGGGCACTGAGAGTGACGAGGTGTTAAGAACACAGGGAGGGACATCTTCCTACACCGATGGTTAAGAACTTCTTGAGGTCACCTGAGGGGGTGATGGACATGATGGAAAAAATCTCCATGAAATTTTCAAACCCTTTTTTCAATCCTTCAAGTCCCTTGTATGTTTCTAGCTATAAATCAGTTTGCAGCAGAAAGTTCCACAATGTAGTCATACACTCCATGAGTGTATTTTTAATTCTGCTTGGTTTAAAATCTGCAGGTTTCACCGGGGTTAGGGTACTGTTCTCATACTTTGAAACAGCTTATTAATTCTTTCTCTTCCCACTTCTATAAAACATTCACAATATTCCTCTCTATTTATTCCTTTTCAAACACGAGTTTGATCTTCCTCTAATGAAAGCCAAGCCATACTCCCGGTTATCCTCATCACCCTCTTTCTCTTTTCTATCCTATGACTCTATCCTGTGACAAGGCAGGTGGATGAGAATGTCAGAACATCAGAAAGGTCCACAGTCAAAGAAAGCAAACAATGAGTTTGTAGCTCTACAGAACTAAATTTCTCTTCCTAGAAAGAACTACCCAAGTTATCTCAAAACTCATTTCAAAAGTGGCAATGGCTTAAAGGCCAGCATTGCCTATAGAGCTAGATTTTTTCCTCCCATTATTTATGCATACTGAAACGTATACAGTTCATGAGGAGTTAAGACAAAATGTAGCTCCCTTGTGTAATAGTTGACTTACTTTAAATCAACTCTTTGAAAACACATTCAAAGTCCGTGTACATTGCTCTAACAGGCATTTATAAACTGTCATCTGGATATGCATCATACAAATGTCATGCCTGTATTATTCACACATCGGTTTTAACTGAAATTGATTTGGCAGAGTCTAATGAAAGATCACTTGCACAATGAGGCTATAATTAACAGCAATTAAATTTGGATATTGTAATGTTACTTATGGGAAAATTGGTCATGTTTGCCTTTCCATAGCCCTGGACACACCCCTTACCTCTCATCTTCTATTTCACCAAATCTGACTGGACTCAGTCCAATTAAATTAAAATCACAGCTATAAAAGTTAATTTGTTTTCATTTTATTCTAACTTTTTGATAATGTATCCTCTTTTCTAGCAAAGATTACATCCAGAGTAATGCTATAGAAATGGTGTTTTACTAAATATGTGCAAGATCAGGAGCAGAATGGCCACGGGTTTGCAGCCCACTCTTCATTTTGAGGTGCTTCTCCTCAAGAGTCTGATTTCAGGCTTGGTTCGTATTTATACACACTCAAGCTGCCACCAAACAGGGAGTCCTCCAAACATCTCCCCCAGCCTCTGCAGCCCCAGCCTTCCACCAGCACTATAGTTTGCATGGTGAAAATGATCACAAGATGATGTGGCTGTACAGTAACTGCCAAAAAAAAAAAAAAAAAAAAAAAAAAATCTTTTTTTATTTATATATTGTATNNNAATGATGTGGGTTAAGAAAAACCTAAAAAAAAAAAAAAAAAAAAAAAAAAGAAATGGCTTTGAATTTATATAGGAATTTGGGGGTTGTAATTGAATAATAGGGATATTGTTTTCAATATCTCAGGATACTGAAATTTGAATATCACAGCTCTGACAGGATGGGAGAGAAGGATGCAAGTGAACATGAAAGATGAGGAAGCGTGCCTACAACCAGTGACCATGTCACTGAGCCCACACGCTGCAGTCAGAAGTATGACTGCAATGCAAGGATGCTTGTTTGCACCACACAAGTCAGCACAGGGTGCATAACCAGCCTGGATACTGTGTCTAATTAAGGCAGTTATTCATTCCATATTCATTAGTGCATCGTGGTATTCCCAGGTCAAAAAGGGCCCATACTTAAAGCAATTACGGTTTCCTTTGCATTGCAAATTTATTCATAGAGAAAAACCCAGCCGTGGCAGAGAAAAGAGGCCAAATACACATTCAGGATGAAGTGTGTGTCAGCTCCCACTGCTGCTATGCTCTGTCTTGCTCTACTTGGAAAACCAGTCCCCACAGCAGATTTAATTTTTTTTTTAAAAAGTTTTTGTTCCTGCAAAGTCTAAATAATTTTGCAGATATCTTTGGGAAGGTACTAACAAACTAAGTCCAGGGAATTCTGTGCTTAAATTTTACCAACTGCAAACTCTAGTTTGACTTTCTAGCGCTTTGGCCCACACAGGCCCAAACTGCCCAGTTGCCCTGGTTGTCTAAATGAGACCAGCCAAGTTCTACTCTCAGCAGCTGAAGATGTCCCGTGGTGCTCCTGTCTTAAGCACACCTGAATTCACCCCTGATCCTGTGTATTTTAGACAATGATTTTAAACATGTGCCAGAAGACACTCTCCCTCCAGCCAGGTAAGTAAAATACTTGTCATCCTGACAGATGAATAATTGGATCATTGGTACATTGTCAAGGCAGCCAGCATATCTGTGAGAAAGTGGTCGCTACTCTTGTTGAATATTGAGTATGCTTCATGAATGTCACCTGAAAACAGCATACACACCTTTCTGTGCCAGAGATTATGCACGTAAGTGGAGATCACTCCTGGTTGTGGCTGTCCTAAGAGCAGCAAGGGCAGCCTAAAGGCACCCAAACTGGCTTCAGAGAGGAAAAACTGCACCTGCCAGTATTTCACCTCAGGAATGCAGCCATTTACATTGGCATTAGCTGTTTAGATGAGTACATGTGTCTGCTGCACTTGAAATAAGATCAATAGCTAAGACAAGGATCTGTTGAAGTCAAAAATCAGCAAATCAAAAGGCCTGTATCTGTCTACAACATCTGAGTGAGTCTGAATGACTCCATCCTGACTTTGGCAGGCGGAGCCGGATTCAACTCAAGCTTACAACAAACTACTACTGGACCTCTGCTCTCCTTTGTTTTTAAGGGGAAGGAAAAAAACCCCAATCAGCCCTTTGATTTATTTAAACCCAAACTAAGAAAATTCAACACTATCCACCATCGTCCCTGAAACTCCTACTCAGCAACACATTTGTAGAGGCATCTTTCAGCGTGCAGAGAAGCAGCTGTCATTGAGGTGGAAGAATTTGTATTTGCATTGACCAAGCTCTAAATAAAACACCCAGAGTGTTTTAGAGTTGTGACAGTGCTGATGAATCTAGTGGTAGCTATTTCTACTAGAAATATCCCTTGTTACCCAGACCCTTTAGTGGATAGGCAAAATTAGACAACAGACTGGAGCAACTGATGGGAGCACACAAGTTTATTTACTACTTTGGCTGTAGGATAGTAACTCCAGCAGAAATGTTGGCAGCAAACTCTTACTGCAGCCTAATCACCAGTGAACACTTCTCACTGACTTTAAGCTAAATTCATTGTCTTTCAAGGCAAACTACAAGTCATGCAGGAGGGCAGAATCAGAAAAAAGTTACCTGATGCCCTCTCAACCTTGTCCATTCAAAACAATTGAAATTAAGAAGTGAATAAGGGTTATTGTTCTGCAAGGTCAGTACCATTTGTGAGCATATGTAATTTATTTGCCATATATAAATACATTGGGTTTAACTGTTAATATGTTAGAATTCTATAGTCCGCTGTTTAACCGTGACAAACATCCATTCTTGGCTTGCACAGAGGACAAGTCTAATTGTATTGCAAACTATATAAAGGCCATATCTCTGAATTAATTTGCTTAGGCAGAGAGAAGGGGGATAAATATTTGAAAAATAGTAAGAGATCAACCACTCTGTCTTCATGCCATGCCACAGGAAATCAACTATATCTAACTTTTCCAATACAGAAAGACCTGTTAAATTATGCAATCATAGATCAAACCTAGTACACTGGCAAGTGTCCCAAGAAATAGTATACATGCTTTCCTAGTTATATATGAAACATATCCTGTAAGTTGAATTACTTTTATTTTTATACCCTCTGTGTTGAATGATTACAATTCTCCTCCTTTATTTATGAATGGAAGTAGACAAGGCTAAGCAATAGGTTAGGTATCAATGCCATATGGAACATGAAGTCCCAGGTTCTCCCTTCTTCTTGCTGCTAGACACATTTGCACACAGGCATTTCAAACAGAGTTATTCAAGATAGCTGTGGAATTTTCTTTGAAAACCTGCACAGAAAGTGGGACACCTCCCTAGTTTTAATCTTCCATGAATAAACAAGAGCCCACAACTTCACAAAGGCTGACTCAGTATTTTTAGGAATGGGAAATCCCTTCCACATCCAGGCAGAGGTGGGAAGGAGGAAACAAGACTGGTGCAAGCATGTAGAATTAATACCACTCCTGCATCATCTGCAATTTTTTCTGCCAACAAGGTAAAATATGGAGTAGCCCTTCCACACTTCTTAAAAGACACAAATGTTCTCACAAACTTGGCAACTAAGCATTGCCTTCTTGCCCAGACAGAAGATTTTTGGTACAAGAAGTCTATTAAATAAATAGACAGACTCAGAATCCTGTTGCTTGTTCATGGCTCAAGCTGGATAAATAGGAATATTTGTAAGATAGAATTATAGATATCTCTCCTTCTGCTTCCCCTACTAATCAACAAAGTGGCTGCAAACCTGTTCAGGATGCAAAGGCAGATGACAGCTTTCTGAAGCTCCTTCTGTAAATATTAGACAGGCGAAGTCAACAAAATTTTAAAAATGGCTTAATTCTAAAAACTGAATCAGGAATATCAAGTTAAGATGCAGGGTGATGATAGCTAATGTCTACAGGCATGCCTTGAAGACTGTAAAGACAGCCTCACAAACACGCTGTCTGTTACCTAGGAATGTCATGATCATGTTTAAGGATTAACTTGACTCTCAAGCTGGTCCCTTTTTGGGGGTTGATAAAGGGTTTAAAAGGTTGATAGTGGAACTAAAGCTACATGCAAGGCATCCTAAACATTCATCAATACCTTCATAATTATGATATTTCTGAAGTGAAGGACATTTTTTTGACCCAAATTCAGATCCAAGCCAGGTTACCTTCTGAAGGAGCCTCTCTGTCCCCGTTAACCAGAGATCAGAAGTTTTATACCTTTTATCTTCTGACCTTGGAGAGGCGAATGGATTATTTCTAAAGATCATGAAAGATTACTTAAAAAAAGCAATGTATTGTCTGTAGTATAAGCTTAAACTCGCTACATCTAACTAAAACATGGAAAACTACTGCTTCACAGAAGCCAAAGACAGCTGGGGCCTAAATTTAGTGCCTAAAGTTACTTGGGATGAAAACAGAATGTCAGTGTCATGAAAAATGAGCAGTAAACTTAGTTTCCCCCACGGGCCCTGATGTTCACCATTTCTGTGAGATGCTGTTGCAGTATGAGGAGTGGTTTTATGGCTGTTGCCTATGAGACACTTTTGTTTTGAAAACAAGGTGGTTTTAAGCTTATATAATAAATTAACATTGTATACTAAATCAGGAAGTTCCATAACCAGCTACAGCACCCTGAAACACTTCCAAGCTACTTTTCACCCCATTCTCCCTTTCCTAATGCTATTAATTTCTCATAATTGCTGGAGTAAAAGCATTCAGATACTCATCTGCCAAATCCCACCCATGTCTGTGCTAATCCTGCTGTTTTCTAGCAAAAGGCCAAGTATTACAACAACTAAAGAAAGAAAGACCACCACACCCCCCACATTTTCATACAATATACCAGTTTCCCGGAGCAAAAAATATTTCAGAGATTATCAATGTTAAATGACATTCATCAATGCTAAATGACATTCTCTTTTAGGCAGTTTTAACTGTAATACAAGGCTGGGAGTCTCAGACACTTTTTCTGCTTTCTTGGATAAAAAAATAGTAATTCCCAATCCTGTGCAAACCACACCTCACTCTGCATGTTTTGAGTACTTCAGTTTGAGACCCTGGACCTAAAAAGAGCCAGCTGAATATATGATATGACACACAAGATTCCTCTGATATGCAGACCAGGTATCCCTTCCTACCCCCTTAATTGTACTGTCTTATCTTTCAATACTCAGCCATTTTGGGCAGTCTATGTTAATGTCATATTTAAAGAAAATTATAAAAAAGAGTTTAGAAACTGACTGTATCTAACCAATACACAGAGATAACTTCTTCTCTTATAAAAATCTGCAGCTCTCTTATCAAATGTGCAATTCTTGCACATGCAGAGAGAGTATAATTTATATCATATTTCTGCAAGAGATCTATGACCTCCTCATTCAGCTATTGTGGCCACTCTATCAGGTTTGCCAAACTTATGGGTTTCCCTCATATTGTGTGTATGGGGGTTGAATTATAACCCTTCCTCTTCCAATTTTCCAAAGACATGTCCAGTTTATTACATTATTTGTGTGTTTCTCTCTTAACAATTCTTTAGAACAACTAGTTTATTCCATCATCCCTACGTGGGTATGCAATGCTCCCACACACACACCTCCCATCTTCTAAAGGATTTCATCCAGCATAAGGTCACCCACTGTTGTGTAACTTTCTTGAACTCTTCTCAGATGACATTTTTCATCCAGAAAATCTTTTATTCCCTGGAGTAGCATAGGTGTAGGAACTAACAATGTTTCCACACAACACAGCAGGTGATGAAGTATTCATAGACTTATATTGTACTTCTAAAACATCATCGTTTAAAAGTAGAGACATTTGTATAAGCCCCAAGAGTTAGTTCTCCACTAACTCCTACTTAACCATGATTAAGGTAAGATGCAGAATAAAATTTGCACTGCATAATTAAATTCCAGCTGCTTAATGCATTGTCACACAGCAGTTGAGCCACAGGATTGTCTACGAGCTGGACTCCAGACCACAGCAGGTTTTAACTGTATGGCTCTGGCAGTAGCTGAGATAAAGAGGTTACACACTGCTGCTCTTCCACTGCTCCTAGTTTTGATCCTGATTCTTTGCTCACATTCGGAAAGATAATAGCTACATTTCTCACCCTCTCCTCTCCTCACCACCCATGCCAAAAGCTAACCCAGGGCATAGCTAGACAAGGGAGTGCCTACACTCACTAACAGATTTTACAACAACCCAAATACCTCATTCTGGCTCATCTACAGCCAGACACATCTGCCTGTCACACATCTGCCTGCAGCTCTAAATTGCCTTGTCTCATATTTGTTGCAGACTAAATGACATGCAGACAACACACACACTTGCCAAGCCTACAGCTATCTGAATAACTTCCTTTAGTCTCTTGGGATATTTCTGTCTTAGGAGATTTGGGGGATGATACAGATCAATTTAGCAAACAAATGACAGATTATGGTGTTCCCAACCCCCTTCTGATTTCCTCACCTCTACCATGTCACTCTTTTGGGAGGTTAATTTGTCAGAGAGCATTTAAACTATAGCTCCCTGAGCAATCAGTGCAATGACGTGTGCATGCATCTCGGCTTCTTGCACTTAAAACTTACAAGTTTTACTTTTGTTGTCAAAGCAAGCCAGCACAGCATGCACTAACAGGGGAAAGTGCAGCAGAAGCAAGGGGACTGTCTTAGCTGTAGTAACACAGAACACTTTGAAGGACTCCATTTCCTTTCCCAGAATAAGGATTCAGAGCTACACAAACCAAGTCCAGCACTAATCTAAGAGACTGGACATAGTTCAGCCTCTGCTGCTGTGCTCAAGGCAGAAATTAATTCTCAACTTTCCACAGCCTCTGCAGTAAGTCAGGTAACAGTGACTACTTGTGGACTTAACTAATAGTTATGAAATTGTGCCGTGCTATGCTGACAAAATATTTATACTAAAACTGCTCAAGAACATTACTAGGACAAAAACCTGAGAAACCCATAATGAAAAGGAAATATTATGCCTTAGTAACAAAATTAGAGTGTTACACTGCTGCCTCAAGTAAGGCTTTTTTCCTAGCTGCATCTAATTTATACTTATCAGTGCAAGCACCTTTCCACAGTCAATAGATTTATTATTCTGAAAAGCAAAAGCCAACTCAAAATGTTACATTAAACTGATAGACAGAGGGCAAGCCAGGGTGGGGGAGAGGGGGGTTAGAGATTAGGTACAAATTGTTCACATATGTTTTTTAAAATTATTATTATTGGCTATGTTCCATAGCACAGGGGGAGGGGAGAAGAGGGAGGAAGAAAGAAGTAGGAGGGAATTTGAAACTTACTGGTTGACCTCCCCACCATCTGTGATTGAATTTCTCTCGCCCTCGAAGACTGAAGCTGGCATCGAACACTGGGTCATACATCGAATTGCCAACAATCCCATGTGATTCAGGATAGAGTCCCTTTGTGCAGAAGTAGATTAATTAGTAAAACCCTAATGCACACAAATGCAGTGCTTCATAGCTATCTGCAAATACCACTAAATTATTTTAAAGTAAGTATCTTTGTAACTACATACCAGAAAAGTTTTTTATTTTCAGATAAGCACATTTAAATCTGGCTGTAGTAATGAAAGCAGTAAGGGATGATTGAATTGTGCTAAAAAGCATAAAAACTCCCATTAGTCAATGCTTTCAAGTTTTTCACACTGTTTAAAAGTTAGTTTGAGCTCATCAAAGAAAAAGTGAAAATGTATGGAAAGAAGACTGATTTCTACTTTCAGTTCCTCTTCATGAATGCCCTTTCTGGACACAGCAATTCATTTTCTGGTTGCAAAAGCGACACTTAGCACTTCTATTTTATAGTATTTTATCTTCATGAGTGCTTCTGTGGTATAAGTTATTTCCAAGAAAAACAATTGAGGCAGGTCACCCAAAGCCATGGCTTTACATCACAGTTTGTCCTGCAGTAAAAGCAATTTAGGAAGAAGAGCAGAAAATTCCTTCTGTGGGCTCTCTCTCATCCCAACCTATTCTTTCTCCATACCCTCCTGTCTCATCCATTTAAATGTCTGTGCAGCGGCTGCACAAAAAAAAAGAAGGGCAAAAAATTGCAGCTGCAGGTGGAGACTCCCTTATGCCAGCTTTGGGAGCACTGTCAGTGTCCCATAGGTGTGGGGACAGCCTGGCTGCCAGCCCTGCCACCACAGCACAGCGATGGCTCCTCTCGCTGCAGGGCCAACCCAGCGTCCAGACACGCAGCAGCTGCACACGGCAAACTGACTGCTGAGGCAGCCCCACTGACTTCGGCTGCTCCCGTGAAGGAACAACTGCTGGTTGTACTCCGGGCAGCATTTCAGGGTTTTTTTCCCCCGAGGAAAACTTTGACCTGTAATTACGCAGCAGTACAAATAACTGCAAAAGCAGGCATAAGAAAGCATAGGAAAGCTGTCACGGTGTATTTCAGTCCATTTCAGCACTTCAAAATAAAAGAAAATACTTAAACATTTTTTCTTCAAAATGAAGAAAATACTTAACATAAGTAAATACCAAAAAGGACGGACAATGAAGCAGTTATGATGTTGTTGTTTGGTTTTTTTTAAACCTTCCTTCTCATAACACATATTTCTACCCCAGTGCAACATTTTATCTTGAAAAAATCCTTCCCAGGGACTTACAGTAGCAAGGGTGTATAAGTTGGGGAAGGTTTTTGTAGGGTAGACAGGTCGCATGTAAGGAGAATGTGTTCCACAAGATCCTGAAAAATCAATAGCAAATGCAAACATGAGGAAGCAAAGCTCTTAGACATGGAAAACAAAACCAGAGAAAGCAATTTCTGTGACTAAAAATGATGCAGAAACTAGTAAAATTTTAACTTATTTAAATTATCTTTCTGCTGCTTAACAGCAGTCAGCAGTAAGGGCAGTAGTAAACCTACTCACACACTCTTTTGTACTTCACAACTAACAACTGCAATAATGCAGCCAGACAACTACAGAACCAGCTACATTCCCACAAACTGGGTTTTTTCCTGACGTAGTCTCCGTCCAGAGTCATTGGAAGTATCTTGTTAAGTAAAACAACATGAGAAAACACAAGTTTATTTTAAGTGATAGATACACCAAAGCTGCAGTTTCACACTGGGCTTTGTGGCCTCAGCCCCCACATCATAGAATCATTTAGGTTGGAAAAGACTTTCAAGATCACTGAACCCAACCATAGCTGGCTACACAAATATGAGAGCCAGCACACACACAGGGGAAAAACACCCCAACACATTCCACGGGTATGGGCACACACACACAAACTACCGTACAGAGAGGCTCAGCACAGAGAGGCTCAATTATGCAGTGTATCCAGTGCTCCACAAACACAGGGGGATGCCCATTCCCAGGGAGGTGAGTGCAGGGCATGTTTTCAGCCAGTTAACAGGTATCCAGCTACAACTTCCGCAGCCAGTTATCCATACCTCTGACATTTCTGAATCAAGTGGAAAATTTTGTGGCCACCTTGCAACTAGCCTGTAAGCATGCATGACACATATCATATACTAAAGATGCATTTCCTTGCTGACAAAACCACATGAAGGTCACTGATTCTGAGCAGCATTTCCCAAAGCAGCAGCTGTGTGTTGTATTGATCAGGGTGCTTTCAAGTCACCTGTTGAGACCACCTAATTTAAAGGGGACTTCTGCCATTTCATCTCCATGCTGACCCTTCTGTTGCTCAACGAACAGCGAAAGCAATTGGGCTGCAAGAGACTGTCTTCCACTTATTGACAGAAAATAGATGTACTCACTCAGTTTTTCAATATTGGGCATGACCTTGTTCCCTTTCTTCATATATGATGCACGGAAACCATCAACAGAAAAGATGATCAAAGGAGGACGAACAAAGCTAAAGGCAAAAGCAGCAGGAAAATAAGGCAGCATTTCAAGACTTCAGTTTTTTTAATTTCCACTTGCTCGCTGAGCTTCCAGGAAATCTAAAAGTTCAGTTACTGTATAAACTACATATCTGTAGTCTTTTACATACTTAACAGACCAACAGAAACTGATAATCCTCACACTTAGTGTTCACTAAGTGTTCACTCACAGGCAGTGAAAGGCCTGATATCCAACATAAAAGACATCATCCCTGAGCAGCTAAAAATGTATAACCCATAAAGGCAAGTGCTTATAGAAGGAGATGGAGGAGGAAAATTACCATGCACAAGTACCCAGCCCAGCACACAGTCTCTTGTTAAAAACCATGTCTCATGACAGCTGGTTGTTCTCAAACAGAAGTCTGTGTGGCATTTGGAGCAAGTTCTGTGAGGCACAGTTCATTCTAATATACTAAAGATGACAGTATTTCATGTTACTTAATTACTTTGTTAATTTACTACCGGTACTGAGAATCAAGCCCAAGAAGACAGATACATGTGATGGATGGACACACCTGGGCTTTTAATGTCACCTGCTGCAGGGGTTAGCAGCTGTCATTGTCACCAGGAGAAGCATCTGCAAACTATCCTCCCAACAGCACAGGCTGAGCTGCAACCCAACACAGCACCCGAGCAGATGCTTACCTTTAGGGATAACAGTGAGACGAATGGTTTCAAAAGTGCTTGCTTTCTCCATGTTACTCATGTGCTCAAATTCCTCACTAAGTCAAGCCTGTATCATATTGCAGTTTAGAAATCCTTTCATTTAAGTATATAATGCTAAAAGTACAAAATTCCATTTTAAAAAATGGCCTGAACTGTGTTCACATACAGCTTAGCCTGAATTTTACTGAAAGCAGAGTAACCTAAGCCTTTCCACTGAGTTCAGACGCGTCTGGCTACCTTCCCTATGCATGTAAGTGAAGCAGGCAAACCCAGCAGCAGGTGATTGAAGACCAAGAGTTCAAACTCATATATCATCTACCACTACTCAACCAGCAGCTCAAAGGCAGATGCATTACAATATCGTGAGCCTAACTGTACAAACAGTGAAGCCCAGGAAAGCATCCAGCCCACAGCCATTCAGCCTGCATGACAGGGCCAGTGCAAAAATGCAGTGTGCAGAGGTCCAGGGCAGAGCTGGGGACCACTGGCTTTGCTGCATTTGCCTTTCCAGGTGCAAGCAAAACACTTACCCTGCTGGACATTCAGCAGCCTTTATCTCTTCACAGTCATCATCCACCCAGTGGGTTTCCCCTACCAGAAAAGTCACATTGGAGTTTCAAAAAATAAAAAATACAAAAATCTGTGGATACAGCTACAGGTTTCACAGAAAATATATATAAAACAAATAAAGTTAAGCTCCAGGTAATGGACTAACTTGTCATACTTCCCATGAATAATGAGAACATCTTTTCACAAAGCTGAACAAGTGATCTGGTTATATTCTACTCAACAAAAATATCCAAACTAGCACTTCTAGAAGCAGCTCTTAAAAGTAGAGTTAGGAGTGTCCTTTTTACCACAGGAGACAGTGGTAATGCTTTAGGCCCAGTGGTCATCTATTTTAATTTTTTTTATTTTTGATCTGTCAAAAACAGGTAGTGCTGCTTCTAGCTGTGAATTCCCACCCTCCTCCCATCAGTTCTGATGTCTCCAAGAGCTGATTCAGCTGGCTAAAGGCACAAAACAAAATTCATTCTGGGGAAGAAAAACAACTCTAAATAGTTTCCAGCTGGTTTAGAGAGGTGTTCAGCTCATGGATCAGGTGAGACTCAAGCTAAAAAAAGCATTAAATACTCTTTCAGAGCTAGATTAGTTAAAATTACTTCATATAATTGACTATTTTCTTAAGGTTTTCACTGCTGAATGCTGTCTATGGAGTGGCTCACGAAGTGCACTTTTACAGGTCAATTGAAAAAACCAAATTATTAACTAACGACCCGGCCTCCTGAACCTGGCACTATTAAAGGAACTGCAATTCAATTAAAAGAACAAAACAAAAAACATCCCAGAAAAGACCTGCAAGAAGTATGTGCTGCAGCAATTCCAACTGACCATGACAGGAGGTGGAGGGACAATTTCCAAGAAAAAAAAACAAACCAAACAACACACTGCCCTCAGATAGGCAAAGGCACGAATAAAGAGGAAACATTGTTCTCATTTATGGATTAGTCCTGTCAGAGTTTCAAGGTCATTGAGATAGTTTGTTATTAGCCAGTTAAATAAAGATTATGTACATTAAAGCTGGAGACATATAAACTCCTTTGTCTTGACCCTTATGAGAGGAAGCTCACAAAAAAAGGCAGGAACTGGAAACTATACCAATATTTAAGTGGTCTCAGCTTCAGGTTTCTTTGGGAAGGGGAAGGACAATCTACAGGAATTTGTTGGAAAATACATATTTCATTTGGATTCCCAACAGCAAAACCCAAGTAAACAAAAAGGCCCATTTTCAGTGTATGGCTGGATGTGGACGATTATAATTTTGTGAACATATGTATTTGCCCAAAATGGTGAAACAATCTCAAACTGTAACCCTTGCCCCAGTAAAGTTGACGAATGAAAAAAACTAAGAACTAGCTGAGATACAAAAGCAAAAACCTGTAGAGCTCATTACCAAGGACCAGAAGACCTGCTGTGAATGGCAGATACACTAGACAGGCAGGATACTCTCTAAAAGAGCAGAGCATTGGATGAAAATAAAGTCTTCATCCACCCACCAAGCACTGTGGGCTGTTCTGCAGCCATGGTGCGTCATGGTCATCTGGAGCCCTTGGATTCTTGCAACTCCTCTTCCACAAGAAACAAACCCTATAGATGTTAGGCCAAGTAGTTTGAGCAGGAGCTTCTGTGGTGGGGGTGGACAGAGGTCTTTGGGACAGAGATAACGTATCTAGGAATGCTCTGTTCCTTCTGAGATTCTTAGATATCCCTGCACTCCCTGTGATGCAGACAAATGCATCTGAACACTTAAGAGCTTTGCTTTAAACTCTTCTTCATTCACCTCCACCTCTCCTCTTTCTACCATTATCATAACAGGTAAAGATAAAGTCCTTCTACAAATTATATGTGTTTACCTCTGCTAGTGCTCAGAAAATTACAAATTTGATTCCCCATTTCCCCCACGACCTTAAAAAAAAAAATTAAAGCAAAACAAGCAGTGTTCCTCCTTGGGATGAAAACCTTTTACCCACAAGACTGCCTTCTATTGGGTTTGGAAAGATAAGAGGTAGAGATACCAGAGACGTACCCTTGCAAATGACTTGGTAATTAGTACAACAATCTCCTCTACTTAAGCAGTCTTCAGAGCAGTGACAAGCATTGTCATCATTCCTGGTTTCTCCACAGCGATCTTTGGTACACTCCCAGCCCCGAGCTAAAATATTCAAAATGAGAGATTGTGATCAAAACAAAAAGTATTCATTCACGCTATAACAACAACACTCTAGTCGTTAAAGTAGGTATGTCAACCAGAAGCAAAAAGGACCCTTGTCATTTGCAAGTGCAGGAGGGCTCCTCCACAAACGCACTTGTGAGTATTTCTGCTACCCCCGGGTGCTGTATTCCAGGCTTTGTCCAGTCTGAATGTCAGAAAAAGTGTGGAAAGGAAAAGACAAAAAAGGATCTTGACAGATAAAAGGTGGGACCTAAAGCACAAACTAAGAATTCTGGTGGTTCTTGGGTAATCTTTGCTTTTCCTCACAACTACTACAGTACCCACTTCAATCCGTAGAAAATAAGAAAGTAGAAAAGAGATAGTGTAGGCACAAAGTGATGCCTTACTCCCACCATCAGTTCCTCACCCATAGTGCAGACACTGCATCGTCTGCAAAGATATGAAAAAAAAAGAGCTGTTCTTCAAGGGAAAGCATGGCATGGCTGCTGTGGAAACTCCAGCTTTTCTCATCTTGCAAATGAATTTAAGATCTGGCCTGTCTAAATAAGGTGCTCTCTCAAGGGTAGTACACAGCTTTGGAACAGGGCCTATGGTTTTAAACATACGGTTTTCCACAGAAAGGCCCACTCAAGAAACTTTAAAAATCACTTAAGACAACATGCATCCAGCAAAAAGCCACACATCAGAGCAATGCCTCTTTTCCCGTTTTCTGCTTCATTTGGGGCTTTTTTTTATGGTGTAATATTTACAGATTACACATGTGATAATTGCCTGAATAAATGCCTGTGGGAGTATATGACCATTAGCACAACAGCCCCAGGGGCTAAACAGGTATCCATATGCATATGTAGACATATGTGTCTGCTGTGGACAGGAGGGTGAGGAACTGAAATTCTGCCCTTTGGTAGCGGACATCCTGCTGAAAGTCTTCAAAGAGCCTCTCACTCTGCAGCCATTTAAACTAGGGGCAGAACAGTGTCAGTCTAAAATTCAGAAATTTTTGGCCTGGTACCAAACTTGTTTTTCAAACTAGACTAGCTCACCCTTTTTTGGTACCAATCTATGAAAATTATATAATCATAAACAGAACTGAGGAAGTCGAGACTTCCAAGCACGGCACATCCACGGGCAATGATAGTTTTAAGCATTAGACTTTTCCTCTGGGTGCTTAGTAAGTGTAATACTTCAATAAAGCAAGAATAAGTTCAATGGCAAAAATAAAAGGCACCTGTGTCAACTCTGACCACTGTGCAAACACTGTAGGAGATGGGTACAACTAATAATTTAAATGCATTATGCTAAGAAGTAAAATATAACTCATGTCTCTCTTTGAAGTTTTCCTTGCCTATGACTCATGGAAAAAAAAAAAAAAGCCAAAAAAAAAGAGAAAGTGAACCTATTGCTATATTTCCATCCCCCAGGGTCCAATGAATTGAAGTCAAATGTTTCTGCCAGTGTGGTATATGCATCCTAATTCCTGGAAATGAGGGTCTGCAGCACACGTAGCAAGCCCAGGCTGTCCCCTGCTCCAGTAGGACCCACACCCCTTCAGTGCTCTCAGCTTCCAAGGCACACTCACAAATGTGCCCGAATTGCTCCAATATTAAGTTAAGAGTTGGGATGAAAAAGGGTAGCTGACACAAAATGATCAGTGTCTAGTTTTTACCACGGTTTTTATTATTGCTTTTAATTTCGTGTCAGAAGATCTGCTTTTCTATGTGGTATGAAGAGTACCCTGCTTCTTCTGCCCCCACAGCGAGGAGTGATAAGTGCCCATTCCTACTGCTCCTTGCAAGGAAACATGGGCTGCATTTTGGCCTGAGCTGAGCCTACCCAGCCAAGGCAAGGTGAGGAGGAAATGCAGGTTATGCCGAGGAGTGCTGGCTTATCAAGCAGGTCCTGACCACTGGCAGAACCCAGGTGTCAGCAGCGCCTGGCAGTGCAGGACAGGAGACACATCATACCTGTCTTTAAGCACAGCTCATCAAAGTCGAAGCAGCAGCTGTTGTAGCTCTTGCACAGGTTGTCACAGCGGCAGCCAGGAGGCTCTGCCTCTTCAAGTTCAAAGCATCTGTTTTTGCAGGAGCCAGAGGTATTGATCCAGGGGGAATCTGACAGGACTGTGTGGAACAAGAAACAGGGCAACATCTGTCAGACTGGCAGCGATGGGGCAGGCGGCTCAGCCCTGAACCACTCGAATGAGCAAGACCTTGGATGCTTGCTCTGGGAAAGGGAAAGGAGCAGGGAGAGGAGAATTGCTCGAAGAAAANCCACTGGCAGAACCCAGGTGTCAGCAGCGCCTGGCAGTGCAGGACAGGAGACACATCATACCTGTCTTTAAGCACAGCTCATCAAAGTCGAAGCAGCAGCTGTTGTAGCTCTTGCACAGGTTGTCACAGCGGCAGCCAGGAGGCTCTGCCTCTTCAAGTTCAAAGCATCTGTTTTTGCAGGAGCCAGAGGTATTGATCCAGGGGGAATCTGACAGGACTGTGTGGAACAAGAAACAGGGCAACATCTGTCAGACTGGCAGCGATGGGGCAGGCGGCTCAGCCCTGAACCACTCGAATGAGCAAGACCTTGGATGCTTGCTCTGGGAAAGGGAAAGGAGCAGGGAGAGGAGAATTGCTCGAAGAAACAAAACAAAAAAGAACAAATTCTAAAAGAGTTGTTCTTTTGGGGAAGAAAAAAAAAAAAGAAAGCAGCAAGCTGTGATAATATCCTGCAAAGAAACAGCCCTGGCTTTACCTCTGTAACAATCAAGAGATCATTAGCAGAAATGTATTGAAGTCTCCAAGGCCCCATTCCAGGAGCTGTAGCTATTCCACAGAAGCAGGCCTTTGTTTTCAGAAACCAAGTGACATTTTCATGGCTGGCTGGGCAGTTTACATAGGAAAGGACTCCAATTAATCTACATGCAGACAGCAGGATTTGGTTTGTTGCACTGGAAGGTGTCAAATCAATGTGAAGCGTGAAAGAAAACTTTAAAGTGCTCTATAAATTAATGGAGAAATAAAGCAAGGCTTTTGGTTGGCTTCTGCAGAGCACCAAATTATAAAAAGTTTAAAAATACAGACGTATTTAAGAAATTAATAATTATTATGTGTATAATTAAATGGAGTACTGCCAATCTGAAAACCATGAATAATGTATCAGACTTCAATAATCTATTTATTAGTAAGGGCCATTAATGTCAAAGCTGATATATGTCTGTTCTTTACTCAACACTTACTATTTTATACACTTAATCTATTTTAAAAGCTTTTCTTATAAGACAATCTTACACCGCAGCTTATATGAAGCAGGAAAATTGTGTGCTGTTCTCTAGGGTTAATTGTATTTTACAAAATAAAGTTAGGGATTTATGCTATCCTTTAAATACAGAGGTGTTCTAAGGAAAATTTCACAATGCCTTTTGTTCCTTGAGAGACCTATTAAAATTAAATATTTTAAATAGTCTTGTGTTTTGTTTTCTTTTAGGCCATGGTTTGGTTTTGGGTTTGGCAAACCTCACCATGATTGGCAGTATGACTTTTAGAGGACAGACGCAATGGCACTTTTGGGAAATAGTTGTTCTGATATTTTCTTATGTATTATTCCCCCTGCATTTTTACATAGCTGAGAGTTTAGTTTCCACATAAACTGACGGGAAATCTCTTCCCAAATAAGATGGCATTAACTGAATACTGTGAGAATGGATGGAAAAGATGATGAAGGGGAAGTTTTGAGGTGACTGTTGCAGCAGCTGATGTCTCACCAGCTCTCATCCCAAACACTACTGCTCTACCACTTCCCTTGGAGTGGCACTGTCTAGACACCAGCACAAACCACTTCAGGGAATAAACCTGTCAGAAAAATCAGTGCTACAGCAAGATGATAGGTAAGAAGCCCAAATGTACCGTGGTTGCACTTGTGGATCATGGCAGTGTCAAGGCACACTCTCATGACTGCTGGAAAAGGTAGTAGCAGACAACTCTGTCTCGCTGGTTTGTGGGGTTTTTTTTCAATCAGGTCAGCAGCTCTTGGGCGAGTAACATCATACACACAGCGAAGTTTCACTCTATAGGTACATACCCTGCAAGCATGCTATTTGTGAGCCATCAGTATTTCGGCCATCTGAAATTCCAAGGAGCTAAAGATTGTGCATCTATGCCACTACTACACAGATCAGTATTTTCTTTGCTCACATAAGTAGGTCACAAATCTATGCTAAAAATTAATCACATGAGAATTGTTTCAAATCATGTGAACACTCAAATTTTCAAAGCTATGAAGCCCTGGTCCTTATTTTTGATGACAGCTGCTTCCTGTCAAATGTTTCTGAAAACCTATTTTCATGTTATTTAACCTCTTCCACTACTTTCTCTTTTGGAAGCTAGGTAATATATATATAATCACAGATCCAGTAAGCTGCAAATCAAAGGTATTAGGAACTCAAAGGTATTACATACCAGCATATAAACCTTACCCTGGGCATTACCCTTTTCATTTCAAAGGGCTGAGAGTGAGATCTTTTCAGAAGGAAAACAAAACAAAACAAAACAACACATCAACATGTGTTTAGGAAAGAGAAGGTGTAAATCTGACTGCAGATTACATAAGAAACAGTTAACTGCAGCTCTAAGAATGTCTACCTCTTGTAAAGAGCAGCTCATTTATATCAGGAAATCACCAGAACAAACTGCCCACAGAGGCTGTGAAATCTGAGCTTGAAGATTTTGAAGAAGGGCTAGTCCAAGATCTGTCAGAAGCACATCTGTAACAAGTGACCAGGTCTTGGGATATGAAGGTCTACATGGCTGTTCAAGGTCCCATCTAGCTCCATCTTCTATAACTGCCAAGTAGGGTTTCCATTCCATGTAAGAAAGGTTTAGCCCACCTACCTTGTGTAATTTTTTCACATCTCTTGACAACCACCTCATTAGTGATGTAGCAAATTATCCCAAATCACTTAGCAAAGTCAAGTCACACCTCCTAAGTCAGTGTAGGACACTTTCATATTGTAGCACAAAAGAGGACTTGCTGAATTTCTCCAAATACATTTAAGATTGCTCCTTTGTTTCTCATGCTTGACCTTGCCTTTGCAGCCAGACCATGATTTTCAGGTCGTGCACAATGACATGGCACAGGTACTGGCGCATGCAAAATAGTTTGAAAATATATCATTAGGTGCTCTATCCCTACTGAGTATTTTCAAATCAACAGAAACCCCTGTACAGAACAAACTTAGACAGTTTAAAATCCTGTTCAAAATCCCTGCATCCCTCCACAGTTCCTGCAGTCAGACAGGGCAGCAGGCACAGGGACCTCAGCATGAAGATCCTTCCATCCTTATTTCATACATAAAGCTTTTCACATTGTTTTCCATACATTCCTTTTATTGCCACTAAGCTCAAAACAGCCATCTAATTGTCTTTTATGTCAGAGGTTAGAGAGCGAAGCTAAATAGGGCAATAGTGCGTTTGTGATTCAGTTCATGGAAGTTGTTACATTTCCATTTTAAAGGTGTTACATTTATCTTAGAAAGTGCCATATCAAATTATTTCCTTTGATTCTATCTGACTATAAGGTTTAAAAATAATAAAATCCATTTATTTTCAGTAGTGTTTCAAACAGGACTACACAATATAGACATGCTTATGAGGCATTATAGGAAGGAGACTACCTGGTAACAATTTGCCATTTTGGATCCCATATGGAACGTATATGGAACAACCAAATACTTAAACAAAACATCTGGAGTGCTAGGCTAGTTCTAGATAATACTCTTATTATGAACTTGCATTTCATTTCTGGAATGAGTTAAATCCAAATGAAAAGTCAGATAAAGGAAAAAATACACATGTTCCAACAGAAGAAAGGCGTGACTCCATTTTTAATGGCATGCTTAAAACTATAGTGAGAAGAGATAAAAAACTGCAGTGTTTCTCCTTCCATAGCATTAAGTTACCCTAATGTGATCAAGAACCATGCTTCAAGAGATTGCTAAGGTCATTTTCCCTGAAAGTGCTTAAAAATATGTCTAGAAAATCCATAAAGCAAGTAACTTACAAAGGCAAAGTTAGGAAAAAATGTGAACTTTGGTTCTCTAATGTCTCTTAGAAATTTTAAGTAAAAAATTTATTTCAATTAAATAATTTGTTTAGTACAAATATTAAACGTCTTAAGTGTGTAAAGACGTTTGTGCACTGTAAAAAGAGAACAAGAAGGGGTGTTTTAAACATTTTGGTGGTATTTTGGCATACATTTACAAGGGACTAGGAAAAGAACCCTGCTGGTTTTGCTCAGAGCAGAGTCCTACACTAGATGAAAACTAAAATTTGCTTACAATCATGGCATACCTCTGGAGAAATAATAGATCTGTTTCTACAATAATGCTTGGTAAACAAAGTGTTTTGTCAATATAAAATAATTAATTCTCAAGCTTACACTTGTAAGCAAACAAGCTAAAGAATAGTGAAATCGAAAAAGGATTTATACCAATCTTTTTTTCTGGATATTTCATTGGACTGCTCTTCTAATAAAACACAATTGGAAGTCATGCAATTAAGAGTGACTAAGTAGGTTCTTTGATCACGGTGCTTTCAGTGTGCTAAAAAACCCACAGATCTCCAGTGTAACTTTTTACTGTCTGTACTTTATTGTGACTGTACTCCTTTATTCTTTGCTCATTTTCTCATCTTTTTTTTTTTCTCCATTTTTTTTCCTCTTAATGAAAAAAAACCAAGCTACATAAACACAGAATGGACAAAATCCTCCATTACTTTTGTCTCTCATTATTGCATCCTTGACTGGACTACTTCAATGCGAGATGCTGAGCCAATCCCACCTGCAAGCAAATTTTCAATAGGCTTCCAAAAGTACCCCATCTCCTGCCCCTTTTCAAGAGATCCTGTATTNAAAAGTCAGATAAAGGAAAAAATACACATGTTCCAACAGAAGAAAGGCGTGACTCCATTTTTAATGGCATGCTTAAAACTATAGTGAGAAGAGATAAAAAACTGCAGTGTTTCTCCTTCCATAGCATTAAGTTACCCTAATGTGATCAAGAACCATGCTTCAAGAGATTGCTAAGGTCATTTTCCCTGAAAGTGCTTAAAAATATGTCTAGAAAATCCATAAAGCAAGTAACTTACAAAGGCAAAGTTAGGAAAAAATGTGAACTTTGGTTCTCTAATGTCTCTTAGAAATTTTAAGTAAAAAATTTATTTCAATTAAATAATTTGTTTAGTACAAATATTAAACGTCTTAAGTGTGTAAAGACGTTTGTGCACTGTAAAAAGAGAACAAGAAGGGGTGTTTTAAACATTTTGGTGGTATTTTGGCATACATTTACAAGGGACTAGGAAAAGAACCCTGCTGGTTTTGCTCAGAGCAGAGTCCTACACTAGATGAAAACTAAAATTTGCTTACAATCATGGCATACCTCTGGAGAAATAATAGATCTGTTTCTACAATAATGCTTGGTAAACAAAGTGTTTTGTCAATATAAAATAATTAATTCTCAAGCTTACACTTGTAAGCAAACAAGCTAAAGAATAGTGAAATCGAAAAAGGATTTATACCAATCTTTTTTTCTGGATATTTCATTGGACTGCTCTTCTAATAAAACACAATTGGAAGTCATGCAATTAAGAGTGACTAAGTAGGTTCTTTGATCACGGTGCTTTCAGTGTGCTAAAAAACCCACAGATCTCCAGTGTAACTTTTTACTGTCTGTACTTTATTGTGACTGTACTCCTTTATTCTTTGCTCATTTTCTCATCTTTTTTTTTTTCTCCATTTTTTTTCCTCTTAATGAAAAAAAACCAAGCTACATAAACACAGAATGGACAAAATCCTCCATTACTTTTGTCTCTCATTATTGCATCCTTGACTGGACTACTTCAATGCGAGATGCTGAGCCAATCCCACCTGCAAGCAAATTTTCAATAGGCTTCCAAAAGTACCCCATCTCCTGCCCCTTTTCAAGAGATCCTGTATTTCTTCCTACTTTTCTGGAATGCTGAGCTAATCTTCTTACTACTGGAAGGAGCACACAGCTACTGTTCCCAGCCCTGGCGGTGTTGAACAGTGCTGGCTGGCTCAGCAGAGTTGGCACCAATCAGCTGCAACGGGACCCCAGTATCAGACCTTTGGGACTTCAGTGAAAACCAGCTGAGCCCTGCCTAGACAGTTACCAGTGAAAGCAAAGCAACTGGCATTCAGGTGTTCAACACTTGAAATGCAAATCCTTCCCATCCCTATCACACACGCTACACATCTGTTCTACAGTTAATATCCTAGAAGATTTAAAAATATATATTTTTCATGCAATTTTTTTACTGATACAAAGATCAAAAGCAACAGCCACTATCTTCTTGATTACCTAAAATGCCACTACTCAGTGACCAGCAGCCCTGATAGTGGCTGTGATTAGACACCAATTCCTCAGAGAGGGAGGACAAGAGGACACAGATGCATTACCAGAAATACAACAAACTCTGGCCACGGCAAACAATTTTATAATTGAAATTCATAAGCTATCATTACAGACGGGCACTGCAAATGAAACCCTTTCACTTCAGTTACGTTAACCAGCTCTAAGTCAATGACCACAAGTTTCCTTTCTCCTGCCAAAGCAACAGAGACACAAGTCAAGCCTGCTTTTTTATGAATAAAAAAAGACTAGTGTTCTGGTTTATACATTTTTCCATTTGGACTACGCTTGAGCTCACAGAACCCTATACTGCCCCACAACACAAATAACAGTTCCTCCTGTGGCACGTTCTTGCTGTCTTCCAAAGAAAAAAAGTAGAAGGCATAAGAAAAACAGAGGACTCGGTGACAGCACATCTGCACGAACACCTGCTCTGCTCTCCCAGCCCTCTCCTCCGTCAGATGTCTGCCGTCTACTGTTCACAAACCAGCATGACCTCAGGAGCCACAGAAATACCCAAAGCTTTTCTCACCAGTGCCTCTTGAAAGCATTAATCAAGTTTCTAGAAACCACTTCAACAGCTACGAAAATAAACCAACACCCTTAAAGCCATCGGGGAGTTTCTGTTAGCGCTAGAAGGAAGCCGTGCAGAGTACAAAACACTGCAAACACTTCAGAGGAGCTGATGAGACCAGTCTCTGTGAGACTGACAGTGCTCAGTCCTAAAATAAGCTAAATTTTCTGTAGTCACATGCACACAGAGCAAAAGTTTAAGTAAATAGGAGACCTATAGGTGAGTCCCAAAGGTCAACTGACTCGGGCTCAGTGAGTTATTTATTCTTCTCTATATCCTAGAGGGAAAAGGAACAAGCAAACTACTGTTACAGAGTAGGAATGGTTTCTAACCACAGTCTGTAACATAAGGGTATATGGTGATGTACAATTTATGTCTGTTACTGTACCTGAGACCGGGCCCTCATCCCATTCTTCAGATCTCCTAAATCGATTCGTTGTAAATCCCATGCAGACATTTACTCCAAAGGCAAAAGCAAATAAGGATATAACCTGCAAAAGTAAAACAGCAAAGTAAGCAAACTGTGCAAGAAGCAGGACTTTTGCACAAAGAGCATTATGCATAAGGGGCAGATATGGTCCTCAGTACATTGGAGCTCCCCAGCACTGCAGTTCCCATCACTGGAGCAGCAGCTGACAGCGTCACCGCTGGAGAGTAACACAAACCAGAATGGGTTTATGAATAAAACATCTCTTTCTGAAGCTGAAACGCTCCTTTTTGTAGGAACTTATTCAGGAGAGACGGGCTACTCCTCCTCTAAAAGCAAACACGCTCCTCTCCTCCCCTACCTGGTGCGAGTGGACGCAGCCCTGCTTAGCCATACCAGGGAATTCTTAAAAAGCCTGTACCGCACCGTCGCCTTTTTTTTATAGCGAGCGCAGAGCTCTGTTTGCTCGGGGAATGCGGGCTGTTAGCAACGAGTAATCCCACCTGGTGAGGTTGACAGGCTCGTGTGATTTGTCCAGGGGGTGATTTCATCATGGTTCACTCACAAATCGCAGCTCCGAGTGCAAGAAGCTCCAGGCATCATCCCTCGTTGCGCCCTCCCCCCAAACGCACACCCGCGCGCTTTTATGTGGTTTCCTCTGGCAGCGCAGGGCTCGCTTGTGCCGCTGCGGCCAATAGCTGTTCCTGCTCGTTTTATTCTCCTCACAAAAGTAACATGCTTAAAAGAGAAACCAAATGCGGCTCCATCTGGCTCGGAGAAGAAGCGGGGGGAAGCTCGCTGGAGGCTCCGAAATGCAAATGTCCCGCTGCCACCCCCAAAAGTGCCCCGGTTGGTGTCAGGTGTGGCAGCCCGCGGGGCTCGGCCCGGGGCGCGCCCCCAGCCGCTGACCCCGCACGGCCGGGCGCGTTTGGGGAGCGCTCGGCTCGTTCTCCGCGGTGCTCCCCAAGTTTGTCACTGGGCTGCAGAGCAGAGGCCTCTCAAAACTGGAGACACCTTCAGAGCGGGGGCAGGGGAGTATTTTTCAACGCTGTTCTCCCGTGCTGCTGTGGCAGGGCAAGGCTCGTATCGATGGAAACACAAGCAGTTTGATCTGAATAGCTGGAAACCCCAGACTTCCAGAAAGGAAGGGAAGTAACAAGTTCCCTCTGCCCCACATTTCCCCATTTTCATCAACAACAGAAAGCTAGGTTGTTTGGATAAGCACTTTTATTTACAAAGTGAATGATAATACTGAACAGAATTGTGGTTCAAATCAGTGGCTTAAATATTATTTGCCAAGGCAAATTATTTACCACTGTAGTTTGCCACTTTTTTTTCTCTGATGAAAGCTTCTTTCATGAAAGTGTTTACTAACAATTACATTTAAAGGGACAGAGTCAAGGTTTGTAAGCCCTCGGATGAACTGAGCTTCCCTTGGGACCTGTCCCATATTCTATACTGGCATTAAGCGACACAGTACAGTTTTCTTTAAAATATCTTGCAGTATTAAACACATACAATTTTGAACTTTGTTTAGATGTAACTTTTACCTGCTGAAATAACTCCCCTTCCCTACCGTGTAGCTTTACAGGACAGAGTCTAAAAAACCCTTCTCTTTGCTGCCCAAATCTCAGCCTGCCAGCCTTTGCTAAGACCTGATCCTTTTTTATGCAGTTTCTTAACCAAAAGTGGCTCCATTGTGCAGCTGCAACTTTGCATTGCAAGGCTCAAGGCAATGTAATTAGCTTGAAAATTCCTACGCTAGGACATTGTATTCCTTTTCCTTTCACAAACTGAGACTATGAGTTCAAAACCCATCTTCTAATGTTCACTTTATCACTAACTGGGCTAAAAAAAAATAGGTTGCAATAGGCACTGTTTTTCTAGCAAAAAGCTGTGCATAGAGGTCTAGATAAAAGTAATCATCAAAGGTTTTACTAGCTGTTCCTATAAAATTCTTCACCCTTAGCCTCTGGTATATCCTGTGGTTAAACAACTTCATCCCCAAGCACTAGGTAAGTACAGCAGTGTGTGACCACAGCAGAAGGGAAACCTAAAGTGTCACAAATAAAATTACTCAATGGTGTTGACTATGTATCTTAACTAATGAAGTTCATGATTTCAGAGGCAAAATACGGGAATGAGCAGCCCCAAGCTCTCCTCCAGGCTAGGACCTTCAGATCACCAAGGGACTCAGGCAAAACACAACTGACTTTACAAATCGGGTGGTCAATTTTGAGTGCCCAGACCAATACATGGAGTCTCTGAGATGCTCTCAATTTCAGAGCCTTTACTGTTCCTGCATATCTTCCTAACATACAGGTCCTCCGTTCTTTTGAAAGAAAGTTACATATGTTAAAAATGGCCATTCTTTAAAAAAACCCTCAACAAACAAAACCAAAAAATACAGCATTATTAATGACTTCTACTAATTTAAACATACATATTTCATTTTTCCATTCATGTAACCTCTCTGGAGCTTGTAAATGTCACAATTTGACATAAATGGAAGAGTTTATTTTATGTTTCCTAGTCCATGTTACAAGTGTATTAAATTAATTAAGCTCCTTTGCAATGTCCTTTAGAACTATAGATGATGACTCTGAAACTACTAATCTTTTTCATCTGTGTTATGTAAGACACATTTTCCAGTAGCTCTGAACTGAACACAGTCAGATGCACAATGCTCTTTTTGTGACAAGGATTGTGCCTGAAGCCATCACACAGATTCAAAAGGAACTTATTAGCATAAACAACGTCTAATGATTTTGTTCAGGAAAAAATTCACTGCTGGGATCAGTGGCAACTAATTTTTTGAGCAACTAATTGCCATTTTACTAATGAGAAAAAAAGGACTGAAGCTGACAGAATTTATTCCCGGCCCAAGAATTCAATGGTTCAGTGGAAGTTTTAAGGCTTGAATGAAACACGTTAAAAAGGAATTTTAGCAAGATCATCAGAATATGAAATGCCTCTTCCTCAGTTTTTGTGCACAAAAATTGGCCTTTGGCTTTTCAGGCTTGTATGATTACACTGATTATTTAACACGGGATGCAAAGCTTACAACGAGGCACCAGATGGCGTCTTACATGACACCTTCGTGCTGTGACATTTCCAGTTACAAACATTCACAGAATCACAGAATTATTTAGGTTGGAAAAAAACTTTAAGATCACTGAGTCCAACCTCATGTCCACCACTAAACCATGTCCACCACTAAACCATGTCCCTAAGTGCCACGCCTAAACGTCTTTTAAATACCTCCAGTGAGTGCAGTGATAGTGACTCCACCAGCTTCCCTGGGCAGTCTGACATTTTCTGTGAAGAAATTTTTCCTAATACCCAATCTAAACCTCCCTTGGTAAAACCTGAGGCCATTTTGTGTCATCCTGTTATGTGTTACTTGGAAGAAGAGAACAAACTCCACTGGCTACAGCCTCCTTTCAGGGAGTCATAGAGAGTGATCAGGTCTCCCCTGAGCCTCCTTTTCCCCAGGCTAAACACCCCCAGCTCCCTCAGCTGCTCCCCATCAGACTTGTGCTCCAGACTCTTCTCCATCTCTGTTGTCCTCCTCTGGATGTGCTCCAGCCCCTCAATGTCCTTTTTGAAGTGAGGGGCCCAAAACTGAACATAGGATTCAAGGTGCAGCCTCTCCAGTGCCAGGTCACTGCCCTGCTGGCCACACTGTTTCCAGTACAGGCCAGGGTGCCATTGGCCACCTTGGCTACCTGGGCACACACTGGCTCATGTTCAGCCACTGTCGATCAGCACTCCTAAGTCCTTTTCTGCTGGGCAGCAAACTGACTGAGGGTGCCCTCAATCCCCTTGTCTAGATCACGGTTAAAGATATTAAACAGAACTGACCCCAGCACTGAGTCTTGGAGACTGGATGCCAATTGGATTTAACTCTGTCACCACTCTCTGGGCCCAGCCATCCTGCCAGTTTTTTATCCAGTGGAGAGGGCTCCCATCCAGCTCATGAACAGCCAACTTCTCCAGAAGAATGCTATGGGAAATGGTATCAATGGCTATTCCATAGAGTTAATATAAGAAAGGCAGTGCTTACACTCTTACATAAAATTCATTTTTCTTGAGCGGTTTTTCTGATGAGGAAAGGAATGCAGAGAAATCAAGTATACTGGCTGAGTCAGAGGTTGCACGTAGGTTGCCGATTTTATTAGAGTGGACTCTAATAAAATGAGCCTTTTTAGCTACTCCTGTCCATTTTGCGCTGGATGCTGGATGCATGGGATGATGGGGGGACTGGGATGAAAGCCTCCAGTAGGCTTCACAGCAGCATGAAAGACAGAAGGGTGAAGGACTTCTCTAAAGTGTCACAGAGCTCTCACCATTCCAAACACAGCATCCACGTATAGTTGTGGCCAAGAAAAATTCAGTTGAGTGCACAAAATAGCAATTTCAAGGAACAAAACCTTTTGACAAACCATAGAAATTCAAGTAGTATCTACATCAAGCCTACTCAGGTACAAGCACTGTGAAACCAAATGAACTTCCAGTAGCCAGAGTGAGCATGGGAAGAGTCTAGTACCTTGCTGAAGACACCCTGAGTCTTCTTAATCAAATCAAAGAGGCAGAACATATCAAGCAGAGCTGACTCCTGCATATAAAGGACTTTGAACCACATTTTAATTACAGTATCAGAGAATGGTTAAAGTTGGAAGGGACCCCTGGAGGTCATCCAGTCCAACCTCCCCTGATCAGTGTCCCCAGGGCACATTTCTAAGGATGGTGAATACATCCAGAGAAGGAGGCTCCACAGCCTCTTCTGGTAGCTTGTTCCAGTACTCAGTCACTCTTATAGTAAATAAATTCTTCCTCACATTCAGGTAGAACTTCCTATGTTCCAGATTCTGCCTGTTGCCTCTCATCTTACAGCTTGGCACCACTGAGGTGGTGGTGGACTTAAGACATCTTTAGAGATGAAAACCAAGTATCTTTAGCACTCAGCCAGCAGAGTGACTGATAAACAAGACAGAGAAGGAAGGAAAGATGTATGTGAAGGGAAGGACGGCAAAAGCACAGCAAAGCCAGCCATGGTCAGCAGTCTGATGACCAAAAGAGGGATAGGAGGAGTAAGATTCAGTGCAGAAGGGTGATGACCTATGATAAGTGGTCCTTCAGCAGAGGTCAGCCCAGGAGCCAGGCTACAGTTAGATACAGAAATGCAGAACAGTGATTACACACTGAGTATGCAGGAAAAAATATACAAGAGATGCTGCAGGATGATGGATCTGTACCTGCTCAATTTTTTAAGAGCATCACTGAAGTCCCCAAAATAGGGTCACTCTTTTTACCTGCTGAAGTTAAAACACTTCAGCAAGTGATGGATTTCAAATGGTTGGCAGCTGGCTTGGAAACAAAAAGTTACAACGTGATCATAAATGGTAGGAGAGAGCCCAGATGTTCACAAGGATGCATTAAGGGAATAAGGGCAGGGCAGAGAGAAAAACGAGCTCTCGGCATGGGCAAGGGTCATACTATCCATTCATGTTTGAGAGCTGCAGACACTTCTGTAAATGTCTTTTGTTCTTACACACATAAAAGCTGCCTTTTGTCGAGGAGGCAGAAGGCACAGGGCTGACTGGCGAGGAGCTGCACCATTATGCCCTCTGTTACCCCACGAGCCTGGGAAGACCCACAAACCAGACTGTGCTCACATGAAAGTACATCCTCCTCACCGCAGTTTCTCAAAACACCACCAGTCTTCAATTATCTGTCTGCTCATCACTGCCCGGAGGGGAATGGTATGCAAATCATAGTGCCTGGTGCACTGGAGGACTGTGCTGAGGATGACTTTCTTGGCCAGAAAGATCCATAAAGCAGTGCCAGACCCTCAGGGACAATCATGGACAAATTAAAGTCTTCAAAATTGCAGTTTACTGCAGCCCAGCCCCTGAAGCACCGAGTGCCTTAGGCACATATAGGCCCATCAACATTTCTGAGCATCCTATATAATGCCTGCAGGCTTCACAGAGCTGAAGGGAGAACACCCAGATACAACCCAAAACTCACTGAGTACAACGAGCAAAGCACGTCGACCAGCAAAGCCTGTTGCACCCCTCCTCACCTCATCTCACCTCCCTCTCATGTACGTGTCCTGCTCAAAACACAGGAGACTGGGATCATGCCTGTCTGAAACTGAGTTCTGCCTGCCCAGAGACAGAAGAGGAACCACTGGCCAGGGGAGGACCTGAGTCCCTGTCTCTGCTTTACCTATGTAAAACACTTGCATACTCACTGGGATAAGGACTGAAACCCAGAGGAAAAGGAGGATATAATGCAGTAGAGAAATAAATTCTCTCACAACCCATATCAGATACAACAGCTTCAGTGGTTCGGTGTGGACTGTGGATTTGATGACAACCTTGCAGCTCCTGAAGCTGCCTGGGATGACTGTGGAGGGGTCTTGGCTCAAGTGCACCCTCCACACACAATCGCCCTTTGTGGTGGCACACAAGTAGAACAAGGTTTATAAGTGAGGTTGTGTCTTTTAGCAGGACAGCTAGGTCAGCTGGAAAGAGAAGAGGAGTTTTCAGTGACCTGAAGAAATCTCTGGATGCCTGAATGCTTGTCTCTCCCAGCAGTACCACAGCTAATACACCACCCATTCCAACACGGGGTATTACACCTCTCACTGTGAACCCCACACACAGCAGCAGCATTAACACCAGTCCCACACCTATGCCTTCCTCATCCTCAAAGAAACTAACACAGACCCAATTCAGTTTCTGGACGACATTACTATTATGAAGCAGCACAACTACTTCACTAAAATGCACTGAGAATTATATTTCTTAAGATAGTCATATATTAAAATCCTAGCAGCTGCAGAATAAGAACTGTTCTGTGATGAAAAGTCTCACCTTCAGGGAGGATACAAAAGAGTGAAACATCGAGCCACAGAGCTCGTATGTTTTTTGCACGGCCCAAAAAAGGCTGTGTATTCGGGTCCTCATCCTTGTTTTCCACTGCTTGATATAGGTGTCACAGGTGCCCATTAACAGCTTTACATCGGTCTTGTTCAAAGAGCTGTAGATTTCAGTGGTGTGAAACGCACCTACCCCGCTGAACAGCAGGAGGAGGTTTTGAGGGCCTTGCATAGTATGTTGCATGTGCCACACACAATCACTGTTAATTCATTTGAATTTTACAAATGATACAACTTATGACGTCCCGCAAAAACCATAGCCCCTTAAAAATACTGAATTAAAGCTAAATGAGAAAAAACCCCAACCAAAACAAAAACTAACAAACAAACAACATCCAAAAAACCTAAAAAACCCCCAAAAAGACAGGAAAGCTACTTGAAGATGTAAAAAGCAGGTTTTCTAGACTTCAAATCATATTTCTAGTTTCTTTTTGTAATTTGTATGTACATCCTTTACCATGTTCAAACCTTTCTCAGTAAAATATGAACTCCGAATCTCCTGGGTATATAAAACTTCTTGTGGGGACTTCTACAATAACTCTGTAACATATCTCTCTGACTTGATTACATTTACCCTTAGCTCAAAGTCTATTTTGGCACATTTTCAAGGTCAAGGCTTGGATATGATTAAAAAATTTCCCAAGTGCTAGTCTCTCCCCTACAAGTAAAATGTGGATATAATTAATACTGTTTTGTTTACTTTGTTTTCTTTGCAAACAAGAGTTTCTGTTTGTTTGAAATCCTTTTTTTCATGTTTTCAGCACTTGGATCGAAAAAGAAATATTTTAATTAATATCTTTCTCCTAGTTAATCTGGAAAAAAACCCACTGATATTTTCAAAACAGCAAAATACTATTTGATTTCAGTTTAAAGAGATATGTCACTATGAATATTGTTCTCAACTTGCCTGCAGCTGAGGCTTTGGACATGCTTTGCAGCATCAATACTTCTGCAGAAAGATCAGAGTGGGGTCAGACTGGAAACAGAGAATTCGCACACAGCAAATAGAGGCGTGCCTTCAGGTGGGCACATTGTCCTCCTGGTTCTATATATAAGAGGCATCTAAGGCTGAAGAACTGGCTGCTCTTATGGTAATGTGTATTTGCACCTATGAAAGCCCTTTTTTTTGGCGTGGTACATGAATGCATGAATATAGAATGGACTTCGGCAGTGTTGCAGTTAAGACAAAAAAAAATGATGAGGGTCTTCTGGGGCTTGAACCTCCTTCACATGAGCATGAGCCTGACTCAAGCAGATCTGTTTTAGTTTATTTTTTATTTACAAAGAGAAGGAAATCCTGAAGAAATTAGGACAGCTGATAAAGAAGAGATGTCCTCTTAAAAAGAAAAATAACAATTATTAAACACTGCCTAAACTGCCTGATCTGATTCACTGGCCCCATGAACATTTATGTGGCAGAGGATACAACAGGAACTGTCCAGGCTTTTGTTCATAGAAGGATGCATATAATGAGGACACAGTTAACGTGTTAACAAACCTAATCCCATCTGCAGCCGTTTTTTGGGTGTACTGATTTCCCTCACAGTTGAAAGACACATCTTTATGATTTACATTTGATAGCTTAAGCTATGCCAAGGTGTTGAGAGGGGTGAGGTATTTCACTACCTTGGAAATAACTGGCTTTTCTGCCCTTTTCCTCCCTTTTCCTTCAGAACAGAAATAAACCCAGCAAGTAGAATCCAAATACCAAGTGTCTACCACCAGTCCGGGCAGACTGGCAAGTCCTGGCTATCACTTCCATCCTCTCACCCCAACCATTTCTGGGGATACACCGCAAATCAAAACAGGTTAAAAATTTCCCTTCCTTTGACAGGTTTTACAGTTGGATGAGTTTCCTGCCCTGGTCGTCAGCCCTGGCAGCAGTGTGTCTGTGAGACACAGTGAGCTGCAAACTGCTGCTGCTTGCAAGCCCCAAGCCGGGCACTGTAACTGAGGATCATCCCTGGGCAGGGGAGCGGGGAGGGGGGACAGGGACAAGCTCTGCTCTCCCCCCACTCCCTCTGCTCCCAGGGGAGCGGTGTCACCGCAGCATTCACTAAACACCCTGCATTTCTGAACAGGCATCTGCTGCTGCCTGCTGTAATGGCAAAGCACAAAAGCGTAAAACAGTCGCATCTTGCTTTTTGGGTCATTTCAGACAGATGGGCCACTTTCCAAGCATCACAAATTTTCCTAAGTTGAAACATGTCACCACAAGTTCAGTTAAAGGTCACTTTTTTTTCTGATTTCAGCCGAGTGCAAAGATGACAAACGTAAGTACAAAGGGAAAAACATCCTGTTGGAACAGTACTCCCTGTTTTCTACGGGTGAGAAAAGTATAAGCAACATTTTAACAACAAAACAATGTGATCCATTGCTGAATGATTTTTTTTAAACCCATATCATAATGTACAACTGAATAAATTTCAAAGTCTGCAGGAATGCAATATAAAAATAATGAAGAAAAATGCTTGCGATCAAAAATGTGCAACTCTGCATGGGTTTGCATAAGGATTATCAGGGGGGTTTAGGCAAATACTTTTTTCACTTTCTCAGCATAAAACTTTGGAAAGGCATAAAGTGCTTTTTAGAATGGATTAATCAAGTAAACTGCAGAGAAACCCAGGTCACTTAAATATTTATAGACTTCATTATTTAAAAGCAAATAATCTTACTGAGCTAAGTTTTGTTTAAGTCATATTTTGTTTTTTTTATTTAGCAAAACAAGACTTTCAGAAAGAAACAGTTCATTGGTTTAATGATTGCTGACTGCTGTAGACCAAAAGCAGCTCTGCTTTGCTCAGCCTTCAGAGAAGGCTCCCCACCCCGGTAAATGTCCTTTTCACAGCAGACAAGACTGAAATCAACTTGAAATTATACTGGTTGAAGATTTCCATGGCAGAGACAGAGGCTCCTGGGCATCCACAGAGAGCCTGCAAAACAGCTGGGACTATTTAATTTATTATCTTTTCACTGTCCATGGCTAACCCTTCTCCAAGACCCCGAAACCAAACAACTTTGATGGCAATGTCTGATCCAACCCATGTGAACAAGACTTGAGTAAACTATTGCTCTGGTGAAGAGAGCAGGGACGTCTCCTTTTCCAGCTGCTGGGAGGGCCTCCAGTGCCTGCGGTCCCTGCTCAGGTGTGTGAGCTCAACATTTCAACCTTTTGGGAGAGGAGGAACACTATGATTAAATCACCTTTAAAACAAACAGAAAAACAACACACTTTGGGCAAAGAAGCCAGGATGGATGATGGAAGTAGGCAAGGAGCAGCAATATCTTCAGGTAACAGCTGAAGTCATCAGAGGAGGAGCACCCCCTACCCCTCGGTGAACTGAGTTCCCTTTGCACTGAGACAGAGCAGGAGCACAAACTTCCTCTGTGGTAGCTGAAGCCGTGACAGCTGGTTTGAAAATGCGTGTGGGACTATAACCTCATCTTTAGATCCCTGTTTGTTGGGAATCTAAGCCTGCTGAAGCATCTGCTTGATTCTGCAGATAATTCAGTATGGTTTTGGAAGGTACTGAATTAAAAAAAAACAACAGTAGGAAAAATTCTGATTTTGTTGCTTCCTACTCTGATGCATTGTGAATAAAACAAATAAGCCAACCTCCAAACCCCATTGTATAAGGACAGGTGGAAGTACAGTCAGACTGCAGGACAGAAGGCACAGGGGGGAGGCATGGGAAACTTTTGGAGAAGTGGCAGGTTCAGAACACAAACCAGGCTCGATGCTGCCAACGGCAACTGCCAGGACAGCACAGTAGATGAAGGGTACTCAATATCCCACTACTGTCACAGCCATCTCCTGCCATCTGTGGGGAATGCTGGGCTGGCTTGGCAGAGCAATGGAAGGGCAGAAAAAGACATCTTAGTGTTGAGGGTGAAAAGAGATAAAATATATTAGAACAGAGCTTTGGAGATTCCAAAAGGGAATCTCCTTTTTGTTCCTGCTGTTTTGGAACGTTCCTGATTTGGAAAGAGGAAAACATCCTTGTGATCTCTGCCCTATTGCTAATGCTTTCAGTTGTACTTTAATGCAGAAGTCCATTATATGTCAGGGAATGTGAAAAAAGTACAGTGTCTTTAGGTGCACTGAATTTATATGGTCAAGCACAAATTACCTGAGTTAGTGCTTTTGGACTTGGCAGCCAGCTGAGACTGGGACCTTTCAGGTTGTTTCCTGTAAGCGAGGACTTAGATTCTTTGGTACAATTCTGTCATTTACAAGGACTGTACAAGGAAATACTCTTTCCCTGAGCAGGGAAAGGAATCCTATTGTTCTGGATATCTAAAAGGCACTTAAGGGCTTCTTACATTTCTCCTGGATGAAGGGTCATCAGCTTCAAGGGAATTTGCACCCCATCTTACAACATTCCCTCTGTCCCAGCTGGAGGGGTGACCTTTTCTGGGGTTTGCCTGTTGTCTTCACTGCCACTTAAGCTGTTCAGCCTCAGCATGGGAAGAAATAAAAACAAGCATTTATCGGTGATGGCAACTTAATTATTTACAAAATATTGTTTCATCAGGACATTTTCTCCTCCTACCCTCATAGTGACCATATTTTCCTCAACTGGATGTTTATGATCGTCCCAGCCAAAATTTTGGGTGTACCAAGAACCTTTGAGGGATGCCTAAAATGACTGAGGAAGCCATATCTCTCTTCCAATGTCACCTGCTGCAGGTACTAGACTGCAGCCACAAACTCATACTCTTCTTTCTCCAAAGATGGCTGAACCAAGCCATATTTTCTCTTTATACAGCCTGTGAAGTCTTGAAGTACTGCACTGAACATCCTTCACTGATCCTGGTACAGATGAGTGCCACCTCCCACCATCCCACTCACACCTGAGGCTGATGCCGGCACACCAAACCATGGGCCGGTGCAGCTGAATTTGTTACAGTCCTTGAAGTTGCAGTCAGTGTTTCCCTGTCCCATTCGGTAGTTCCAGGACTGAATTTGGTGCAGGGTTGGTCCTCCTTTGCTGCTGCCACAACACGGGTTCCTCACCACCATCCTGTCCCAGCTCCAATAGCCCTTGTCCCATTCCCCCATTCTCCTGTCACTGGCCAGAAGAGGTTTTCAAGCTGTCGCATTCATCAACAGCACCAGGGACATACAGCTAATATGATTTAAAAGTTCTTTCAGCAGGGCAAAATACACAGCAATAGATTCAAATTCACAAATGTTCTGTGGATAGTAACTCCTTCCTTGGAATTAACTTCATTGTTTTTGCCCTTTTTATTGCTATTTGTCATGAGTGCTCATGCATCCTGCTGCACCAAAATCTCCTCCCTCAAGAACTAGCACTTATATAAGGCAGTCTGGAGCAATGCAGAGCGCAGTTGCTGGAGTCAAGTAATTGAAAATTCAGGGTGTGTGATGGGGTGTCCCTGGGCTGTATTCTCCCCTCTGCTTTGTTATGCTGTTTGCAAGACAGCTGAGAAAAGTGTTCCAATCCTGTCCCAAGTTTGCACAGGGCTCTCTATAAAACCCAGAATGATTCCCTGTGCAGCCCATTTGAGAAGTTCTGCCTTTTCTGGCTCTGGCAGCTTTTGCTGCTGCGTGAACAGAGCAGTACAATCATCCTTTCTTTAGGTTAACATGCTTCCCCCTTGCAAATTATCCACTTCTGGCAAAAGAATGACCTGGGGGAATGGTTTGTGTGTAAACACAAGGGTATGGATATGTCTGGGAACTAGTGGGTTAGTGCTGGCTAAGTGCATGTGTAGCCTTGCAGCCTCAGCAGCTCATCCTGCTACGTCCTGACAGCCACCTCCACTGCTACCTGTGCCAGTATAGAGACAGAAGCTTGAAATTTGGCATAAATCAAAAAGCCTGCAAAACCAAAGCATTATTACCGAAGAAAATCCATACATCCCAAGTTCTTTGAGCACCACAGGTATAAGAGGCAGGACCTCAGCTGAACATACCATTAGCAGCAAGCAGCAGGGAACAGAAATATGTGAAGGAATAAAATGTGAAGTTTCGGTGATGGGGATGGGAGACGTGCAGCAGGAGGGAGGGCTTCAGGAGAAGAATGGCAGGAACAACTCTGGCCATGTCCCACCAATGGTGTTTCTGCAGGTTTCTACATCAGATGACATGGGAGGAAGAAATTAGGTTATGGACAAGGATGGATTTCCAAGAACTTCTATTTAAAAAAAGGAAGATAAAACTGGTGAAGAGGTAAGTGACAGCAAAGCCACAGAGGTTCTCAAAATTAGAAGGCTTTCAGGTTAAAATCTTTAACTAGCCAAAAAATACATGGAAACAGAAGAACAGAGGGTGAGAATCCAGAAACATGTGCAGTAGTGTATTATTTGGAGAGGCTGAGGTTGCCATGGGCTGGACACAGCCTATCCCACCACAGGACATGGCTGAGGCCCTCACGAGCCCCTCATGAGGCCAAGATGGCAGTGCCTCGGGGAGAACAAAACAGAGAAGGATAAAAAGCTCTGTGCAGGTACTGATGAGCGAGGGGGAAAGGAAGAGAAACAGCTCAGCAGACCCCAAGGTCGTCAAGGAAGGAGGGCAGGAGGTGCTCCAGGCACCAGAGCAGGGTGCAGCCACCTGCAACCACCACCAAATACCTTAGAGAAGCAGGTTCGTCCTGAATGACTGCAGCCCATGGAAAGGCCCCGCAGCGGGGCAGGGAGAGGTGTGAGCAGGAGGGAGCAGCAGAGAGGGGCTGTTATGGACTGGTCATTCCCCCAGTGCTGCCTGGGATGGTGGGGAGAGGTGGAGGAACCAGGAATGAAGAACTGGGAAAAGGGGAAAGAAAGGTTCTGTTTTAATTTTTTAATTTGCTTCCCACTATCTAAATCTATTTGAAGTGGCAAAAAATTGAATTCATTTTTACCAAGTTGAGTCTGTTTTGCCCATGACACCAGCTGGGTAAGTGATCTCCCTGTCTTTAAATCCATGAGCTTTTCCACCCCTTTTCAGGGGGAGCTTTTCTCCCCCTGCCCTGTTGAGGAGGGGGAATGAGAGAGTGGGCATCTGGCAGCCAGACAAGGTCAACCCAACACAGCTTCCTAGTAAAAATCTTTACAAGAAACTATGAAGTTAGATAAAGAAAGGAGAAAACTTTTTGATAAAACTTCTGAGGTACTTCACAAGAAAAACAGTATGGAAGGAGTGCATGAAGCTCCACAAAGATATGAAAAGAAAATAACTGGGTGGGAATTGTATCAGAAGAGTAGGTATCTGAGGACACAATCTCCCAGCCACAGATGTAATCCACCTGCAATAGGAGAAAAGTTTTGTCTGGCTTAGGGCAAGAGGACAGGAGCTGAGCATACCTGCTATTATCTTGTATTTTTAATCTCTTTTCATCCAGATTTTCATGTACAGCACTATTAACTAGAACTTCTAAGCAATTCGTCACTTCAGTGTTTTGAAACATGAAGCCTTCTAGGACAAAAGACAGTTTACCACGAATCTTTCATGGAATTTAAACAACTGTACACAACAGGAAAATAGTTCCATAGTGATAGAGCCAATAGGTATTTATTTCTATATTTATGTCTTTTTTGTGTACCAAAGTGACAGTGACCCCGTTCTCTTTTATTCTGTGTGCAGCACACACAGTGTCATGGGTTTTGAGACAAAGAAAGCCTGTGAGATCATTTGGTCTGTCATGCTATTTGTCATCTCACCCAGTGACCAGCGCAGGGAGGGTGCATCCCAGCTGGGCTGGTGTGGGTGGCATGGGGAGAGCTGTGCTGGGAGGCTTAAAACCCCTCATCCAGCAAGGTGTGGCATAGGTCAAGGATGCTGTCAGCTTGTAAGCACCTGAAAACCACTTAGTGTTACTGGCGTGTCAGCAATATCAGGTTTTGATGTGTTTCCGTAAGTGGTCCCTTCATCTGGGGAAGTGCCACAAATGAGCACTTCTAGTGGCACATGGGAATTCGGACAAGCTAGTCCTAGCCCAGCGCTGCCAGAAGCAGTCTCATACACCATCCTTCATTCATGTCTCACAAATATTCATTACCTTCACTTCCAGTTCAGCTAGTATCAAAGGATTCGTTTGGCATCCTTTGGTAAAGGCTGAAGTGCAGGCACTGCTGTGAACAGCTCCAGCTTCCAAGAACGATACTAACATATCTTTAGCTATCTGGCATTCAAACGCAGCTGGCATCCTTGATGAATAACTGGAAACCTCCCTGCTGCAGTGACATTAAACTCATAGTTCAACCTTCATATTACAGCCTCTGAAATAAGCTAGGACTTTGTAGAATAACTATTACTACACAGATGGAGCACTATTTTGTTTTCTTAACATCTTATACAGGCCAGTCTCCTAGGAGGAAACAGCCTTGCACTTCATGAGAAGCTCTTAATCTACAAATGTCTGTATCTGTCCCTGAACAGTCCAGCAGGTCCCCTGTGGGCAGCTAGTGTTAGGAGCAGAGTCACCTTTGCTTTCTTTTAGGTACAGGCAACCCCCCACTATCTTTCCCTACCCACCAGGCACAGCCAGTGGTCTCCACCAGCCGCCAGCCCCCAGCCCACCTCCCCAGCACCCCACCACACATCCAGTGGGGAGGGCTGGAACATTCATGGAAACTTTGGGCAGAACCTCAACACCTCTGAAATGCCCTATTTCCCTTTTTTGTTTTTAATTGGACAAGTTAGCATCCCAATTCCACTTGCAGAGCTCACAGTCTCCATCTCAGATGTGGGGACAATAAGGAACAGCCTGCACAGCACTGACACATGCTGACAGGAAGCTTGCATAGATCAGCAGAAATTAGAAGCAAATCACAAGCAAAATCTAAGCAAAACAGCAGCAACAGAAACTTGAAAGAAGGACCCAAGACTAGTACTTCAAAATCAGAATAATCAAAACCATTATGAGTCCATTATGAGTAGAGGAACTACAAGGCATGCAGTGTTTCATTGGTCCTTATCAACTTGCCTCTCTAATCAGCACTTTACAGTTGTGGCATAGGGAGTTACGGAAATAAATACAGATCCTGGAGGTGCTACTAGCCTGATTAAAGAAATACATGTATTTCCCCTGGAGAAAAAGGCTTAGGGAGAGGTACTTGTAACAGGAACTTTATTGAGACTGATTGCCTTTAAGGCCAGGACTTCACCAGTGAAGCTACAGACACTGGAAATTTTAATATATTTCAAAAGCCAAGTTATGTAGGAGTTCTAAACTCCTATTTATGTATTTGCATAATATTAATATTGTAGGAGGTAAATATAACAAAACACAAGATACTTTGCTCATGTCTGTGCTGGATGCCAATTTTGATAGTGCTATAAGGTAAAAAAGAAATATGTATGAAAAGCAGTTTATATTAAAAAGTTTAAGAGAGGAGATCTCTTCAGGAGGCAAAACAAGCTATACAAGAACTACTATGGTTTCTATAATACATTTTCTTCTCTGTGNATGCTCCTACCGTACCAGAGGGTCCTTTTTCTCCATGCCTGGATCTCGACGTGGGGACTCGGCCCGGCTGCGGCGCTGGCAGCGGCTCCGGCAGCTGCGCTGGGCCGGGGCAGGGCCGGGGAGGTCGCGGGCCCCGGGCCCGGCCCCGGCGCAGCGCGGCTGAAGTCAGGGTGCCAGCTGCCCCGGCAGGACAATGGCTCCTTTGGGACACGGCTGGGGGACAAAGGCGCTGCTTTCAGGAACGATTTTATATGCATACATGTGACCTTTGCCTGAAATGGCTCCATGGAAAGTGTCCCTGTCCTGAAGCTCTGCTTTCAAGTGCGGCACTCTCGGGCGCTTGCCTAATCTGTCCTTTTCCCTGCTTTTTTATTTGTTGCCANGGACTTCACCAGTGAAGCTACAGACACTGGAAATTTTAATATATTTCAAAAGCCAAGTTATGTAGGAGTTCTAAACTCATATTTATGTATTTGCATAATATTAATATTGTAGGAGGTAAATATAACAAAACACAAGATACTTTGCTCATGTCTGTGCTGGATGCCAATTTTGATAGTGCTATAAGGTAAAAAAGAAATATGTATGAAAAGCAGTTTATATTAAAAAGTTTAAGAGAGGAGATCTCTTCAGGAGGCAAAACAAGCTATACAAGAACTACTATGGTTTCTATAATACATTTTCTTCTCTGTGCATTAAATAATATTTTTTTTTCTCTTATTTATGAATAAGGGGACTCCCAACATCACCTCCGAATGCATTTTGGAAGGACTTCCTACTTGCTAAATCCCCATCCGACTTGCATTTTGCAAAAAACACATTCATGCTGCTTCATTACCTGCCTTTGCTTGTAATGATACTTATTTAAGGCTACTTTGGCAAGCCAGGAAAACACACCGGGCAGAAGGGGAGGGCAGATGCTCCTACCGTACCAGAGGGTCCTTTTTCTCCATGCCTGGATCTCGACGTGGGGACTCGGCCCGGCTGCGGCGCTGGCAGCGGCTCCGGCAGCTGCGCTGGGCCGGGGCAGGGCCGGGGAGGTCGCGGGCCCCGGCGCAGCGCGGCTGAAGTCAGGGTGCCAGCTGCCCCGGCAGGACAATGGCTCCTTTGGGACACGGCTGGGGGACAAAGGCGCTGCTTTCAGGAACGATTTTATATGCATACATGTGACCTTTGCCTGAAATGGCTCCATGGAAAGTGTCCCTGTCCTGAAGCTCTGCTTTCAAGTGCGGCACTCCCGGGCGCTTGCCTAATCTGTCCTTTTCCCCGCTTTTTTATTTGTTGCCACAGATGCCTCAGGAGAGGTCATTTGCAGATACAAGGTGGTGCTGAGCTTTTTCTCAACATTTAATAGAGCTATTCAGTAATGGATAAGATTGTTTTCTTCACTTTGCAAGGTCCTTCACCAGGATCTGTTATCTGGAATGCTTTTTCTGCTTTTAGGAATTTAACTACAAAACCAGAGTACCCCGATTTCCAATCCCTACCCTTGAGCGAGCCTCCACTGGCTGACACTTCTAGACACTTCCAAGCTCAGGCCACCATTGCTAGAGTGCATATAATTTTAAATTTATGCATCCAGATAACAAGAGCAGGGCCTTTGGGTTTTCAATGGATTGGAGCAACTCGTTTTTTATAAACAAATTTATTATAAATTAATTTATTTTAACTGTGCTTTTTAAGTATTTCGAAGGCTTCTTACTTAAATGGATATAAAACAGTGGCTGTCAATACACACCATGCATGAAATCCAAATATTGCTCTAGCTGGTCTGCACGTGGCGGGGTGAATACAGAATTTATCACCTTTACCTTGGGATATGGAAGTGAATGCTGCAGATGAAATGATGGGCCCTCAGAGCAATTCTTTACCAGGTTACAGGGAAAGTTAATAGCAGTGTGACTCTCAGGTTAGCCAAATTTTCCTTTATAAGACCTTGATTTTTGCTGTTTATTGCTCTGAGAAACTTACATTTGCACCGACATTTTTGTGTTTAAAAGAGTTGGGAGTTTTTAATCTATTTTTAGTTTACAGCAAAATACACCAAACAGTTTTGAGATCAAAACAAAGAATGTATTCTTTTCTATACTAATGTTAACCAAAATTATCTGTCCTTTCCATAAACAGATCTCAGGCTTACATAACCTGGAGCAACAGACCAGATTTTGGGGACAAGGGAAGAATGGCCTTTGTCAAATGAATATATTCATTCATCCCTACCAAATACCATACAAACTTTGTCAAGTTATAAATCTTTAAGAGATCTTTGTGCATGCTGAGCACTGCGTGCAACTTGCTCACATTTAATAGCTGAGCTCTCTGAAGATCATCTTCTCTGGAAGTCATTGAGCCCCTTACTGACCATGGATCACACTGTAGGTTTATTTCAAAGGAAAGGAGTTTTAAAAGGTGCTCACAGTCCCAGCCAGATCCAGGAGTGTGGGCATGGCTGTCTGTCATACATCACTGCCTCAGCACAGCTCACACACAGCCTGCATCTCTCCTATAAAAAGTGTGGTATTCTGTATGCTGGGAAAGCAAATCTCTTGTCCTGAAATAAATCCCACCCCACCCCCCAAAAAAGCCCAAACCCCACTGTGAAATCTCCCTAACCATCCTCCCTGTTCCCTACAGCACCTTCCTTCAACATCAGTCTTCTAAGAGAGGGAACGTGGAAAAGGAGGATAAAATCAAAGCTTGGAGGAGCTACTGCATAGGCAGCAGGTCCTGGATCATAAGTGAAACAGGGCTGCTGTTGGAAAGACAGCACAGAGCTGTGATAATGCACAGAGACCACAGAAGCAGACAGATTGCAAGTGTTTGAGAAATATTAAAATACGATATCAGTATTTCTGCATGTGAGGTCAAAGAATTTTTGATACAAATCCAGTTAGAGTACAAGTATTGAATGCAAGCAAATTAAAATATACCTATATTCTGCAATATCTAGATGCAAAATATCTGCACAGAAGGAGCAAAAAAGTATCAAAGAAGAAACAAACCTGCAAACTCACAAATCTCCACCTCATACCTGCTCCCAACACTGTGCTCCCTAATACTTGTTGGAATTCCATGTAAAAAAAGATGCATCTCGCTTGCCCTAGAAGCTAATGTGCAGCCTGCCATGCCATTGGCAACTTTTTAGCCCCATCTCACTTTAATATAATTTTCCTTCTTTTTCTTTGATTTTAGCTTATCACTTTTAATTATTTGTTGCCACATGAAAAAGAATCTATGCTACAGCAGAGGGGCTTCAACTTATTGTTACAAGTGCTCTGCTGAATAAAGACATGTCTACATTATAAACGAAATGATTTCTCCACATTTACAGAGTTCATATATACCTGTATTTGGAGACAAACACAAGCTTCCCTACTTAGTCTCACTTCAGCATGGTTTGCAGGAACTGGCAAGATTTAGCATTTCCCAGTATATTCATTGCAATCTAAAAATATTTTGGTCGATCTTTACATCAGTTTAACACCACAGCATTCCTGGTCATACAGATACTCACTTCTTTTGAGTCATACTCAATTAAAATAAATCTTAGGCAACTCTCACTCTGTATAAACATATTCAGGCTGTTTAGCAAAACAGATGCTGCTGTCCCTAGATGTCATGGGGAGCAGTGGGTATTGCTTTAGGTAATGCTTGGTCAGAATTAAATACCACAGTTCAAGCAGGGGCAGTGGCCTGGGGCAGAGGCGCGCACAGTGATGGAAGTGGAAGCCAGTGCCTGTCCTGAAGGGCTTTGGGAATGGATTTCTACCCAAAAGCACATAATTTTTAAATGTGTATGTATAAAGAGTTATTTAAGATCCCTAAAAGGCAATCTGTGCAGTGGCACCATCACTCTCTTACAGGCTGTGTCCATCACTTCATTTTCACAGAATCATAGCATGGTTTAGGTTGGAAGGGGACTTTCAAACTCGGCTAGTGAGAAATTCCTTCCTAATATCCAATCTTCACCTGCTCTCTTTCACTTTGAAGCAATTCCTCCTTGCCTTATCACTACATACCCTTGTGAAAATACTAAACAGCTTCTCCCTGCAGCAGGCTGCAGAAAACACCAAGCAGCCTTTCCCTCAGTGAGCTGTGATTGGAGATGTTGGATCCGCTTTCTGGACTTGGATTTAGGCAGGAGCAAGGCACAAGTTGCTCAGATCAGGGCAGGGCTGCACTTGCACAGGTGTAGCTGCACGTAGGAAATTTCAGACACCAAGGTCTTATTTTGATCATGCAAAACATCCAAACTAATGAAAACAAAAATTATAAGTTTCCAGGTACACTAGGTTCAAAAATTAGTATTCAGGAATCTGATTGTACAACAAATGCACTGAGAAGAATAGTCACTGTAAGGGGCATAGGCTCATGCTTTCATGTGTAGCTAAGGTTAATGAAAATGATAAAAAAATATTATTTCTTTTTCAATATTTAGAACACATAGGATAAAAAAATTGTACACGTTCAGTTTAAAAGCAGCTGTTCTCATCAGAATCAGAAATCTGATCTTGATCTCTTGATCTCATGCAATCAGAGGGAGTAGCTATATAATTAAATCAGGCCACACATTGAGCACCTATATATGGATTTCTGGAGCTAACATTAAAATCCTATTTTTAAAAGCTGTGTTTAGAGATATCCCACACTACTGGAAAGAAAGAGCTTTTGAACATAACTCCTTTTAATCCCTGCACTTTCTGCACTCATTTTAAACTACATTTATACAAATAAATTAATCAGAAAGATATACTGGCAGTTTAATATGCCATGGATATTACAGCACTAAAATCAATGATAAAAACCAGCACTTCAAAAAAATTGCACTGCAGATAGTCATTAATAAAGAAGATTGTGACTTACAAGAAATATACAACCCCTCCTCCTGTTAATCTGTTCCATATTTGATCACTGAGCTTGCATTGCAGTTGAAAAATATCCTGAGGGACTACTTAGTGTACTGCCTAATCCAACCATCCACCCCCTGCAAAGTACAACCTCATGCAGTTTCGTTTCATTGGGAGTTTCTCTGCAGCTCCAGTGACCCAGCTCAGTTTCACCTCCAGCAAACAGGTCTGAGCATGAAGAAATAGCTTCTGTGGCCAGAACTGCACAGAAATATATAACTCTGTACAAGCATAATTGCACGAGCTGAGCTAATGGAAAAAACATACTTGGTCCAGCTACCTTCTAGGCATGGCTGGAGTTACTCTGTCTGCAATCTGAATGGATTATGTGGTCTTGTATCTCTGACTTTGCCTTGGCATATTTTCTTGTTTTTAACCCTTCATTTACGGTATTACAGCTACCTAACAGCTTTGTTCAAACTCCAAAGGTGTACCACTTTTGTTAAACAACATTTTTCCTGCCATTAGATGTTTTTTATTTCCACCAGACTTTGCCCACCGGTGGGGATGTTATGGTATCCTTTATCCTCAGTTTATGCAAAAATGTATGTTCACGCCGGAAAGTCATCAGATCCAGAGCTTAAAAAAATCATATGTTAAAATATTAATGCTCCTTTCCTGGGCTCTGTTAACCACAGTATACCAGGCTACGAGCAGTTATAAAACAGCACAGCTTTACAAACCTACACCAGCAGTATCCACCTCTGTGAAGGTGTCTGCCGTGGAGAGTTTGGGATGGAAGAGAAATGGTCATGGATAAACTTTAGCCGGGAGCAAATGTGTGTGGGGAGATGAAATTTGGATATGTGAAGAATCATAAAGATTGTAAACTAAAGCTTAGTTCTCCCTGACCAACGTGAAAAGACCGCATGGGCTGCAGGTTTCCTCTGAGAGAGCTAGAACTAGCTGAGATGGCTCATAGCTTTATGACTTTGGCCATCACACAGGGCACTCCAGATCCTGGATAAGGCTGGCAAAGAGCCACAGGGAAGAACAGAGTATTACCAGCACCGAACAAGACCCTGCTCCTTGGCTTGAGGCCTGACACCATCTACCTTCCTTATCACTAAAACATTGCTCTTTACACCTTCAATCTTTCTCTTCAACTGGTTTTCTTGCCCCAAAGCCAACCCCTTATGCCTATCCCCAAAAACATCTCTTCAATCTAACACAATTACAGCTCCACCTGATTTTGAAGTCCCCAGTCTTGTACAATATGTACAAGTGAAGTAAAATTCTACATCCTGAACAAGATGTATGAATTTCTTAAATTAAACAGTAACCTCAAAAATTTTAACTAGGGACCAAGTTAATGAAATACCTAAAGAAGGGAACACAGTAAATTTCAAGGCTGCTCTTACCTGCTACAGAAAATCTAGTGTTGAAACCTGACTATAAAGGCCTGACAAGAGATACTGCACTAGGAATAAGGGTTATGAAGGTTAAATAAAAAATAATATGTTAATTACACACTCCCAGATACTAACACCAATCCATAGGTGTCAGTAGCCAACAAACATAGCCATAAATACAGCCAACATACTGTAGAGAACAGAGAAGTCAAGAAACTTCAGAAAAGGCTTACAGAAGAAGGACTGAGGACTTCCAAGGGGTCCCACTACAGGACAGGGGTTGGAAATACACATGGATTTGCAGGTGATACACCAAGACCAGCCTTTGGAGCACAGTGAGGAATTTTGACCATCTACCAGCTACTGTGCCAGCAAGCAGCTGTTGGTCCAAGCTGAGGCATAACCTGGGTTGTTGATGCAGTGTGTATCAAGATCAGTGGGTTGGCCACCATTACTATAGTGCTTGGATTTTCATCTCCCTGAAAAGAAAGCTGAATCTCCAGAGAACATAAACATCTCAGTATTCTTGGGTCTGGGGAGATAGGATACATTTTTTAGAAGTAAAAAATAATAATAATTTCTTATTTTTTATAGTCTCCAGTTGAGGTGTAAAAGCTATTTCAAGCAACTAGATAACTCATCCTTGCTTTTTGTGTGAAGCCCACCGAAAATCCATTGTGAGAGGAAGCTACAAGCCCAACTGCAACATGGATTAGGGCCTTACAAGTGCTACACTGAGCAGGTATCAATCACAGTGACAGCTGCTACTTCACTGAAATATACTCGATTCTGGGGAAAAAAAATCCCAAGAGGGAACTGGCTTGTTCAGTTTTGGATGCTGCAGAGAGGAATGACTGTGGAGTGAAGGTTTTTGGGCTGCACAAGTTTTACATACAACTGCTTGAGGATTTTACAAGGACTTGTTTGTTCACAAAGCTTAGTTTATATTTCTGCTTACAATTTATCTTCTGTTTTTGATTTCTCACAACGTTTGTGTCCTTTTTCCAGACCCCCCTGCAAGTCTTTATTCACTAAAGCTTTCAGAGTTTTGTTTTTGTTCTAAGGTTTTTGTCTTCTAAGTTGTTTTTATTATGATGTACCACACTGAGTGCTATAACAGCCTGTGAGGGATATTTTCTAAGAAGAATAAATTATGGGCACTAATACAACAAAGCACAGAGCTTTTGAACATTTGGTTTCAACGTGGAAAGATTCTCTTTCATATGAGAATCATGTTGAGGATTTATTTCTAGGGGTTTTTTTTCTGCTATTAAGATCTAACGAAGCAGTATTCTACTGAAGGCTTATTTTTTCTTTGCACACTCTGTCATGGTTATTGCAGAGCTCTTCTGCTGTTTCTCATTTCACTGCAAGGTACCTATGTGCATATGAAAGGTACACTATGCAGGGTTTGGTTTCAAGTTTTCCATTAAGGGAGGGAAGGAGGGTATGGGGGTTTTGTTTGAGCTTCTTTTGTGGAGAGAAATTAAGGAAAGGATACGGAAACCAGGGGCAAAGTAGTTCTTTAAAAATAAATCCTGATCTCCCCTCTGTAAACACATGCCAACCAAATATACAAATTACAGCAAATTGGTCGTCTGTGTTCACAACTGGGCTCATGCTAAAAACTAAGAACACTGTAAGCATGAGTTAGAACATTTCTTTGGACCTCCTTGAAAAGTCTTCCTTTCAGTAGGTTCAATCCTGCAACATAAGTAATTTAACTCTCATGAGTAGTCCCATTGACTAAAAGCAGGGCCTGGATTTACAGGGTCACCTAAACCAACAGAGGAGTTTCGAATGCAACATTTTCCCATAAGTCATTTCCCATTATACACTTTTGCCACCTGGACTCCATCTCCTTAAATCTGCTTTATTGGTCCCATATGCCTTCATTCAATGAAGTGCTCGAGCTTTGATGGAATGGAAGGGACACACGCGAGCACCAAGCAGCTTTCCTGAGCCGGTGCTGCAGCCGTGCTCCCAATTAATGCCTCCATTCATAGAGCTGTGTCCCCGAATTGCAAGCAGGGAACAGCCTCCCACTTGTAGTGCCCAAACATGCTGGCTTTCTCTTCCAGATTTCGTCACAAAATCCACTGTGTCATGGCTGCCTCCAGCTTGCAGCTCTGTGCCTGTGTCCTTTACACAATGGAATTGCCTTTTGCTGAGTATCTGCTGAGTGCTCGACACCAAGGACTTCAACTCCCATGGGTTTGTCCCCTCCTAGCTCCCAAGAACAGGATCTCAGCCGCAGCCCTGCAGGTCTGGAGGCTGGCAGCCCCCAGCTGGCACTACTGCCCTCTTCTTGTACCATCTATGGCTCCCAGGAGATTTAATTTAGTTCTCCAAAAGGCACAAAATAGTTTTTCTGCCCTGATTTTGGTTGGATCTGGTTTCTGGCTATTTAGCAAACTCAGATCTGGCTCACCAGACCAAGCTGAGCCTCTGGGCTGATGCTCAGGAATCCCAAGAGGTGGAGTGGGAGGATGACAGGACCACCGCGTTCAGCAGTCCTGTATTAACTCATTTTAGAATCATACACAAATTAGGGAAGAGAAAGACACGGCTCCATCTTTCCTTCCGGCCGTGTATCTCCATACACCTCTTTTTTGTCTGCATTTACAATGCAAAAAATGTACGAAAATATTTTTAGTGCAAATTTCCTGAAAACAATGGCAATTTTTGGACCCGGACAGATTTTTAGCAGTACCTAAATGTATTTCAATGGTGTCATGTTAGCTATACACCTACCATTAAGGCAAAGATGCAAACAGTTTGATTATATCATACTCCAGATCAAAAAGTGGGGGGTGGGAACCACAAACTTTGCAATATTTGACTTGAACTCAAGTGAAAACATCTGAAGGCTTTTGTGGATGTTTGAACTTCTCAGTGACAGGAATCAAGGTAAAAGCAACTTGATTGTTTCTTTTTATCACTTTCCAGCCTTGGTACAAAAACAGGAATTCGTTAATTACTTCAGACACCGGTGGGGTTGGATTGGCAGCAGTGAGGAGCTCTGAGCCTTTTCCTTGTAACTGCTTTGATGAAAAACTCCTGTGTGTTTCCTTCCTCACCACATGTCTCACAGAGATTTACGGCTGTGTTTTAACCATGTGTCAGCGAGCCAATGCATCAAGATTTACAGCAGAAAATTTGGAGACTTATCTTCAGCTGAATTTTCCCACTGATAGCTATTATAATTCACAGTAAGTGTTTGCATATATAATTAGCGGTATGAAGATACTAAATACTAGAGAAAAGTGACCTAAATGAAGGAAGCAAGTGAATGGCACTGTATCCCTTCCCATCCCTGCAAAGGGTAAGCAGGACCTGAGGGTCAGATTTCTTAGCTGCACCATGCTGCTCACAAGCAGCAGCAAGTAAGTGCATAGGAATACCAAGAAATGGATGTTTATTTGCATGTCCTGAGGTTTTGCTTTAGTTCTTGCAGGATCTCTTACCATCAATGCTACTTCTGTCAGTTCGTTTTCAACCGGACTCCCAAACATCTCAGCAGAGACAAGGACTCATACAGTAAATTTAAGGTGGTGATCACTTGCTTAGCCATCTTTCACTAAACAAAGAATTTAAGTCATTTCTCCAGGGTTGATTGGTTTGGTTTTGGCAGTTCACGTGCATAGGGCGGGGGTCTGTGAGACTGAATTGAGAGGGGCAATAGACTTGTGAGGGGATGCCAAGGAAGAGGCCTGGAGTAGGTGAGAGCTGAACACCTCTATTTTCTTTACATTTCCTAGCACTGTATTTCTTGACAGCTCTCAGCCACTTCCATGGCATGGATGCCAGCGAATGGGACAGCACAGACGGGAGTCCCTCTGGGTGGCCTAAGCTACACAATTTGCTGCTACAGAGGTGCACTTTTTTCTCAGGCCTTTTTCCAGCCAACAAAAGCTCAAATCCAGCTAAGGTGATGTCAGCTCCTCCCTCTCCTTTTCTGGACCATGCCCAGAGCATAATCTTCTTCCATGTTTCAAATATGAAACCTTGCATTAGGGCTTTGAGTATTTTCACTTTAAGTTGTTGCAACCTCTTCCATGTAGCCAGAAGAACATATATAACTCAGACACCACAGCAATTTGCCAAGTTGTGTTCAGCTGAGTTTCTTGCTTCCATTTGGAGTTAGCTGTTATGGATCACAGTATTGAAATAAACATATGTCAGACTGCATTAATGAAGAGCTGTTGAGCTGACTGAGAAAACTCCAAAAAGCTCTTCATCACAGCCTGATTTCAGCTTTCAGATTTCTTTGGTTCACTTCAAAGTTCCAGATCCATTATTCTTAGTACCATTGCTGATTCTTATCACTGCTTTTGGCTCAAAAGGTGTAAACACCTCCAGATTCAGCCCGCTGTGCCTCTTGATATTATCCCACCCATAAACCCATTATCTCAGAGAAAAGCATTTAATAGAACAAGCCTGGAGATCAGCACAAACTAACAGGTGACAGCACCTGTCCTTCTTCTACTTTCCCCTCTTGCCTCACTGACAGTAATTTCTACACAAATTTTAGCATATAAACATTTTTATGCAAAAAACACATTTTACCTTTTACAAGGTAGCACTTTCAGAAAACACATAATTACTACCGAAGTAGAATTTTGTTTGAACTGTCAGTCCTCACACATCTTCCAGGGGACCAATATGAATTTCAAAAGTAAAATTAAGCACAAATATACTTCAAAAGATTACTTTTAAAGGTGTCTTCCTCCATTTTAAAGGATGTATAGACCACAATCCCATCTTGTTTCCTTCTCAAGTTACCTGCAAGACACTCAGGAGTTCTGAAGCGCTACAAAAGGCCAATTTAGGTATAAATGCAATACATGCATAGTAGAAATAAAGCAAGTAATCCATTTTTACAACTAATTATTGGAGCATATACTCTCCAGCAGAGTTTCACCCCTCTATTAATTCAGCTCATACTTTACCAATAGCTAAAACCAGCAGGATCAATGTGGAACTACGCAAATAAATAACAGCAATAATATAACAACAAGAGGGTTCCAGTAGTGTTGCCTCTTTCTTGCAAAGCAGCAGTCTACTCTCTCTGATCCCTTATGCTTTTGCCATTCATCTAAGGTTGGACATAAGATGAAATTGTTAAATCAGAGGCTGGGGAGGATGCCAGACTTCCAAACCTAGGCTGTGAAAGGCCCCCTCTGTCCACTGCAGAATTTCACAGGGACTGCAGACAGCAGATCAGAGACAGCCTTTCAGGCCTGTCTTTATCAGTCAAATCTCCTCTTGTGCTCTGGGGGAACCCCTGGAGAGACTTCAGCCCCCTGGTTGTGCTTGCACGAGGGGGCTTGGCTGTGTGCATCCCCAGCCAGCCAGACCCCAGGCTGCCAAACTTTCCCTTCACACAGGCCAGCTCTCAAGCAGCACCAGCCTCCCTCTGCTTGCAGGACTTCTCATTCTTGAAGAAGTTTTGATATACAGAAAAATAAGATACCTGTCAGGAAAAGAAATTAAGACCCTTTCAGTTTTATTACATTCCTTCCATTTTATAGGCAGGCTGTTTCTTTTTTGTTTGCTTTGCAAAAGACATTATAATATAATAATCAACCACTGGAAAGAGTTTGTTTTCGATTCCTTTGGATGAACTGCCTTAGACAGACTGTATTTGAAGTAAAAAAGATTAGTTCTGTATTTACTAACATGCCACAGGCTCAGGGAGAAAAGGGGGGAGTGATCCCTCAAAAAGGGCTGTTTGTTATAAAACCCACCACAAGTAATCAATATACCCCAAAAGAGCAAAGGCAGTGATGGAGCAAACCCTTAATGTGAACCAGACTGAATAACATGCAACAATCAGCTTGATGGGTGAAGTAGTGATTTGGCAAATGTTCTGACATTCCTTGCCATGGGATTTCCGGACAGTCATGGTGAAAGTAAGTAAACATGCCTCATCAGAAATAACATTAGCAACAGGCCCAACAGTAACACACAGCTGGGCTGTTCATTCAGAGCAGGGATTCCTTCCTGTACCTGATACTGAATCTTACCCTCCACATGGAGCCACAAAGCAGCTTGGATATGAACTTTATATCAGAAATTCACTTCCATTAAAATACTTCTGAGCTGGAGATGCAACAACGTGATTGCCAAGTTCATCCTTCGTGACAAGTTCATCCAAGTTCATCCTTCATGACAAAACCAAAACCTGAATTAATCCACATCCATTACGAATGTTTGAGGAAACAATCCAGGAGCTGGCACTTTCTGGCTCCTCAGCTTTCACACTTTGCATTACACAAAGAAATTCTATATTTCAGCAACAGGATTACCCAGGCCTTTCTGGGAAATTTTAAGCCAAAACAATTTGCTCACCTAGAAGAAAGAATAAGAGGGTTAAAACATGTTAAAGGTTTTAAAGACTGAAAACAGTAATTGCTATTCCCATGTTGCAACTGAATCTTGATTTTTTTTTTTTGTTTGTATTTCATTGAAGGAACTCCTCCCATCCATGGGGAGCATGAACTTGCAGAACAGAGAGAAGCAGAAAAGGGATGCATCATTTTGTCAAGAGATGGGTTCAGTCCCTCCAGGAAAGGGAATATAATATGTAAAATCACTTTACAAATCTTCAGCTCAAGAGCTACTTATCAAGGGTTCCTTCAGTGTCTGCAAATTCAGATGAGATCTTAATACCCAGCCCTTCTTTCTGATTAGCTGCAAAGAGATGTGAGCTTTTTTTGGTGACACCAAACTTGGGGGGGAATTCGAGACAATCCCCTAGACTAGAAATCAACAGCAGCAATTGTATACAGAGGTTGGGACTTTTGGATAAAACATCAGGGCCCATGGGGAACATTCCTGTATCAAAGTCAGTGTTGATTCCAAAATTTGATATCTCCAAGATGCTAAGAGAAATTTCAAGAAAACAAGACCATCACTCAAAGTGTGACAGAGGCTTCTAACTGTTACAACATCATCTCCAACAAGCATTAACACTGCACTTTAAACACTGGATTCTGGGGTTTGATGCAGCTCCAGGAAAGTGCTTTGCTAAGCTTCAGAGAAGATGTGCTAAATTTGGAATGTTGTCCAAAGAGAAAACTGGTTATATTCACCAAAAGTCCATCTGATGTTTTACAATGACCCTAAAAAGGCAGATTTAACAAGGGATGGCAAGTAGCCACTGACTTGACTCTAAGGTCACCTGTCAAATAGAAACAGTGATCATACTGAGAAACCACATGATGTTCAACAAGCAGCACAAGGCTGAAGGGAGCTTGAAGTACGGCTGAGGGACAACCTCCTGCCTAATGCAGAAGGCGCTCCCAGCTGGTGCATCTCTGTTTTGTGCTTCTCTGCTACTGAGGACCTCATCAAGATAGCAACCAATTCTGTGTTGTAGAAGACATCAAATGTAGGCCAACAATTCTCTTGCAGTTTTTAGTATATTCATATATCTGCAACAACCAGTTTTAGCATGCTCTTAGGGTATCAGCATTATCACCTAAATGCAAAATACATCACCCAAAATGTACTCCATGTCACTCAGACTAGGATAGATTGCCACTTCCATTCAGTCTGTCCTCTGGCCAGACACTGATTCATGTCTGTTGCTCTGGCTCAAATATGCCCTGTTCAGGTGCTTTCTGCACGGGTCTTGGTGCTGTAGACCCTTGTTTCAAACAACATCAACCACAGCAACAAGCAGATGTGCTTACACCTTGCTTTATCTGCTTCTCACATCAACACCACACAGCAAACCAGGGCAGAGAGCTGTTCCAATCAGAAATGCTGAGCAAGATTGCTCTCAGACACATCCATTTTGCAATGGTAAATGCTGCTGAGAAGAAAGGGGCACAGACCTCGCCCTTGCTGTTCAAATGCTGCGGAGCTGCACATCAGGGCTGCAGGACCAGCTGAACCTTTCAGGTACTGCCAGTGATACCAGCAGCAGCACAGCAGCTCAGCACAGTCACTGCATGCAAAGTCCCGGCTTCTTTATTATGAAGCACCATTCAAAGCTTCTCTATGGACAAGATGATCAAGAAATGTCCTTGCAGTGGTGTCCAAGCAGTTTCCAAAATATCTTGACAGCACTCCTTTGAGGTAAAGGCAGCACCACTTGCAGATGAGACACAGGGACACTAACAAAATATTTCTCCTACATTTAAGAGCCCATCTTAAGACTTCAAGAATGCCAGATTCAAGAATGCACAGCATTATAAAGCACTACTACCATAGTCTGTAATGGCACTACCAGAGACTGGCTGTACTAGATGTGTGCAGCACAGACCCCTGTTACCTTCAGATGAACCCATCGAGACTCAGCAGTTCTCCTAATCAGAGCTGGGCATTTCAAGCTGAGCACTGAACAGGAAAGTTAAAAAGTGACTTTTTCTAAAAATTGTAGTTGAAATGACCTGGCAGCATCTCATAATAATTCTGTGTATGGAGACACAGAAACAGGATCCAGCTCTCCAGAACAAGATTGAGCTGATCTGAGCATGACCTGAGCTCTCCTGCAGTCCCATTCCCCACTCAAGACACTGTGTTGAATTTGCCTCATCATACTTGAATGCCAAGGTACTGCGTAAAGTTGCCCAGATAGTCTTATGTCCATTCAAATGGACTTTATTCATAGTCTCCAAAGAGAGTACTTTGTGGTTTGGTTTTTTAAAAATTATTTTAAAAGACTGAATGCAAAGAAGAGCAATTCCTAGTGTGTTGGTGATGTGCTGCCTCCTTCATGGTTCAGCCGCAGTACTGGAGCATATCTGGCTTGCATGAGGTAAGAGATTGGCAACCACAGCTGTTGCAGTCTGTCATCCCTTTGGTAACTCATACCTACAGAGGAATAAAACACATATTTCAAGCAAATGGATATGAAACCTGTTGCCCAGGAGCAGTGAAACTCCTGAACCTCTGGTTACAACCCAGTGGATCATGGCTCTAAACTATTTTGTCTAGCCATCTTTGCCCATTGTCCCTTGATGCCCAGCTTTCCTTCCTTGTTGCTATTGTCTCTCAGATCTTCCTTTGACTTTATGCTCTGTCACTGGTTCCTTTTCCCAATTCTTGATTCATTTGCTTAGCTCCCTCACTCCCTGGGAGCTTAGCTTTTTATTTCACGTTTGATTCACCTTCATCAGAGGTCTGTCCAAGCCAACAGACTTCACTCTGGAACGGCTGAGCCCGAAGTTCCCTTCTGCTGCCTCTGTCCTGGGGACAGTGATCATGTGAACTGCTTCAGCCTTGTACTGAAGTGCTAACTCACAGAAATTCACAGGGCTTTCATTTTGCCATGCTGGAGTCTCTTCTGGAAATTGGGCAAGAACTTCTAAATCACGTGAATGGTTTGGACAGTTCTACCTCTCACATCCACTTAAAAATGTGAGCCTTTCAGTATTTCAGGCAGATGTTAGTGGATGATTCAGGAAGCAAATATACACGGTTGCCAGCCATTGAGATGAAGAAGCTCCAGAGAGAGTCACAGAGATGATAAAATTGAGCAAAACTGAGGGTTAATCCAAAGCTTGTAGCTTGCTCTCAGCTCCCTTGGGAACACACAACACACACTGAGCAATGGATTCCAAAATATTAAGAAATAAGCTAGCGTGTAAGAAAAATAAGGATCTCCTGTTGAATTAAGGAGTTAGGTCATTAATGCTTGTTCATATTACATTACTCACACTTGAGAGACAAATAACTATCTGTTGCCTCACTAACCCACATATTTATTTGAACAAATATTTCCCAAGAAGTAGAGAGAGAGAACCATTTCAACAGAAAAGTTCTATATTATGGTCTTATCATAACAAGCCACTTCACAGTACGCTGATGTGTATCATATACAAGCATCCTTTGTGAAAAGCCATTAAGTGTATCTCATTTTACGGTGCTGACATGTTGGTTCCTTCACAGAGGTCATTAGCTCACAACGGGGCCTCTCATTTCCCTATGCCTTGCTAAAGTTTTGCTGTATTTCACAATCAAACCTTAGTATGAGCATTATTAACTCAGAGAGACATTGTCGCTGCCATATAGTCAATTTACATAGAAATCCTGCAGTCATTCAGAAGAAATTTTACATATTTATATATATTAAAGGAAATCTACAATCTCTGAATGGAAAGGACATAGTACATGATTAGCTCAATTTCAGATGCCTAAGATGTTTAACAGAATAGCCTTCCAAAAAGGAAAAAATACCCAATCCTAAACAAAACTACCGGTTTTGCTCTGGGCCGAAAATGCTGCTCAGTCACCCGTTCTGAGGCCACCCCGTAAACAGGGCTGAACGTGAGCAGTGTGTGGAGGTGAATTGCTGCGGACATTTTGATCAAGCAGGTCTCTGATTGCTGCTGGAGCGCCAGCATGACCCCCAGTCCAGAAAGCAGAGACATGCCAGGCAGTGGTGCTGCTCCCTGTGCCCACTCCACTCCACTGCCCCAGAGCTGTGCCAAGGACAGACAGCTGTATCCATCTGGGCTGTAGAAAACACTTGAGAAAGTCAAAACCTCTGAAAAAGGTAGTAGACAGTGAGTAGACAGTGGCAAATTACCAGAGTGCCCTCACCTGCACACATGCATATGCAGTTTTAACTTTCTCTGTAACTGTCTCGAGGCCATGAGAGACTCTTTGGTGGCGTGTAATGATGCCCTATGCATAGAAATACTTCCATCTTCTGGTTCTGCTCTTCATCTCAATGAGGTTTGAAACCATATCTGAGCTGGAGAAATGTTGAACAATAGCAGAGGAAAAGAAAATGCAGAGAAGGAGGAGGGGAGACAGAAGAGCAGGGGGATGGGGCCAGGGAGAAGAGGAGCTTGAGAGCCTTTGGGGTATGAGGTGCCCTGGTCTGTGCAGTGTATTCAGCTCGTGAGAGGTACACAGTGGTTCACCTTCTAGTCCATGACCTTCCTCTGCCTGGGAAGGTGCTGGTACAGCACGTGCTGGCACATGGAATGTCCAAAGCAGCTCATTTGTGTGGTTGATGAACATATCAGTCACAATGAAGAAGGTGGGCTGGAGAAAAAGTCCTGGCACTTAGGACTGCAGCTTGGGTGTCTGCAAGTGCTTTTTTGCCCCCCTGAAAGGGCAGAGAAGAAATTTGTATGCAAATAGAGGACCTGAGCACTAATTTGTAGGAAGAGGGAGATGCTGCCTTCACAGAGATGAACTCTGGAGATACAAAAAGAAACTAAAAAATTCTGAATTATACCAGGATCCAAAAAGCTGGGATAGTTATGTCCCTCCAATGAATGTCAAACCCCCAAGAACATTAAGTATTAGACATGCAACAATTCACCACCTGGACCTTCTTTTAACAGTAAAAGCATTGTGGATGCCTTATACTAATTCATCTTTACATTAAATATCAGTTACCAAAAAACACTCTAGGATTTACAGCTTCCCTCTTTCTCTGTAGCAGACAAGTGACTGCCAGGAGTTGCTTCAGAGGAGCCCAGCATGTGGAACGGGATCACCTCAGCCTGAAAATCTGTCCAGACTGAATCCACCCATCATCCTCAGGTGAAGCCTCCATCATATTTAAGTACAAGAAAGGTAGATGAATGAGGAAAACTGGCACTCAAGCTGAGGAAACTGGAGGGGGTCTCAATAGGATTGTAATATCTGCTTCAGATGGTGGCACTGATTACCCCAAATCAGCTCAGACTCTAGGAAAAGGTACAAGTCATCACCTCAACCCACAGCCACAACCAGAAATATGTACTGATAAAAATACAGCTCAAAGGCCAATTCCCAACTGTGTTTCTGTACAGCCCAAGTATACACTAAATACATATTACAGAACGGGTAAATCAGGTTCAAAGGATATTTGACTTTCGTAAAACAGCAATAAGTCACATATTTAGAAGCTTTCTCTATTCCTGATAGCACAGATCATTAAAGGAACATCAGAAGTGAACCACCAAGCTGTTCATTTCAGTTGGATGACAGATACTCAGTTATGATACATTGCTTGACTCTGAAAAAGAAATGGAGCTCTTGCTAGGTTCTCAATTAAGGAATACAGCACTCAAGGACAATGGTCAAAAATTAAGCAGCTGCTGTACATTATATACATTACCACTTTCCTGTTTTCATTTTACAAATTATTTTATCTCAAATTAAATTTTTGAACTTTTTTTGCAAAAAGAGTACTGTTTTCAGCTGCCCTCTACACTATTTTACTCGGAGGTTTTCATATCCCGTCATCATAGTAGTAGTCAACAACCAATTCCTTGAAGTCCTTTATCAGTTCTCCTACAATGTAATTATTGTATTTTTCTTCCATGAAGAGATGTACAAAAAGCTTTTGTTCTCTCTCCTCCTTTGTGTCTTGTCCTACTTATTAACTACTGAGTGTTTTATAGAGCACCTGTGAGATTTTCAGTGCTATAAAAACAAATGCCTCTTTGTAAAAATCTGATTCTCAAAAAATATAAGCAACAGAAAGTGTTCAGTATTTTGAAATTAGCTAACTACTCAATAACAAACATAAGAATTCCAACATTTTAAATGACATTTGAGATGGAGAAGCACTTTTTTATACATACTGCTCCAAACACAAGAAAGATGCTTGCACAGACTCTGGAACTGTAAAATGTCCACAAGGGACAAGGAATGACTATGTTTGGTTCTCAGAGAGGAGAAATAAGCTGTAGTAGCCTGCTGGCTACAGAGCTGGGAACAGACATGAAAAGTTATGACAAGACTCAAATCCCCAAGTGTAGGGTATCAACCTGCTCCTAAGCAGCTTAAACCCTCTGGTTTAGTGGATGTCTTTGAGTAATTTATCTCTCTTTAAGCTTGGACATCCCTCTGACATGAATTACATCTATAAACTGGAAGAAGACTTGAAGGCAAAGAAATAGCAGAGGAAAACAAGCAATGACAGCAGCAGCTTCATGCCTAAAAGCAGGAGAAGCTGCCTTAGGAGGGTGAGTGACAGAGATGATGTGAGACCTTTAATCTCTCCAAGTCTCTCCTCCCCGAGGTAACAGACCATCCCAGTCCCTTATCTTCCTCCCTATCTCAAGTTTTTCACTGTACAGAAAAACTAGGAATTAAGTGACTAAAACTAGCAAAACAATAATGCATTGTTAATAACTTCCATGACTGTTGTATCAACTTGAAAAGTTTTAGTCAAATAGTTTCAAAACTTCTAAGAAACCTTCTTCCCTCATATGCTTTGATTCAGCTCCTGGGTGGGAAATGAGCCACAAAACAGGTAAGTTTCAAAAGAAACTTTTTTCCCCCAGAAATACGGTTTTGAAAAGGGGAAGAATCAATGAGGTCTTGCAATATGCTTTCATTTGTACTTTGCTTTCAAACTCTGTCCTTCTTTTTAGGGAATATTTTAATTCAGAAGTTTAATCAGTTACTTACACTTCACAGTGTGCTTTATTTATAAAATATAGGAGTATTTAGAAAATGAAAAGTGCATTTTCAGAATGAATTGCTTCAGATTAACTCTCTTGTGAAATTCAGTTCTGTGGATAAAAGAAAAATATAATATAACAAATAATAATAATAATAATAAATTAAGAAAGAATAAAAGTAATTAATAAAACTCTATTTGACCTGAAATGACTTTTGGAGTAATTTTTGAAGTGAGTTTCTTTTCCACTCTACCATTGAGACCATTTTTTTTTAACACAGCAAAGAGAAAATAACTGCTGGTCACATAAGCTCATCTTACTTCTCATCTTACTCATCTTCCAAAATGTCCAAAATTAATCTGATTCGAAACAATCACTCAACCAATTCACAACAAAATTAAGATTCCCGAAGAGGCACAGATGTGAAAACTTGAGTTCTCCCTATTGTATTATTTTCTCGGAGCAAAGTCACAAGAAGCAGTGGAGCCAAATGAACTGGCTGCTGCTGCCAAAGAGGGTTTTGTTCCTGCTCATGTCTCCCTCCCTCCCTCCCTCTTCCCACTCCACCCTTGGCTCCACAAACCAGGCATGAGCCTTGCTGCCTACTCAGCCTCTGCCGAAAAGTTTCAGCTCACTAACACTGCAAGAATAACTCCAATTTTATTCACAGGTTAGAGAGTTGTATCAGGCCACAGAAGAGCCCACTTTGCAAAAAAATCCTACATGGGATTGTGGGGTCAGGAGCTGTGGGGGGAAAAAGAGCTTCTTGCTGTAGGAGGGACAAGCTGTTTAACCAGCCCAAAGCATGCCCACGCAGATTCACTTTCATTCAGAAATTAAGAAAATCCAGCTAAATATGCTTTCATTTGCTCTGTCACTTTATGGTGGTTACCACATCCTAAGCACCATACTGACTGAAGGATTTTTCAGTAAAATACGAAGTCTTTCAGATGAAACCCTGACTCTTCTACATCAACAAAGATTGTTAACACTGTAGATTTATCAGGACAAAAATAAAAGAAAGTCTTAGAAATGTGTTTAGAAAAACTATATTTATGGTATCAGATGACTATGGAATAATGCAGACTTTAAGTAGTAGCTGCTGTGACTTAATTCCTATGCAAACACTCATATATTATTGTAATTTAAAATTATAAAATCAGGAAGTAAACATGTATTTTAAGAATATATATTTTAATGAATATATAAAAATTTAAACATACAAAAGTAATTAAATCTCATCTAAAACAGTTCTACTTACCTTGTGTATTTTAAGGGCTGCTGTGTAATACTGATGCTCCATTAAAAACTGGGTTCTTAAGCTTCTGAGAATAAACTATCACAAAGAACTGAAAATAATGACTACTCAAAATTTCTTGTATTAGAATTTTGAAAAATTCTATTTCTATGAATATGAAATCAACTAAGACTAAGGAGGTCTTACATCTCCAAAAGCTAAACAGTGTAAGACACTGGTTTTTGTTGATAGGAGTCCTCATGTCAGCTTGAGTGCGTTATGGGCAGCAGAGCTTCTTGATAGAAAGATGTTACAAGCTCTTCCAAGGACTACCTGAAGGTGCATCCTCTGTCCCTCCCTCCACAGCACTGGGACACTCTGACAGGGCCTGGCAGTGACTGACCAAAGCTGAAACTCCTGCTTACCTGGACACCTAAGGAGAGAAAGTATATCCCCATTCGATGCTTTAGCATGCCTACAAATTTAAGATATGTGGTACTTACTTTGTGGACATTTTATTCTATAATTAAACTGAGAAATAAAAAACCCAATGAAAGTCTGCATTAGAAACGCATACAGATATTGAGGCATTACATATTTGCCCTACACTTAGGTGTGTTCTAATGTTTATATTGAACAAAATAAAGGAATTCATGTTAAAAGCTGAGATACCAAAATAAATTCTCCAGACTTAAGACTGCTTTGCATATTTTCAACAACGCATTAATTTCTACTTTATATGTGTAATGTGTATTCTTGCAGTATTTGGATAATACCCTACTTAAATAAAATATTTTTCCTTTTGTTTTAAGAAGAGTGCACTACTAAGCAGGAGTTTTAACCAAAAATCAGAACCCAGATCAAAAGCAACCGCATAGGTTACAGGCAACCTATGGGGTTGGAATGCGGAGAGGATAAAGAGCTTAATTCACCATCCAAATAGCAAATTTTAATTTGAATTGATGTCAGTTTATAACTTCGAAATAGTCATCAGTTTTTCAGCAGAAGAAAAACTCAAGCTAAACCACAATCAGTGAGATCTTTGGCAGGCAAAGACCTCAGTTTCCTAAACCTTCCACAAGTGCCAGTCACATCCAGGGAAGCATCACAAAAACTTCACTGACAAAAACTGAAGAACAAAGAAACCATGAAAACAACCATAGCAGTGATGTCCCTGCATTGTGGTGGGGTGAAGCACCCCATAAACACCCCGTCCAGACGTTTGCCAATCTGCTCCTGAAACGCCTACAAGAAATGAGTTTTCACATCATCATTAGGCGCCTGTTAGAATGCTTTTCATCTTAATATACAACAAAAATACTTTTTCTTGTGAATAAAGCTAATCCCTCCCTTCCCAAAGGAAGTATCAAGAACAACTGATAAACGTTTTTGTTCTAGCAATATTTTAGGCATGAGAAGGGCGAGTTCCTTCCTCAGACTTCTTTTATTCTGGACCAGGAATACTCAGTTCCCTTTATTTATTTTCTTATATGCAATGTTACCTCTTGTTTCCCTTTGCCCACTTATTTCTTAGAATGTGTTGCCCCAAATCACTGGCACTTGATAGAATAATTACTCTCACATCTTATATAAAAAATTCCTGTTAATCCTTAAGTGACTTTTACTTTTGCAATAGTATCAAACTGCTCACCTCTATGCAACCAGATGCTTTTTTTTCACTGCACCATACAAGATGGGGAGAATGGCTTGCTTTCATGCACTTCATTTTCCCTGGAGTTCAGTATTTCACGTTCATCCCTTCTGAATTTCAGTTTGCTTTTTCTGAATCACCTGTGCAATCTGCCAAATTATTCTGACTTCTGAGCACACTTACAGTTTGTGAACATTGTCTGTCCATGTTCCACCACCTGCACACCTCAAACTTTGTATTCCATCAAACACACTAATGGATATTCTCAACCAACACATGATGGAACCTCAGAAACTGCACTAGAAAAAGCTTTTTTAGATTCTCCCCGTCCCTCCCCTACCTTCCAATTTTCTATTGGCAGTATCTTCACCATATTTTCTCAGCATGTGTTTAAATAGTTCACTTAAAGTCATACAGCAAAACTTTTGATGGCAGAATTCCTGTGCTACAGCTGTGCCTGTATCACTGAACAATAACATTTTCCTCAGGCTAAGAGTGTAAATCCACATCTCCAAAAGTAGAACTACACCAGTTTAAATTAACCATGACCTCATTTTTAAAACATAAATGCATCTGCCTTCAATCTCCCAAACAATTCCAGCTTTCATTGCTTATTAGCCCAGGTCTCCCACAAACACCCTTGGCACTGTTACATCACTCCTTAGCCAAGAGAAAAACACCTCAAAATATTTCCATTGAGCTATTACTTGCTGTCTCACAAGGAGTGCGGAGCTGAGGTGCACACATGGTTAGTACCCAAAACACGCTCAGTACCTCATTCAACCCACGTTTAGGTGTTCCTCTTGTACCTTTAGCTCACCTAAGCTCCAAGAGCTTGCAGTTATTGCTCAAGGACACCCAGGTGGGCTTCCCCTGACATGGCAAAGCCGCAGATCAGGAGAGGCCGCAGTGTTGCCCAGGGCCATTGTGTCTGAATCCAGCCCAAACGTGTCCCAAGTGCAACAATCAGCACAACTATCCATGCAGTATTGAAAGGATATGGTGTTTGAATAACAAAATAAGTATACGCATATTACAAAATACCTGAGCCTATCATCTTTCTAGTCTATAGATAACTTTTTATTCCAAGAACTACAGGATTCACCAGCAGGTATAGAATATAAAAGTATTTATTAACTTTCATGAAACAGAATATGGCTTAAAAAAAAGTCTTCTTGGGTCCCTCTTGAACTTTCTTTCTTTGCTCTAAGAAGGAGAATCAGTCTCTCATAAAAATTTGTGAAAATTAAAAAAAAATTTAACCCAAATACAACCATCTAATACAACGCTATGTGAGCTCTGGGCAACATAAGCTAACCAGTGCATGGAAATAAAACCCTGCCTCTACACACATATAAAGAAAACAGATAAAAAGTGGCAGAGATTATTCATCTCTATTATTGAATTGTTTTAAAAATTAAGTTTTTAAATAAAACACTTCCTAGATGAAAATAGTACACTGCATAAAACACAGCTAAAGAAATTTAAATGTATCCATCATTTCAAGTCCCAGACCTAGTTTAATCTACTAATATATTTCTTCTGTGGATTCATGAGCTGATCTTGCTTCCAAATAAACCACCCTTCAGGATGAAGAAATACATATTTTTCAGTATTTTAATTTTTAAGTTTTTCAGATTTTTTTTTAAATTTTAACAAACATCTTTCAAAAGCATATTCCAATGTTAAGCTTGAAGAAAAAATTCTGCCTCTGTCAAAATAATTCGCAAACTTTATTGGATTTTTAAAAGCCTGATTACAGGACAAAACATGCATTACGCATTTTGCTAAAATTCCAAAAACAACTGCAGAATTTAATCATATTCAAAGGTTCATGTCCATAATAAATACCGCAAGCTTAAAAGCAGCCTGGAATTTTTCAAGAGTTTTAGTATCTGAAAAAAGCAAATGTTCTACATACTGTTCTTTTAGAAGTCTGACATTACGTTGCAATGGTTAAAGCAAGAAATAGGTCATGTGAAGACTAAAGAAAATCCCTGTATTCTGAGGAGATCTACACTTAGTTACACAATACTGGTCTGGAAACAGCCTGTCACCAAAGGCCTGGCAATTGGCTTCTGCTTAAAATATACTCTGCCTCTAACAGTCTTCAAAGGATTAAACCATAATTGATTCTGGCAATACACATGGTAAGCGTGATGTGCAGGGGGTTGCCAGTGGACATGGGGCCCTTACATAAAGGGCTGTTTTCTTTGTTTAAAATGGAAAAAAGAGTGGGAGGTGTGGAGAACAGTGAAATACAAAATGAGTCAGAATCATAAACCATATTTTTTGAATCAGATTTCAACAACCACATATGCAAAAAGAAGGCTTCAAAGGTGGCAGAGCTTCTGAATTGCTAAGGCAATTCACATATTCTTAGTTCCATAAAAAAAGATAGAAGCTATAGTTATGTACATCCTTCTAAGCACTCCAAGAATATTGCAAGTTGAACTCCAGAGAAGCCACTGGTATCAGTCGGAAAGTGATGGGGAACAAATTGATCGTGCACTTGCTGGACTGTTAGAGAAAACAAAGGGATCCTTTTCCTTTTCTTTAGTATCATGTTTATGTTTATGTTTATGCTTATGCTTGTGTTTCTTCTTCTTTTTCTTGTGTTCATGGTGGTGATGGTGGTGGTGATCACTGTGTTTTGAGGAGTTTGATTCTTTACTAAACACAGAGAGTGGAGCTGCTGAAACAGGGTGCATGTTTATCTCTCCCGAAGATTGTTCCTTACCTAAAAGAATGGATACAGTGGGATTAGCAAATGTTTAACTTGCATTGTTTCCAAACGTAAGGAATCCCGAAATATCAGATAAAACCTACATTATCATTTAAACAAACAGGGAATCTGTTATTATGCTTGTACCATTTAGCTTCAGAGAAGGCTCTGAACATGCCATTAAAGTTCCCACATCACTGACAATTTTTAGAGATGGTCCTTCCTTCCTCAACAGCATAGAACTATCCCAGACAATTAGAAACTGTAAGAGCCCTAGGAAACTGCAAGTCATACCAGCTTCCTGAAATTCATTTCCAAATAGAGTAGGAAGGGCTGCTATACCCTGAATAATGCAAATGTAACTGCGTGTGAAAAATCTGATATAAAGTGCAAGACTGGCATAAAAAAGTGCATTTTTGGGATGTGAACTCTTCTTAGTCAGGAGGTAGAGCTCCCCGCAAGAACATATAAACCTTTTGGTAGTGGAAAATTAAACTGATTTTTCTAAAAATTGCCCCTTACAACCAATTTAGCCTATTTGAAAGATTATACAAAGCTTTTCTTAAACAAAACCAAATCCCAATAAAGACAATTATACCATCCTTATGAGTACATATTTCACAAGTACATTAGAACTAGTTATATACTGACTCTCTCTCTCTCTCTCTATATATATATATATATAAAACTATATATATATTACATATATATATACTTATATATATATTGCAAGCCTGGTATCTGAACCTGAGGAAGGAAATATGATCCATGACATCTCAATTCTCATTCTCTCTTTGGCTCATTTAATATTTCATTATTTCAGACAGACTGCAATAGCTTCAACAGTAGAGATTAAAGGGCATTATTCTAAGGATATTTGTTAAAGAGTAGAAATGCTTGGAAAGTAGGAACACTCAGATTCCTTTAGGCAGAAATTGAATCATATCACTCACATTGCACGAATGCTTTAACAACCAGATAAATGTAGAAAAGCACCAGCAGATTTTTGAAGGGAACTAATCCTCTAAGTTTTACTTAAAATGGATTTTCTTCATAGCTACTTTAAAAATGGGGTTTTTTCCCATCCAGCTTTTGGTGAAAATATCCCCATTAACAAATTAGAAGAAACTATGTTATGTACTTTGCAATTATCTTTTTCTGTAGATTTGAAAACACATTTATTTTCTAGTACCTCTTTTTGTTTGGCTGGTTGGTTGTGTAACTCTAAAGGCAAGAATGATTTGTCTGTGGTAATGATTCCTGGAAGTCTAAAGAGACAGCTCCCTGTACTATGACAAGCAAGTACTGAGAACAATTTCCATGCAACCTTTCTAGCCTTACCGAAAAGATGAAGGACTGATTCAGTCATGAATATATACAGGAAATTTCTAGATCGTACAGCTGTTGTGGGTTTTGTTTGTTTGTTTTTAAGTAAGTCTGGAAAAAACAAAATCTACATCTATACCCAGTGTTTAAAAGTCAGAATAGAAACACAAAACATTTTTACAGTGAGGATAATCAGTAACTTAATATGGGACACGGTGGAATTTCTACCACTCAAAGTCTTATACAGCAAAACGACGTCTTTCTAGAAATATGTTTGGTCTTAACCACAAGACAGGAGTATGGTGCAATATAAAACTCTGCTGAGGTTATGAAGGAGGCTAGTCTAGAGTACAACAGATTCCTATAAACTTGAAATCTCTAATATAAAAGTATTTTAAAAGTTTTAATTTTTATTTAATCAGAACTAAGCAGTAGTAAGCTTATGTTATCAATGAAAAAATTTATTGTTAGAATTCACAACTTTACTTTTTTACGTATCTTATGGCAGGTAGAGGAGATGCACACCAATTCCAACTTCAGTGCGTACCTACTACCATTTTTTTTACACTGTTGTCTGGAGCCATTCTCAACAATGCAGATAGTGTGCAAGCATACTGCATTTGATGCAAAAAGGTACAAGACTGCTCCACAATGTAATGATTTCCAACTATATTTTTTAAGGAACTCCTCCTGTATCTAAATCTATCCCCATAACCTGAGCTCCTTCCTCTAAAGCATTCAGTGTTTAGATAACTTTATTTAGCAGCTGCAAGGATACAAAACCAGCCAGTAAACAGAAGACACAATGGTGAAAAAAGGAGTATATCCAACTCAGGCCATTAGAAAAGGCAAGGGTGGAGGGTGTATGCCAGAAAAAGTAGGCAGTATTTGACCCTGTTAATATAGGCTGCAGCAGTTAAAGGTGAACTGTGGCAGTGACACAAACAGAGCTCCCAGTAACACAGAAATAAAGGTCTTGGCAGAAAGCCTGAAGACCACTGGTTGGTTGTATAGAAAATGTACAAAAGATTACTTAAAGTAGAGAAAACATTCTCATGTGTTCTCAAGCTGCAGGCACATGATACGTTAAAATACACATGGCAAACTGAAGTCAACTTCAAACAGAAGAAAAAACCCACACAACATGACACAAACTCTTAAACTTCTCAGCTCCATTAATTCCAAATTGTGGAGTTATTTTTATATGGAACCTAAACCTGTAACTCTAGACACTACGTTTGTAACAACCTCAAACCAAAGCTAAGCCTCTGAACTTTAAAAATTTTAACCAGAACTGGTATAAAACCACTGGCTTAAGTCTGCAGGGATGATGTAGCAGTAGTGTCAAGCAAAGACGGAGGATGCAACCAAACAGACTCTCCTGACTCTGTTACACCATCTGCCACTTGTGCTAATTCCTTGCAGTTTACTGAAATACCAGCTCTGTTACGGCAACCGTCTGTATTATCACCTCATTACTTATTTCAGGTGTGTTATGAAAAAAGCCTGTTTGTTAAAGCAGTTAAACACCATTGACTGGAGTAACTTAGGGAGCATATACAACAGTAGTTTAAGCCAATAGGACTGAAGGGGTGGTGGTGACCACCTAGAGACACAGAAAGATCTTCAGGAAGGGGAGAAATGGGATCCAATTGCAACTCAAGGGCTACTGACACTTAAGGAGACAGTCAACAGCGGTATTATGGAAATGACGTCAGTAAGAAATGAAAGAATGTTATTACAAAAAGCTGCTTCTACTGAGCCAGCAATAGGACTACACACATAATTTCTTCATAGAGGTCAATAATGACTCTAGTCTGTTGGGTTTTTAAATGCAAAAATAACAGCTATCCAGAAAACTTCTTCCTACTGTTAAAGAGTGCTTTGAAATCAAGAATCAAATATATTGATCCTGGATGATGGCTCCACAAGATTGAACACAAACTACTGAATTCAGTTGTGTGCTAAAATAGACAGACCTATAAAAGCTCTACCAAAAATGTTACAGATTTCCATGCATAAAATTCAGTGTTGAACCTACAGAACCGTTTTTTTCCCTTTCTTTTAACTAGTATCTACTTAAAAGCCTATGCCAGGAACATGCCAAGTGTAGTTACGGAAAGCAAGGCTAAATAGAAATTGCCTCACAGGGCAGTATAATCATCCTTTTATCAACAGGGGTAGCAAGACTGATGCAAAGAAGCACAGAGTACTCCCTCTTCCTGCAGGGAACCCACTTCTTCCTGGCACAGAGAGCAGGACTGAAACCCAGGTTTCTCAAAACACAGAAATACACAATAAATGCAGGGTGAGCCCAGGAGCTCCCTTCTGAAGTGGTTAGTAGCATTCCTTGGAAGAAAATTCACATACATGTGTCTATCCACACGGATCTCCTCCTGCTTAGGATGTGGAGATTCCAATAAAATTATTGGCTTTGTGGTGTTCCGGCTAGCTGGGTAGGTGTTTAAAATTAGACAGGATTATGATCCCACAGGCGAAAGATCAGAATCTTTGTGTACCATTTGCCCCAGAGACAAATACAAATGCTGTAGATGTTGTGAGAGAGAATAAAATAAGAAAACATGGATCTGGTAGCTTAGTTTTAAAATTAAAGGGATTTAGATCCGGATAAGCTTTAAAGTAATATTTTCTGTCATAACAGAAATATCTGTCAGATAATTGTAACACCCCATTCACTGAATTTTTTTCCTTTGTAAGACTCATTGGTGCATTAACATTGAACTACGTTGTTGGGTAGAGTGTTTTACCTATTTTTCTCTGATTTTGTTATCGAACTTCTACGGCTTGAAAGCCTGTAACTTGAGACTTTAATATGCCAACAGGCTTTCATGAGATCTTTCATGTGGTTCCTCCTATGTTTCTGGTTTTGTGTGAAGAGAGTGGGATGCCACAAACTTAGTCTCTGTTTCTTTGCATGGCACATCAGTGTAGAACAGCTGGCTTATACAGGATTTTTACAAACTGACACTTGTTTGAAATTACCCCATTTGCACCCTGATTTATTCAAATATCAGAGGGGCAGAAACCAAGTTCACACATCAGAGCAAAGGTTGAAGTCCATGGGTCCTGAGGACAGGCTGGTGGTCCAGCACCTGACATGACAAGCTCTGGGAAGAGGGAGACATCAACACAAGCACGCAAGCACTTAACATGTCCCTCCCAGAACCCAAAGAAAGCTTACCAGTGAGAAAGATAATGCACTCTCTTTGCCTAGCAGTTGAACTGCATCTCTGGCTAGCATTTTCTCTAAAGAGAAAACAGTCAAAAAAATGGAAAAGACCATAAAAACTGTTTCAAAATTATCCCATTTTTCCTTAATTATTTTTTTCTTTTTAGTGTTACTCTGGAAACATCCAAGACACACTATTTTTTAATTTAATGTTCTGTTTATGCATCTGTTGAACCACCAACAAAGTACATAGAAAAAGTTACCAAGCATAAATGATTTCAAGTTTCCAGAATGCAATGTCCTGTAATTAGTTTAAAGAAGTAGAATTTTCAAATTATGTATCTCTGAAAAAGGTTATCAATGTTCTCTCTAGGAGAGTGCTCTTTTAAGGTCCATGAGACAAAATTTAAAGTTTGAGGGTGAGAAGCAAAGGTCTAGTTAAAGAAATCAGCTAAAAGTTTTCTGAAGATATGCTAAGTAAATCAGTTAATTTGGCTCCAACATAAACATTTTAACTAGTTCCAATTTACAGATTCATTTGACTTCAATTTTTTAGTGGGATTTAAAACCAGATAGACAATTCCTTATACCTATACCAAAGGTATAACTAAAGTATTGTATAGACAAGCTGGTGTTTTAACTAAAATATAATATACCTTTAACTGGTAAAAAGTTTATTAATTTCCCCATTTGACTTTGATTTAGCAACTTTATTGCTTATACTTACATTAAAATAACAGCTTGACTGTGGTGTTATTTTTACTGCATTTATTTTAATATTCTATAACATTCTAGTGAAATTCCTATTTTTGAAAGAAAGAGCATTTGAATCAGGAAGTCAATTCAGAATACTTTGTGCCTCTATCAGTTTCAGGTAGTTCACTTCAAAACTTGCTAGCGTTATTCATTCTCTATATTTGAGAGTGTTTAGTTGTTTTCTCAGAGACAGTCATAGCTACAGTATTATGTTGTTTTTATTAAATCATGGAGTTGACACACTGCAGCCACACACTGATGCAATTCTCATTTCTGTTGTCATTATCTGCAGGGCTTGTGTTTCTATTAAATCTGCTTTCTTTACTTCAGGGTAAAGCACTGGAAAACACCATTCCTTGTGAAGTGTACAGTTAACCACATACTATTTCAGTGAGACAAATTTATCTACAAACCTCAAAGCCTATGAGCTACCAGTTTGGAAACAGTTGTATCTTGGGTAATAATGTTTAACAGATACTGTATTAATATTGTATGTTATTAAAAGGCATTCTAACAGAACAGCCGTAACAACTTTTACCTCCTTAGAAAGTAAAGCAAAAAGCCATCATTGTCAGTGGTGTCCTCATATCCAAGAAGTGTTCATTTATATACTGATGATGGTTTCATAGCACTTTTTGGCAAAGAGCCACTAATGGCTGGACTTGGAGGTACTGGTGCATCTACAGGATACCTGGGTAACTGCAGAGCTGCAGAGGACTGGGCTTCTCATGCAGTTCGGACTGAATTCCTATTTATTCCTGCATCCAAACTCCAAGGGCAGTGATTTGCACCAAGGGCTTGGAACTGCTGTTGTAAATGCACTGTTTAAATATAGGAACTACAGTAGTTTCCCTCTACACTTTACTGCAGCATATGCAGTATGTACCGTTTCAAACTGTTCCACAAAAAAGTCAATCCAGATAAAACATAATTTCCTGAAAGTCCAGTAACTGTGATAAACAAGATCACAATCAACACTGTCGCTGTGGTCTAGACCTCCAAAGTTTCATGTACATCTACTCAGTAAACAGAGCAACCTACAAAGTCAGCAAAGGCAATTTCCAATTTGATTATCCTGGAAAACTGGAAAAGGATTAACAGAATGGCCAAGGAATCTGTTAGATCTGAGTCTGAATGCTCAGGATGTGTCCTCAAAGCCCACTGCCTCTGAATGTGATCAGAAAAAGGACTGCCAGTGAACAAAGAGAACATCCCTGAACTTATCTCTTTCCTTTACAGAAATAAAGAGAGAATTGGATACTGCTTTTTACCAACTTTCAAAATATCAAAACTAGCTGGAAAAAGTTCAATTAAGTATTTATCAGTGATAAGCCATAACAACACATAACTTCACTGGCAGATCATGCAGCCTACAGCCAGGCATTTATTTTGAAAGCAATCAACAACCACTGACAGATACAGCAGAACCTTTTAGAGGTTACTTCTGACATATGTACTTTCAGATGAGTGAAATACTAAAGAAGTGTACCCTTACCTGATTTCACTGAAGTCAACAGAGCAAGACAAGTCACCTCACAGCCTGAGAGTTCAAATCTGTTGCTTACACAAAATCTGAACTTCAAATTCCTTTATCTTAAGATTTAAGTGAAGGGAGCATTCCTAATATTCTTGATGATTAATAGCAAATAAAATCTGTTCTCACATTAGAAATGTAGCCTTGCACAGCCTTGGAGGTTCAAAGGAGGCTACCAAGTTTCTAGCCCTAAGGGCAGATGAGTAATCATCACAACAGCATTCTTTAGACAGTTCACAACTGATGTTTTGTTTGTTTTAGTAATTTCTTGATAAAATGATTAGATTCCCCTACACTACCAGAGCCCACAGTTCTACTATCATAGTCAGGATCCTTTAGTAGGATTTGAACCATTTATTTTCTATATGAACTAGGATAGGTGCTGTAATTATAACACTGAAACCTGTAATCCAGCAAGAGCTGTATTAGAAAACTTTTTTTAAAAATTGTCTCAGCCTTAACCTTTCACATCTATGGGCAGTTTCATACAAAACCACCCCCTCTCCCAACTTTTAAATAATATTTTCCTGGACTTAGTGGGGGTTACATCAACTCGACCAAATCCAAATCATCATTTGGGGTGGTCTGAGAAATGTGAAAAAAAAAACCCCAACCCAACAATCCAGCAAAAAACCACAGATACGACAGGACCCAACATGAACTTCCTCCTGGCAGCTGCTTTTTGCATGCTGTGTTTGGCTGATGACCTAACACTTCATGTGACATGTGGGGACATAGCCCACAGCTGGGGGAGGAAAACTGCGGGTGGACTAAGAGCTCACTCCTTCCAAGTAGGAGTCAGAACTGAGGCAGATTTACTGAGACCATTTCAGAACCTGCTGTCAATCTATTTCAAAAAATCACTCCCTGAAATGCACCCATCCTCCACCATTGTTGTAAAACCTCACAGGCCCTGTGATTCCTTTGCAAAACAGAACACTCCTATGTGTGAACAATTTTATTTATGTATGCTTTTATTTCTCCCCATCTGTTTCTTCTCAGCAGTGTACCATTTCCTGAAGATTGAACTATCTTTATTTACTTAGTCTGTAATTCATATATCTCTGCTTCTAAGAAAAATGCCATGAATAAGAAACAGGTGAAATTTTAGAAGCAAAGAATATGTGAAGTGGAACTGCTTCTAACTGCACAAACTAAAGAAAAGAATAAAATAATCTGAAGTGCTTCAAAATAATGCTTTTCAAAGGCTTACTATTTACAGTGAATTCTGGTGCAAAACCTGGCATTTGTCTCATTACCTAGGAAAGAAAATGTATTATGGTGCACCAAATGTCTAAACAACAGAGGTGAGAAGGTCATTCAGGACAAAAGTGAGACTTGAAGTACCTTGTGTCTGCTGTAGGTCTCTAAAAGCACCAGTCAAGTGGCCATTGCTCCACTCTTGGTCAGACCTTACCCTTTCTGACCTCCAGCACAAACTTCATCTGCAATAGTCCCTGACCACAGAGCTGGCGTACAGAGGGTCCCCTAAGTCCTATTTGTGAAGTATTTGGCAGTTTTGTTTATGACTTTATATTCCATAGAGTGTGTAAATCTTGTAAAAAAAATGTTGCAAAATATCATGTAAGAGTCATAAATACTAATCCTCAGCAGATCAGCTTTGCACTTGCATGCCCGGGATGTGTCATTCTTTGCCGTAACAGAAAATGTGGTGGTTGACCATAACATTGAGAACAAAATTCAAAGCAGCCCTGAGAAGTTTAAACTAAAGCTTTGCAGATATAGGCTCCTAAGTTCATGAGAGTAACCTATATGCAGCCTGCCCCTTTAGCCTGCTGAAGTAAGTCAAAACGTTGTGGGTTTTGCTACTCCAGATAACTAGCAGCAAAGCTGTCCTGGTGGAGCTGGCTGTAGGCACATGTCGTTAACTGAAGGCCATCTGGAACCCAGAAACTAGACCTCCCCGTGTTTTAATGTCCCCATATGAACTTAATTTCTTAGCTGAGAAGTGACAGCAGTTACCTTTTATAAAAATAAGGAAATTAAAAGAAAGAAATAAACTTTCTTAGTGGCTACAGCATCTGCCAAGGAAGAAAGAATGTTATGTCCAAGGCCCTAATGGAGTATGAGCCTCCAGCTTCTGCACCACTGGCACCAATCTAGCCTCAGCAGGATTCTCAGGGCAGCAGCATCCACCACCCCGTCTCCTAAAATTGGGCCACTAAATTGCCTGGTCACAGAGAAAGCAGATGAGGTCACCTGTCAGCATAGCTCAGGACCTAGGGCAACTCAAGATGGAACCAACATTCCAGATCCTGCTCCTAAGGTCTACTTCTGTTTTACATTAGGCAGTCACTGGATAAAAAGAGAAAAACAAGCAAGAGGGTAATGACTCTGAACTCTAAAGCCAAAAACTTCACTTTCACAGTGAAGTTAATACAGTACTGCAACCTTAAAATCTTGTTCTGCATCTGTATGGAAGATCTCTCAAAATGCTTGGTACATTGTCACATGACGTCAGCTTAGCTCCACTGGCACAATCTGAAACGCAACTTTAGAAATGTCAAAATATTTTGAGAAAGTGAGACTAACCAATGAATTTCTTTGCTAGGGACAGAGAAGCAAAGAAGGTGGAAGTTCATCAATGATGTTCAACCTGTCTTAAGGTTTCTAAGAAACACTATGCTTTGAGAATAATTTTGTCAAGCGTATGAAAAAAGATACTAAGAAAAGTAGTAAAAGAAAGGAAGTGCTTGAAATGAAACAATTTTACTCACAGATGGAATTTTTTCAACTTCGGAAAGCCCTTCTAAATACCTTTGAAGTGGTATGTTTTTTAAGTGCTTATGTTAAGTTATAACTCATTAATATTTGAGGGTTTTTTTTACTTAAGAGTCTTGCTATTTTTTTTAACCATCAAAATTACTATTTTTTAAATGACACCTATGGCAAAACAAGTTTTACCTAATTGCTTATGGGGTTCTATTTCAAGTTTCTTTTATTCATTTCTTAGCTTTTCACTTTTATAAGCATGATTTATACTTGTCTTACTTAGATATGTGTGAAAATACACATGTATACACTTATCTACACATCTACTGAAACCTAAAGAATTGTTCTTATGCACCCTTTATACAATTCCTGGAATTCCAGCAACATTTAACACTTACCAACACTGTATGTATGGAAATAAGCAGTAGCAGAAAACACCTCACAACTGAAGTAGTTAAAAAAAATACAACCATCTTGCTTATAAAGTTACTCGTACCTGGTGTGGATGGTCTCTCCAGCATATTCAAATGATGGTAGATGAAGGCTTGGCTGTCATGAACTGTGTCCATATCAATTTCCTCTTCCTCTTGAGAGTTTGAGAACTAAGATACCAGGAAAAAAATAAGCAGATGCTAATAACTCAAAAACCCATCACTGAACAGAATTTAAAAACCTTTATTTTTGAGGTAAACTGGGGGTGAGAGGGAAAGGAAGTGATATCTACCACTGCAAAGGAATAAAATTCAATAAAATTTAAAGGGGTCAGTGTGTTTCCTTCTTTCTAATTTACTGTGAAGCTGTGCGAACAAGAGCGTTATCTGTCAACTTTACTTCTTGTCAGCCAATAGAGAATCTGATAGGAAATTATTTTGCCAAAGTAAGCATAACACTGCTGTACACATATACACAGCATGTCTTTTGTTTGAACACAGCTTCAAGGGAAGCCAGCAGACGCCTCTACTGTTATTCTGAACACCCTACACATTGTGCAAGTTGAATTTCCATTTCTTACTCTGATTTTGAGTTTGACTTTACTGTCTTCATTCTTCTCTAGTATTTGCCCTGGCTCCAATGGAGACCCGAGTGGCATATCAGCCTTCCTCTTCACCCCCTGCTGATGACCAGAAATGCTGGATGCTGTTTCCTTAATAAGATGATCATCCTCCTGAAGCGGCATTAAAAGACCACAATTAGAAGATAGCAAGATCCATGTTTTAGAGAAAGAGACCTGATACCTGAAAAATCTTCTGAGTAAAGTGGGTGATTTGAACAAAGTTTTCTCTGTAGTTCTGGCAAGAAGTATTTTCTAAAACCCTGTATGGATTTGTGCCAACCACTCCTACAAACACAGTTTCTCTTTACTTCTATCCCTGCTCCCTCTGCATATCTAGCATTGGCATCTTTTCTGTCGCTTCTCACAATCATGGTACTGTTGGTGTGCAACAACATTTGCTGACTCTGAATAGCCTTTCTATAAATCTGTGCCTTGCAGACTCTCCTCAGGCCAAATCTCAGTTGAAAAACTGCGATAGCCTCTGATCTACACATGGGATTTAGCTAAATCTTCTTTCAGTTCGTTTTAAAAGCTAAAGCTTACTTTACTTAGTACAAATCATAATGAGTACTTATAACTTCTTGTTCTTTACCTTACTTTTCTTTACTTTAATAACAATAGTTATTAAAAAGAATAAAACTGTTTTGTAAATTACCACTTAGATTATAAAAAAGAACAAAGCCCAAGAAATACAAAAATAGGAGTGTCTCCTAAGTTATGCATATAGTAATAAAAACAGGAGACAGGTGTTTCAACAAGTCCAAGAGACAAAATTTAGAAGGGAAAATAAAGTATCCCCAGAAGCACACATAATTAGGAGTTCACTAAAAACTAGATAAAAGACACATATATCAAAGACCCTAAAGGGCATATATTGCTCCCTTGAACTGCTCTTCCTCGATCCTACAAAGGGCACTCTAGCCCCACAAACTCTTGCCCTGAACAATCCAAGTTCCGTTTTACGAAGTGGGTAACTTTTACCATCCCCAGCAGCTTCAGCGGCACTGGTCTGTCAGTACTGATTTTAACATGTTTATGCTCTCAGAGTATGTCTACTTTAAAGAGTCTAGTTAATCTGATAAATTCTATCACCTGTTTATTCTTTTTTCCCCTCAAATACATATATCCCTTTTTTCATCCCTATCATTTTGTCCAAGGCACTGCTATTGTGAAACACTTCTGGATTGTCTGATATAAGAGGCAGTCTTTGCCTTATGCTACTGGAAAATCAGTACCCTGAATTTCGGGGGAGTTATAGTGAAAATGGTAACCTTAGGCTAAGGGGTAGGAAAATGAAGGTGAAGAATAGCAAAGGATACAAGGGATGAATTGCAAATTGAGGCTTACACCAGTGCTGTATTTCCACACCAGTGCAAGCCAGTACGCTGCTAAATGAAGCAGCCTCATCCCCACACAGTTCTGTCCCGGGTGCCACAAGCACTTTCACAACTACGTGACGAACTGGCTCAGGAAACTGAAATATCTGTTCATTAAAAGGTACTGTTCAACCAGATCCTCCCTGATCCAGCTCACTATGCAGCAACAATTACTATGCTAGCAGAAGGAAGAGGAAAGTTTAGGAAAAAAAGAGTTAAGAGGAAATCTTTCGATAGTCTGGCTCCAAAAAAAGTTTGGGTGTTCACTGAACTGCAGCCTAAAACCCTGCCAACAAAATGCCTCCTGCTATTTAATTCTAATGATTAGGTGCAATAAATTAGGACTTACTACATGCTCTGTAAATATGCAGGACAGGTCTAACAATATCTGATTCTACCAGCATTTTCTCCCCCTGCTGGCAAGGGCCTGCAGGGTACTGTTAATTAGGACTCTCAGTATACTTTTCAATAAAAACTATTTAGACATTAACTATGGGACTGATAAAAGTAACAGTAAACCATCCCATTCAAAAGAGTGGAAAGAGTTTCAAACATGCTAATCACATGTTCACATTCTCTTTCAGGATTTACTCCTGAACAGTTTCAATCAAATGTAGTTTTAGAAACCGTTAAGAAAAATCACTCATTATTTCCATGTCTGTTGATTTTTTTCCCCTCATAATTAAATTTTTCCAGCAAAAATACTTAAGCAGTGGCAGTTATTCTTGAGGAAAGTATGACCTTAATAGTTTATAAAAATTTATTTTCTAACTACACAATGGAATATGTGTTAGGACTGAAGCCTCCAAATCCACAAAGACACCAAACTGAATGTATGCCATTCTTCAGAAGTTGTTACAAATCCTTCAGAGCACAGTAATAAAAAGTCAGATTCAAATGTTCAATGCAGATATGTTAAAATTCCAACTTTCACATCTCTTAAAGTTATTTAAAATGAGGTGTACCTATGTATTTTAAGATGCAATAAATTTACTGATAAAAAGTTTTGTTTCAGAAAATTGGGTAACTTGCCTATAAGAAATAGTCTCATGAAAAAAGTTTTCATCACAGCATCAAACATTTCTGTGAATCACTTCGTATCTCAGAAGCAATATATAAAGTTTCGTAAAGAACAGAAATGATGAGACTAGAACAAAACAAGTAAAAAGCTTGCACATGCAATGCAAAACAGTTTAAAAATGTCCAAAAAGTCATGGTATATGCCAGCTTTTCCAGTGGACAGAATGAAGAGCAACTAGGTAAGAAGGTATCTTAGGTGAAGCATGAGAGGCTTGAACACAATACAAAATTAAATCAGCAACCCATGCAAGAACTCAGAGCTAGCTGAATAGGATGGATGCAGATGGTTTGTGCTTACGGTGTTCTGAAATCCTACTGACTGTCCATGATTGTTAGTACTATTCACAGGTTCCTGATTATTTGCAACTGATTCAGGGATAATCGTTGGATTAAGTACAGCCTTCTTTTCTTTCAGGTTAAGAACAAGTCCAAGCTCTGGTAATGGTAAACACGAAGGTCTGCTGAGGCCAAAGAGTGTGAAATAGAGGTCCACAGCACCACATCGTAATCTCCAGTCATGGGAAGTTCCTAAAATCAAAAAGAGATTGTTAATACAGAGATAAAATCCCTCCTCTCTCACAAATAAAACAAGTTAAGTGATCTAGGCCCGCCAGAGTATGATATTTTCTGTGCTTAAGATACACTTCCTTCATTATTCCTGGCTCTTATTAGCTCTAATTCACTTGCTTTATTTTTAATTTTCTTTTCTTTTTAAACTTTCCTGTTTAAAAGGAAGGCTTTAAGTTTCCTGGGTTTTAAGTTAGACATGTTTAGGAGAATAAGACTGGAAAAGTAAGTGCTCTAATAACATAATGGAAAATAAAAGAAAAATAACCACACCCATATGCCTTTATTTCTCAAGTTGCACTCTTTAAGTTTTTCTACTGGGCAAGTAAATACAACGTTTTGTTACCAAACTGGCTTCCTGTATCAATGGATTTGGTTGCATTTGCCTACGTATTCCACAAAACGTAATAAGAGCTTTAAGTACAACTAAGATCTTTACTCTCTGGAAACTGCATTGATAAAAAATGCACAGGCATGCTTTTTAACATCATTACTATGTCCTGTACTTCACTGAATACACAGTACTTTAATTTGTATTCATACTCGAAATATGTATTCTTACTGCACAAAGCAATGCTTTATTTTTTTTATTATTTTTCACTGCAAATTGTGTACTGCTTTTATATCTTCACACACAAATGGCCTAAGCACGTTTGGCACCAATCGCAACAGAAAGACATTTAACATCTGGTGCAATCTGCAAATACAGTGATTCTGGTGTTAACTCAACCCGGCTCTTGACTGATTTCAAGTTTATTGAACATACTGTTCCCCAGCAGGAACTGAACTGTATCTGGTAAACAGGACACAGATGTGCCAACTGCCATGTTAATGTGGCCATGCAAGACTTAGCACAAAATAAAATTACAAGATCTATCCCTGTAAATAGTAGTTTTATGGAGCCAAAATAGTGTTTTGAGTGAGCTTAATTTACCCTTACCAGTTACAAATTACCAGTAACACTTACCCAGTTACACATGAAAGCAATATGAATATCCATCTGGACATTTCTAACATTAAAATACTCTCCAGAGAATGACACATTCAAAAATATCAATTTTAGAAGTACTAATATTACTTTAGAGTAATATTATCAATTTAATTCAGATTAATACAGAAGAAAAAAGATTACATATATCGATCAGTCTGTTCTCTATTACATGTGCTTATGTTAAATGAAAGCAACTCATGATTCTAGAACAATGCACCTTTAAACCTGGCTACTAGCTTGTCACACATCAACAATTTTTTTCCAGGCACTCTGGAAGGTTACAGTTATTCCTTACAGAAAATTAATTCAAACATTATGTCATCTTGAGGCAGAGAAATTTAAGTGCTTAAAGCCCCATGAAGCTTAATAAGAATGTGTACCCTATTTGTTACTTGCAAAAAGAGGTAATGCTTGTAACACTGCACACACTCTTCTCTCGCGAAAAAGCAAAAACAAATTCTCTGATGGGAACATCAAAATTGTTTATTTTCTGTGTCTGACACTTGGCAAATCCTATGAAACTGAACTACTAGTAGTCTCTCCCCACTTCAACTCCTGGAGTGTAGCTGTAAACTTTCAAACACTAAATATAATGACACACAGAGAACAGAAAGCCTGCAATGACCTAAAAAAGCTATATAAATGTTTATATGTAATCTATGTAGTAATGCGCCAGATGTTAAAGGGCAGTTTGTCAGGACTGGATAAAACTGCTTCAGTAATGAAAAACAGGTCAATGGTAAAGATGCAAGCCCTTCTCTCACTAGGATCTTTTCTAATCTCACAAGGCAAATTGAGTTTTACTCAATTATATAATGCACTCCCAAAAATCTCATTTAAATTATCTATACCAATGCTGTCCTCTCATATTCTCTGAGAGTTTAGTAAAAGAGGACAAAAAGAGATGTACAGCAAACTCTTAAGTGTGGCACAGACACCATTATTTGAAGAAACACTTGCTTTGAACATTTTTAAACATTAGAAGTATCATTCTGTGCAAAACTACATCAAAGCACACTACATAGTAGACAAAAGAATTAAAAACAAGGTTTTTATGTCACTAAGAATGTTCTGGAAGTACATAGATGATATTCAGCTTCCAAGACTGGATTTTCAATTTCTAATTACTGAAACTAAGAGAGCTCTTGGCATATTCTGAAGCAAGTTTTTAACATTTATTTAAAAAAACTCACAATAAAACTCCAACACAACAAAATAACAAACAAATCAAAAAACCTTAACCTGAATTCATCAGTTTCCAAAGCTGATCTACCAAAGCTTCATTACATAAAGGGGACTCCATGTTCTTGGTGAAAGGTGGATTCTTAGTCAGCATATCCAAAATCTTATGCCTGAAAGAAGCAGAACAATAATCTTTATTAAATCCAAAAGAAGAACCCTAAGGATACAAAGTCTGTTCAGTCTGCAATATTCTTACAAACTTATTAAACTACAGATTTAATCCCAATTTTTAACCGATGTTTTATGCCTTTAGTTCTTTCTTCTCTCCACAATATGCACAGACAGATTTACCATTGGCAACATAACTTAGAGATAAAAAGCAAGGTGCAAAGCAGTAGGATCTTTTTAGACATAACTGTTAACAGCTGTAGGCTACATTATGCTCTTCTGTTTAGTAATAATCTGTTCTGCACACTGACATGGAAATTTACCAAGAAGAAGCAACACTGGTAAATAAACTCCTTACATACTGACACCAAAGAGTTTCTAAATAACTGTAAATGTTTATGACTGATACAAAACGGCAGGCCCAAAAACAGTGACTTGCACATTTTCCTGGAAACAAACACTGCCACCTCTTAAGTCACATTGGTGTCTGAAGATCGTGCACTTACCATATTGCTTACAATATTTACACACTGAGCTGAAAGTAGACACATTTTTGTTTCTTCAAATTTGGCCTTGAAAATATTTCATGAATAATTCTTTGTTCCAATACTTGTTATTTTAATAATTTTTCTCTGTATAGCCAGCTTTCACCTTGCTGTCTTACACATTTGGAACAAAAGGACTCTTGCAGATACTTTTTTCTTGCATTTTCTTTTGGAAGAGGTTAACATACAGCACTCAATTCAAATTACATCTCCTTCTTAAACTGAAGCTAAACCTGTATTTATTTTCATTAACAAGAATGACAGAAATGAAACAGAACAATCTTGCAGCTATGATGTTTGTAAGAAATCACCTACAGAAAGAGAGTAAAAGTCGTATTATTTAACTTTGAAACTCGGTATTTTAATGGTGGTCATAAGAATAAAGTGTTGGGAAAAAACAATTATTATGAACCTCGGTGTTCACAGGTGAATGAATGTGCTAAAATACCCGATTACTCATGTGAAAACAAAGTTGAAACAAGCAATACTAGAAATTTCACCATATTTTCACATGATCCTTTCACCCCATCTACAGTCTAACAATTGCTTTACACCCCTTACTGTGTAAATATTGTGAGCACTATGTCTCAGCCTCTGTCTTTTCTAAATATCACAAAATCTTTTTTGCCATACACAACATCATATTTATACACTTTATTTATGATCAGGAAATAATCTTTAACTTCAGACTTCTGTCACAAGGTAGAACATAAAAAACAAAAATTACATAATGCAGAATTCGAACAGAATATACTAATTTTTGACATGTGAACTGTTGAAACATCAAAACATGTTTCAATTAATGTAAAATAACAAGAAGGAAAAACAGTTTTGTGAAGAAGCAGTTAAGGATCTCACCTATTCTAGTGATTCCGGGTGAAGAATTTACTTAGTAGCTTCAGCAGTGGTAAAAAAACTTGGTTTTTTATTAACTCACCTTATGTAGGGTACAGGATCACTCTGAACCATAGTAAGTAGCCACTGTAATTCTTCATAGCTCCTATCAACTGCAAAGCAAAATAAAAAAAAAAAGCCTATTAATATATATAAACTGGAAGGATTTTGATGAAGACAATCTTGAGTTCCTGAATTCGCACATGAAGAGCTTGAACGATTGCAACTAAAGAAGAATTCCACTAATATAGACCAAATTCAAAGTAAAAAGTGTTTTATTTTACAATTAAATAGAAAGATTTACAAAACTCTTACATGCCTCAATTGTTCAATAACAACTAATCTGACTATTTGCACGAGCACTGATCAGGAAAATCAGAGTAAAGGCTCATCTTGATATTGTGTGCTTCCTAAACTGAACACATTCAAATATCCTTTCAAGAATCAGAAGCATAACATTTTCCGTAGAGAATATACAACTCTCATACACAGGAATCTGTGAAATAAACAGGATCCTTTAAATAGGATAGAAAGAGGAATACCGCAGGGCTTATAAAACTGCAGTCATGCCCCCCTCAGTAGCCTTCGTTAGTTTTTCAGATCATTACACTTTGCAGTTGAAATGGATTTTGAAACTCATCAGCACATGCTTCTAGAAAATTGCTGTTTGATAGTGTTGCAAATGAAGTCAGCTTGTTAGACTGAAATGTAACTTACATAATAAAATTCCTTTGATGGTCAGAGTAATACTGCAAAATACGGGATATCATCACTTATTACACAAAACATGAAAGAATTTTTATGTGATCTTTTTGTCAGGTGCATAACTAAGATTTTCTTACAGCAGTATTCTCTTCTCCTTTCTTTAAAACAATGAAGAGGGTGTATTAATCACTACTGGATAGACAGGTCAAAAAACATTTCTGTTGCTTTCCAATTTGTGGTCCTAGCAATGTATTTCTTTCTTCCCCATGCCAACTGTATTTTTAGTTCTAAATACCTCAGTTCAACTTTTCTTCCTCATTTTGGTTAGTTTTCAGTCAACAATTTTTAAATATAACTTCTTTAGTCCAAACAATTCTAATACCTATTATTCTCTTGTTATTTCAGTAGGGTAAGTTGCTTTTAACAGAAGAGGCATTTATTTATACTATAAAAACCAGCACTTTAGTTCTATTACAAGTTTTAAAAATACTTTGGACAGCTAGAACATAAGACCCCTTTCTGGGCTAGGAGAAGGCAACTACATTAAAATATTGCTTAGAAGATGGCTGAAGAGTCTTTTGCAAGCCACTTGCGAATCAGCACTGCTCTTCCTACAGTCCAACCAAAACAAAACTGGTTACACTGGTGAGGCTCCAGTAAACCCTGTTTGGAGGCAGAACGCATTAGCTCTCACAGTGCACTGTTCATGGCTACACAGTTCTGCATGACGCCAGAGCAAATTTGTATCCATACAGATCAGAACTACAATCTCAGATTTGCCTTAAAGACCAGAGAAATCTTTGAAAAACTATGCCTAGAACATACTTTTAAGGGATTAGTAACTGCCTGTGCTCAGCTCACTGCACAGCTGCTTTTCCTGGCTTGAGACAGAAAGCAGCTAGAATCCTGCAAACAAAAGTTGTTTTGCATGTAACAAAAATAGTACTGTATTACCACACAGCAAAGAATTGCAACACTGCAAACATGAAGTCACAATCATTAGCAAACTAATTATTTTGACTAACAAAAGGGATTTAAAAATGCTTTTTAGTTAGAAAATGCAAACTCTGGGAGATGAATCCTTTAGGCTGACAGTACTGGATAGCAAAACCAGGTAACACCATACTTTTGTGATTCATTTTTTTTTTCTGCTAGACATGAAGTAAGTCTTCCCTGCTATTTGCCTTTTAGTGTAAATGAAGCCTTCTAGGACTCCAAAGGTTTGATACTACTGCATTTAACCTGGTCTTCAAATTTATACAGGAACTATGAAACAATTTGGACAGCAATGACAAATTAAACCCGACCTCAGGCAGAACACATCTTATTAGTCAGAAAAACCATACACCAGCCTGGTTTGGAGACCTCGCAAGATCATCTGCTCCAACCTTCCATGGGAAATGGAGCCCAGATGAGATTATCTAGCACTCTGTCCAACTGCATGTTGAAAACCTCCAGAGATGGGGACTCCACCACATCCTGGGGGGGGGGCTGTGCCACTGATTGATTGTTCTCATTGTAAAAAAAAAATTTTCATATATCAAGATGAAGCCTCTCTTTGTGCAACTCACAGTTGTTAATCCTTCTCCTTTCCATGTGGAGGAGAGAGACACTCCATCCACTTTGCAGCTGCTCTCTAAATATTGGAATATTGTAATGAAGTCTCCCTGAGCCTCTCTTCTCAGTGAGAAAAGACCTAACCCTGTCAAATCTTCCCTCACAGAGCAGGTTCTGCAGCTCCCTGAGAATTTTCATGGCCCCTCTTTGGACCTTCTCCAGTCTGCCCACAAGTTTCTTGAACTTTCTTGTGAGGGCTGCAACTATACACACTGCTGGAAGTACAGACTGAGTACAAAGTAGAGTGGGATGATCACATCTCTGTCTCTGTTACCGCCCCTGCAGACACAGCCCAGAATCAGATTTGCTGCAGCCACACACTGCTGACTCGTGGTCAGCTTGTTGTCCACCAAGACCCCAGGTCCCTCTCAGTGATGCTGCTCCCCAAACACAGATCCTGGCCTGTTCTGGGCTCTTTGGTTATGTTTGGTTGTGTCCCAGGTGCAGGACCTTGCACTTGTTAAAACTTCATCCAGTACTCGCTCACCTGCTCTCCCAGCCCGCCCAGGTCTCTTTGCGAGATGTCTCTCCCTTCCCATGTGTCCACCTCACAACCAGCTTTGTCATCAACAAACTTGGTGAGGCTGCTTTCAGTGCTGTTCTCCACATAATTTCTGAAGATGGTCCCTGAGGGGCCCATTTGTGACAGACTGCCAGCCTGAGTAAAAACCACTGATCACCACACTCTGAGTGTGGCCCACGACCTGAATTCCTACCCACTGCACTGACCACCCATCCTGTCTGTAGCTTGCCAGTTTGTCTAGGAGAAGGCTGTGGAAAAAGCAACATGTGTAGATTTTCATACTTCTGGTAGATATAAACACAAGTGATTGCTTTCTGAAACAAAAATCCCCTTGTGATTTTTTTCAAGTTACAAGCAGTGTTGTCTCAGTTCTCAATTGCAGCAGAACATCTCTGACTCTGAACTTTAACATTCATCAACTTTGATAATGGTTATTTATTTAGAATAGTTTGTTATCTCTTTTAAGTATGCAACTGCATTGTTCTATACAAATAGCTCTCACATATAGCTCTCACAAGTTAACTTTTAAAAGTTAATAAACCCTGTTCACTTCAAGCCACTTTAGATAAACTGTCCAAGCCCTTGTATGCTGCCTCAAGCATTTTAAGAAGTTACCACATCTGAAAAAAACCTTTGCTATTAACAGCAAAGAAAACAACTTATTCAGTTCCATGGAGAAATGATTTCTTTTCAAGTAACTTAAAAAAATGTAGTGTTATTCCTACTCTGAAAGTCCCACCCAAAAAACACAGACTTTCCTTTTTATGGAAATTACAAAATCTGTCAGCTTCCCTTACAAGAACTGTTAAAGGTCAGCTTTGGCACAAGCAACAGGCATTTGATAGCTGCTGGTTTCCATCCAGTGTGAACTGGAAACCAGGTAACTGGGAACAACGAGAATCAGATCTCTTGGTAACAGATGGCCAATTATTTCTCCTTCTAAAGCCAGGTTTAGGGCTCCACAAGACAAGCACTGCTAACTTCTCTATGGATACAGGAAGAAGTCAGTTAGCACACTGCGTTTCTGGATCACTCCTCCACCAAAACCTTACCAGTCTTACAGCAGGAGCAGAAGCTCCTGTGTTCAGTGCTGGAAGCTTGTATTTGAGAAATGACAGTGATGACCAGTTGGATACAAGGCTGTGTGGTGAACTGTAGTGATTTTCCAGCAGATAGACATTTGCATCTGCTACCTCTGCATCAGCTGTTGGCAAGGGGCAAGGCAGTTAGGTACAGTAGTATTCTAGTCTGTCATTTTCAGATCTCACAGTGAGCTCTGTCAAAAACTCTGTTCATCTCAACCATTCATTTCAAGTAATCTACTGCTTTTTAACATTCAACTTTCAGCTTCCTGTACAAGGTTTCAAGCAACTTACCCTATTATCTTGCTTATACAGGACCCCATTTGATCAGCTGTTTTAAAGATGTACTTCATTACTTTGTAGTACTCTTTCTTATCCAAGCCAGTTATTAACTATAAATATCATCCATAAAAGGTCAAGAATTTTATGAGAAAACATTATTTCTATCAGTTTATCTTTCCAAAGGGTGGGATGAATTAGTGAGAAGATTATTCTAAGGGAAAAGAGCTGATGAGTAAGCTTTCTATTCTCCAGCAAATCTTTCCACTAACATTGTATGAATGGTGGAATAAAGAAATTAGCCCACCAGAGAGTGAGACGCATAGCACTAGCATAGTTGTGAATTCTAGCTGTGTATCACTCACAGGATCACCAAATATTCTATGTGCAGTGGGTTATGGATAGAGAGTGTCTGGTGGATTACAGGAGGGAGCCTGAGTGCTGCCCAGTGCACAGCTTCCCTTGCAGTTACCAGCTGTTTGAAATGGTAGGCTGGTTTCAGTCTGTGAGTGGACACCTGCATTCCACTGAATGCATTCACTCAAAGCTTCCAATTGCCTTAAAACCTCCCACTGCTCATCTAGTTTGAGAAGTCCTTGGATAGAATAACAGAAGTAATGTGACAGTAATACAGCCCTTAAAAAAAAGGAGAAAACAATTATTCATGTAACAAGCAAAGGAAACTCTCCTTTACCCTGAAAACAAAACAAACCCATGAAATCTGAGGCAGAATACTTAGAAATCTAGATCCACCAGTCTGCTACAGAGGAAGAACTGAAGGATTTGGCAACTCTGAAAGGTATAAACCTTCAAACACAAAAGTACTACAAATCTACTGAACAAAGAAGGACTAACCCAAATAAATGAACAGGACAATATATTACTGAATTAACTTTACGGAATGCAAATCACCGAAGCTGTAATTTCTAACTGCATTACAAATCTGTCAGGACTGAGTTTCAACTCCAGAGCATTTAAGAAACTGCTCAGTTGTTTTTATTTTTGATGGACCTGCAATAGTCAACTTGGATAAAGGTAATATCAAAAGCATGTAAACATTTCACAAACATAAGCTATGCATAAGGAATGGCAAAACATAATCAGCCAAAATATCTCTACAATAAATCTAAGTTTCCAAAATTTATGACCATAAGATGCACGCAAAAAGCACAATAAAGATATCAGGAAGAAGGTAAAGCAAAATCAACGACTTTGACTAACAATTATGGCTGAAATCAACTAAATCAAAGTCACTGAAGTGTTCAAGAGAAATTACCAAATCCCCTTACTACTATTTATTATTTCAAAATTTTGGTATCTGATTCAATTTGCACAGCACTGAGAAACAATGCTCAGGACATTTTCATAATGCTTGTACTTGCTGGGACAAAGCAATAATAGAAGTCTCAGTTTCTTATTGATACACCTGTCATCATACAAGCTCTTCTGGTGGACAGTATTCTAACCTAATATTAATGAGGTAAGCATTACATTTGTGTGACAATTGTTACAAAATGTCAAAATACTTGGAGAAAAGTACCTTTTGTGTAATCAACAACAGCCTCCAATGCTGCTATTCGGACATCTACGAAGTGCCCATATTCTGCATACGACTTGAAGAGAGCAGGATCACTTGGGACATGACCATTCTTCTGAAGCACTCGAATAGCTTTTAAACAGCTAGACATGGTAGAAAGAGAAGATTTACATCAGGTTTATGGAATACCAGCCAAGAAAAATAAAATTACTTTTTTCCAAATCTAGTACTGAAAATTTTCTGAATTATGTTATCCACATTAACATGATTAACATGTTACAATTACTTTCACGGCATTAACATACAGCTCTTATTACCTCTGAATCAGGCAGAAACACAAATGCAATACTCCACCCTGTCAAATCCATTGCTTTGTTTCAGTAAAGCCAAAATTCATAAAAATTTAGAGAAAACACAGCTCAGATGATGTGTGTAGTCTACAGTTATTGTTTCAAGGCAAAACTTTCATAAACGCTCTTCTTAAAGAGGCATGGCATGATCAACTTATGTCTGTTATTGAAAGTCTACACTGACAGAAATTAATGCTGAAAAGTAAAGCAATCAAGACAAACTTGCATTTATCATCTTTTGAAACTTGAACAGAATTTGACTTTTAAGATTAAGACATACAAGCTAAAATCTCAAAAGTTAACTACAGAAATGTACATAAAACCCAAGAAAAGTAGTGTCATTAAACCATACCTGACTGTAATAGTATGTCTGTAACTGGGAAGAAGCTTCTCCATATTCAGAAAACGGGTAATTTCCTCAAGAATAAGCCGTACATCAGGATTTAAGTTATCCAACGTTCGAACTTCGTTGTTCACACTGACTGCAGGAGTTACAGAGTTGGCTAGGGCATCAATCAGCTCAGCACGATAGTAGTTGTCTGAAAACTAAATAAAACCAACATTTAACACAAGAAAATATAACAATATATATTCTTTCAAAGCTAAGAAGCTTAAGCCCTGTTACAGAACAGATCTTAACGCCAAGACCATGGGAGAAACTGCATGAGAAAGCAAAACAGGAAAAGATTGGTTCTGAAAACCATACCATTAATCCAGCCAGCAACTTCATGAGCTTCTGAAGTGAACTAACAACCTCACTGCTACTTAGTGAAGAAAATCTTGCTTCTTCATCCCCCCCCTCTTACCTGGGCTCATAGTTTCACCCCTTCCATTATGCTGGCTTTTGCATCTGTTCGTTGTGTTAGTAAGCAGCAAAACGTATAAAAATAAAAATTACAAAAGCAGAAAGAAGTACTGGATTTGAGTATTAGTTACTTTAATCTAAACAAACCCCACATCTGTCAGATCCAGCAGAAGATGTCAAACATGTGCAGAAGGGACATGTGGAAAAGTGAGGCTGGATCTCTCCCTCGGTGGTAGGAAGATGTCAGCACACCTCACCCCTTTCTGTCACTACTGATGCTGACATTCACGTGTCCAACTCTCTACCTCTCAGCCCTCCATCATCCTTATTTCAGTAATAAGCAACAAGTGTCTTGGTACAGTATGTGTTCTACACACAAGAAAAATGAGGCTTAAGACACATCAGACTGGTTCCACTTAACTTTGGATACTTAATTGGGAAGATTATGATAAGCTCCTAGCTAGAATTCTGTATCATCTCAGGATCTTAAAGGTCATTGAATCATCCTTCAGAAGTGGTCTGTGTGGGAAGGAACTTGAGGTGACAGCATTTCCAACTCAGATGTTTCAGTTTAGTGATGGAACAATATTAACCTGTGTTAATATTGTTAATATAAGCTGTTATTTAACTAGATGAAGACAATTCAGTTCTGTGAGCTAGAACTGATACTCAAAACCCAGAATCCCAGAGTACTATATATTGTTAAAAATTTCCTTTCCTTGCTCTTTTAAATACTCTTTTCAAGGTCAAAAAACATTAAAAAACCCAGTGCTTAACTTTGCATACTACATTCTCTCCAAACACTTGGGTGTTTTGAAAGAAAAAGAGTAAAGCAAGAAAAGTATGTGTGCAAATGAAGACAGGCAGGTCCTTAGTAAGTCAACAAGCACACAGAGCTTTGAAACATCCAAGAAGTGCCGCCATAGAACGTCAGTTACAGAACATTCTCTAACATTTACTGTTTAGTTTAGCACATCACCTTCTCATCAACTCTGAGCCAGGTATTTACAGTAGTGGCATCGAACATGCAGGTATTAAGTAAAACTTTTTTCAACAAAAAAAGAAGTAAGAGATTAAAATAAACACTGTCTTTTACCTTATTCTTCCTGTTATCGTTATACTTGATCAAATCCAAAATAAACATTAAAACCTCCTTAGGACAAAGGTTGTGAACATCTCTCAGAAGGGCCATGGCAACAGGCATAGTCTGTGTAATAAAATTAATACTAACATCACTATTTACATTAGTGAAATGATAGTTACACCCTGGAAAGAGGTACATCCTGAAAATTAGCAATTAAAGAATTTACAATAGCAAGTGTCTGAAAAGTTGTATTTACATACTTTTTGGAAGTCAGGCCATGTACTATATAATTTTCAGATCAAATAAACTATGTAGTTATTGTTCAGTAATTAGTCACAGTACAGATATTTGGGAAAAAAAGAAGTATATCCAAAACCAGACTCCCAAGTCAAGACACTATTAAAAAGGTATCAAATGAAAACCAGTGAAACACACAAAATAATGATGGAATTTATTTTGAGATAGACACTGAATTTGAGTGTTTCATGTGAACACAATTGTTGGAGTCCAGGACATTCCTCTGGATGCCCTGGGGGGTCTGGAACTCCATCAGGGGGGTCTAGGATTCTGGTAGAGAGCCCAGGACAACTCTGTCTTCGATCTCCGTCCATGGGAGAAATTACCAACATTGCAAGAAGAACTACAAACCGCAAGAGTGTGAAATAAGTAGTAGTTTAGTTTATCACAGGGTGAAAATGTAGAATTTGGGTTTTTAGAATGGGGACTGAGGAGACAAGATGGAGGGCTTAAGGTGTTGTTCCTTCTTCTTCTTGTCCTTCTCTCTCCTCCATCTTCTGCTGTGACGGTGGCACAAAAAGATTGGTAGAATGAAATTGAGGTAGAAATGACATGTCTAGAATAGGTAAAAATTAATTGGTATAAAATTGTAAATAAAAATACGTTGTGGAAGGTGGTTGGGTCAGAGAACTGGTAAAAAAGGTGCAGGACCTCTCGATCTGGGGGCAGTTCTGCTGGAGTTCAGCGTGTGCTCTGCCTCTGCAGTGGAAAGCTGCAGGAGCTGAGAGATAAGAAAGAATAACAACATTGAAACCTGAACTTGCAGATTCCATTCGTCTTTCTGGCTCTGGCGCAGGACTTTCAGGAAGAAAGAGCTAGCCAAACAGCAAATGTCTGGGGTAATAACCCCGACACACAATGTCTAAGCTTCCACTTTCACTGAGACATATTGACCCAACAAGGTCAATGAAGCCTGAAGAATTACTAGCCAGACAGGTGCTACTCTGACTAGGTATTTATTTTAGAATGAGCTAAGAAGATGTCTAGGCTCCACTTAACATAGATTTAGGAATCTTACTCTAGATCCACAAGCTTGGTACACAGGATTTAAATGGGAGAAAAACATAAGAAAAACGTAGTGTTAAAGAATGAACAATGACAAAAAAAGCAGAAAAATACAAAAAGAACGTCCAAGAATGACATGAAGGATGAAACAGTTTTGGACAGAGTAAAAAACCAAAATTTGAGTCTTCTATAAAATCAGTAATATGAAATCTATGAACTAAGAACTCAATCACCCAGTAAAGTGAACTTGAGAAAAAAACATTGTAATTAGTTTTGTTATCCAATGAACGACCAAAAACTAGATCAGAGTAAAAAAACTTGTGCTAACACAAAAATTAGTAGCAACAATATGTGATTTGACAACAGAAAGAAGAGGGTAAGAGGGATTTTGCAATGTCTTGAATTAAAAACCCATCAATTTAAGAATTATAAGATTTTACTTGCAGTATGGTATAATTGCTATTAAAGAATAAAGACAGTTGCTGAATTCACCGAAAAGATAAAATTAGTATCTTCCTTACAGTGTTATTTAAGAATGAGCTCACAAATAATTACAAATAATTATTAAGTATTAATATAAAATTCTCCACTCTCCCGAAGAAACTGCTAATTTAACTTCAGCTACTCAGAAAAAATTGCTAAATATTTGTTTATTGATCTTTTACTAAGATGGAACAACTGAAGCCATATGAGAAAGAATTAGTTACTTTGATTCTTATTACAGAGTAATTCAGGTTCAGGCTATCCATGTTCCTGTAACTGTCAACTGTAGGAATATTTCTGTATTTTGACAATTCTTTTAAAACATTCATTGAGAAAAATAAATTTTACCTTTTGAAGAAAGTAGCTTTGAAAGTTCATGAAGTTGTTGGTCTTCACAATGTTTGGACAAGTCTTACAACAAAACATTCGGGTAAAGAGTGACTTCATGGCTGGTGGTCCTGTCCACGTACTTACCATGGAATTTGCAATCTGAATAAGTAGGGGGGAAGGGAAATCGTATTAACATGACCACTGCAAGTTTAGATTGGATGTAGAAAAATACACATTCCCCATAATGAAAAAGGATAATTGCCAAGAACATTCTCTCCTTTAAATAGATACTTACTTTCATGAGTGTATCATCTTATATTAGCAAAGTTTTCACTGCCATTCCCAATATATCTTCTCTACATTAAAGGTAAGTTTTATGAAAATGGCTCCATTTGGAAGACATCTGCAACTAACTATTCTTCCATGATAAACTTCTGTTTTTAATTATTTTCTCTTTTATGTATTTTAGAAAATGAAAATTCTGTGTTTACTAAGCCAAGTTCTCTGACTCTACAGAAGCCAGTGATGGAAGGGGATTTTGCAATACCAACTCCCAAATTTACCCTGCCAGTAACCTCAGCCTAGACTTTAAAACAGGCCTCAGCCACCCTAAGAATTAAAGACCACCTCTAAAGTTAGGCAAGGCAGCTCCCTCTAACTTTAATTGTAATCAACTATAAGACTGTGCGCTGAGAACAATTTATTGCTATAGTCTGCTTTGGTGTAAGGCAGTTAAGGTTCCACAAAGACAAAACTCTTTTTTGTGCTTTTCCAGCACCCTGGGTTTCATACATTTGCTGTATGGAGCACCGAAAGCCTGCAGACAAGAACACCTGTGCCTGCTGATGGTTACGGACGTGTGTAGCACAAACAAATGGGACCAATGCACCCTACCATGTAGCAGGAACTCCCAGTGTTACAGACCCACCACAAACTAAGGAAAAATCTGTTTTCACAAAGAACAAACTGAATTTGATATCTCCTCTTAAATTATTCAGCTTGTTTCAAAGGCTAGTATACATGCACTAAATGAAGGAAAAGCAAGAGGCTATCTGAACATGCACAGCAATCCACTTCACCATTGCTTTTGTGGAAGATTGGTGCTTTATTACTAAAAACCATTTTCCCACTAATCCAGCTTCAAAGGAAAGTCAGAGAGGGAAAATACTGCAGTCAGGCCCCATCTTCCCTTTGCAATAACTGAAGTGTTTGAAGTAAAGATGCAGGTACAGCTTTTTCTGAAAGCTACAATAACTCTTCCTGCAGAGTAAAATTAATCCCAAAGACTGCTTAGAAACCATGATAAAGAACTTAAAACTGCAAATATGAAATTTATGTAGCAGTGTCCAATAAAACTCAATCCCCAAAATTACAAAGTTTACTATGTTTACAAGATATTCACTATTCCATTATTATCAGGGTGTACATTTTTAAATATTAACTTCTTATTTTAAATATTTCATTTCACAAAGTCTGTAGATGAACAACTATTTTCAAGTAAAATCAACAGTAGTTAAATCATCATCTTTTCAGTATTTTTTTGGTCTTATCATGTGTTCTGACTCATTTGAATTTCTCTTTACTGACAGAATCCGATTTGTCTACTTATTCTACTGAGACATTACACAGTCTGAACTAAATGTATTTGTGCATTCTCCACACAGTAACACAAGTGGCATTTCTTGCATTATTTCTACTTAAAAAGGCAGGAGGCACACTCCATTTCTGCATCATTCAATTCAGTACAGCATAAAAAAGTACAGTAAGGTATAACTCTCATGCACATCTATGACACTCCTCAACATTTGGGAGGGAGAAGTTTGTGGTGGTAGTGTTCCTATTGTAAAGTTTATAGCACATCACCTACACTGCAATGGATCTGAACTGGGAAATCAGCCTGCGTACTCTCAGGAACTAAGATTGTGACATTATTTGCTGCTTTCTCTGTATTTGTTATTTGTCCCGAAGGACTCAGCACTCTGTGTGTGCATATCTCTTGATTTATCAATAAGGATTTAGTATGTCACCTGGATACTTCATGGCTGAAAGACTGAAGTCCTTTTTTACAATAAAGTATACCACGAAAGTGTAGTAAATTCAGTTTGATAATTGCACTGTCACGTATAATTTCTCTGTATCAACATGAGTACACCAAGAACATTTGACAACAGTAACTACAACCCAGCTAGAAACTGCAAACCAGCAAAAAAAATCCTCCTCCTGAATAATCATGAGGGACTTGGCTTTTTTCAATAAAGAATACAAATCCTGAATATTTACAAGCTGAGAAAATTAAACTCAATGACAATAGGAAGTTATTCTTATTAATGTCCTGATGTTGTAATCAGTAATAGAATGTATTACACTTTCCTCACAGGTAACTTACATAAACATATCTACAATTCTGTTCTGCCATGCTCCTTCACCTTGATTTAATGTCACAGCCATACTTTTTGCTTGCCTTATTATCTTCTTTTCTCTAAGTCAACCACCTTATCCACAGACCCAAGTTTTTCCAAACAATTACAAATGAACAAAACTGGCAATGATTATCTGCAGCCCAATTGCCTAAGAAGTTAAAGTAAAGACAGAAAAAACTATTGCATTTAAATGTTGCAACAACTGCTCTTTTAATATTTACCTGTGGATAAATTAGACAGATATTAGATATTCCAAGTGAATTCATCATGAAAAGCGCATATTTTAAATCAGATACTGGCAGCACCAATACTAGCACATACACTGGCAGTTTTATATCAGTGTTTCATAATATTAAAATAGTTTGTCAAAAACACTTGGATTTTGATTATCAAAATATGGCCAAAGGTTTTATCTCTGTATGGGAACTAAATTGTTCCCAACAGGTACACAGCAGAAAGCAAGCTATATGCCAGTAATCTGAACTCTACAAATTGTCAATCAATACATCTTCATGTCCATAAAAGTATGTCACTGACATGCCATTTTAGAAATTCTTGTTCTTCAGTTATTGTAAAATTTGGGTTTTACTAATTTTCATTCTTAACGCTAATTTTATGTCTAAGAAAAAAAAAGATCTTCCCTTTTCAAGGTAATTATTTGGCTTTTTAGTATTTAATTGTCGCCCAATTGATGTTTATTTTGTGACGCTATTCAATCTGAAACGACATAGAGCAGCAATCTGAATTCCAGTTAGAAAAAGATGTATTTCAGCATTTCAGAGTTCTGAACAGACTGGCCAAGGAACTTCCCAGTAAAATAATAAAAAATATACTTTGGTTCTGAAAAAAAATTAAACAGAAGTCTTTTATTTCTGCCACTTAATGAAATTTGGAAAAATCTCCTGTGGTTTTCATGTCTGACATCTCATTTTTGACCAATATGAAAGCCTTCTGCAGTCTCCACTTACAGACTAAAATAATACAACTTTCCTTTCCAACAAGTCATGTTAAAAATACTTGGCAAATACATTTAAGAAACTAAATATCACGCCAGTTTAGGAACTGTGATGAGTTTTGACCCATTTTCAGCCATTTACGAAGTCTAGTGGATTTCTTCCCTTACTCCCATCCACACAACCTCACCTTTGCAAGGCAGAAGCAGGCCAGCATTCTCACCCGGTAGAAACATTGTTCCTGCTCCAGGATATCAGTCAGTGCAAGCCGTGATGCTGGAGTAGGGAACTTTTCCAATGCCAGAATGGCTTCTTCTTGTGCCACCACATCTCTCTCATATCGCAGCTGATACTGCCACATGAAATCAGACTGTTCAAATTCCACCTTCCTCAGTACTGACATATCGGGATCTATTCTTATCCAGAGCAAAGGGGAATCAGCACTAAGACAGACATGAAAAACATTATTAACTTATAAAATTTCAAGACTACAGAAATTCTAAAGATCTTCTAACTTGTTATGAGTTATTTGTAAAGTATTTAAAGTCAAAGAACCGTAAAAAAATATAGGTTAGAAGGAACTTTTCAAAGTCTCTGGTCCAATTTCCTGCTTCCAGGATGGCAATTCTATAGCCTTCCAGGGCAATCTGGCCAAACCTCTAATACAACAAAGTGAAGACAGTGTTTTAGTACTTTTAACCTATGGATCTTTGTTTATGGTAAACTACTGTATAATCTCAGTGTATTTAATTCTACTTCCTCAGATGCTACAATTTTCCTAAATGATAAGCACTTTACCACCTTCTAAAGGTTAGGACTACAAAAAAAAATCCAAGAAAGAAAATCTGGAGGTAAATACACTTTTTTTTAATCAATAGAGGTGAAACTCCTTTACAAGCACTCACATGCTATGATGTTGAAATCTGACAAAGGTAACCATGTAACTGATTATAAAAGTGAAAGTATCAACTGACAGGATTGCAGTTATCCTACAGATAAAATGATTCAGCTGTATTCCATCCAAACAAACATTTTGTGCTTTAGTATTCACACAGCACCATGACTGTAGAAATAATTTATGGGAGCAATAAGCATGAATTATGGAATACATTCTCTTACTCATTTTTCCACATAAAAATCACAACACCAAAATACCGACATGGCATTAGGAGAGTTTGGAACAATGAAAAGGGCATCATTATAAATATGATGTGTATTTCTGAATACATTTGTAGAAAATCTGGAATTACCATCAAGATAGTAGCTAGAGAAGAAATGACAGCGAAGGAGTGTATACACAAGACTTAGAAAATAGGATAGAATGTGTATTATCATATATGCTTGGAGCAGAGGAGTCCAAACCGGACAACAGAATGACCAACCCACAGATTAGGTTCTCAGATAAGTGCAAGTGTCTTGCATAAAATGCTACACCAGTTCAAAGGTCATTCTAAGATCCCTGAAGTCTCAGCTCAGGGTAACACAGCAAGGACCTGAGCATAACTGATCAAAAATATTCACAAATATTTAGGGTAATTATCTTTCAATAGAATTAAAATGATTCATATGTCAACTGTCATATGGAAATGAGAGCAATAACTTGCTCAGTGTAAATATGTCATAAAAGTTTTTCTCATCATATATTAGATGAGGTTAAACTTTGAGAATCTGCAACATTTTTAAGGTGACAAGCAATCTATACTTCTTGAAGAGATACCACGGGCTTTCAAGAGCAGATGATTTACTTCCCTCATCCAGAAAACAAGGTACCAACCCCTTCACTATTTCTGAGAGTACTACTGGTTCCAAGTCAAGGACGGTAAGGCAGGTATTTAACCTGAGCAACAATTTGCTTCCAAAGAGCTTAACAGTTCCAATTGAAATTAATGCCAGTGTAGATTTCAGTGTGGAGCACTTCACCATTATTTTTAATCTAGAAGAATTCTTTTGCAATTACAGATTTCAGGAACTTGTCTGTATTAGTGGCAGTTAACTGGTCTTCATCAAGATCCAACAAAAATTGCTCTCACTTTGTTTCAAACAAATTCTTGTTTACATTTTACCTATAAAGTCAGCTGAAAGGTATCATTGGAAATGTGTTAAGAGTCACGTAATTTATTTTATCACCTTACCATGCTCAAGTTTTTTATAAAATCTGATTATATTGGTTAATCCATACTTTTTACACTTTGCCAGCATTTCCCCAGCTACAGCAGAAAAGTCTTAAAGAAGACAAAGAAATGTGGGATAGGCTTGAAAGTTGTCAGTTGTACAATGAAGTACAACATTATTATCCAATCCTTCAAAACAGCATGCTTTAGACAAGGGGAACATGGCTCAGACTCACACTGAGAAACTCCAACAAGCCAACTTACTCCATAGCAGAAAGGTCCATGTCCACCTCTTCTCCATTCATCAGTGGAATCTTTTTCTTCTTATTTCTATTAATATAGAGAAAATAGAAAGGAAAAAAAAAGTATACTTAGCAGACTGGCAAATATATGTTTATAATTGGAGTTAAGGACTGCAAAAGTACTGTGTATTTCACCACACAAAAACGAAATGCTCTCTCCAGCTAAAAATATTCCCGAATTTGAGCTATGCATCTATTTCTACAACTTTTACTCCCATCATTTTTACAATTACACATAAACACAGAACTTTGAGAAGTAGAATTCAAAGTAATTATTAAAATGCATTAGAAAACAGAGAGAATCTATGTGGGAAGTATGTCACTTTTCTTGTTCCCGTGGTCTACCAAACAGTCCCGGCACTGTCTTTTGAGGCATTCCTTTGGCCTACATTTGTCTTCCCTCTAATTTGTGGTTCCCATTCAGAGGCATTTTGAATAATTTGATTAATTAGAGTCTTCATTCAACTAATTCTAAATAAATTAGGTCTTTACAAAACTTTTACAAAATGACTTATAATTAAGAACTGTGTAAAGTTTCTTGCTGTCCCTAAACAGAAAGAAATTCTCCACTTGCATCACAAGTAAATTTTATTTAGTAAGATTAAGAAAAAGAATATATTTATCAACAAATGCCCTGTATGTTTTCATACATCCATACTAAAAATACCTCTAGTCAGTACTCTTGTTCTTACCTTCTGCTTTTAGAATGGCAAGGAATATCATGTTTAAGACTGTTTTCTTCAATCTGCAACGTATGGTTGAATGAGCCATCAAGTTCTTGCACTGTCACCTTAAGAGGACCCTTGAAGTTTAAAAGATTTTGTTATTAACATTAAACTTATGCTTATTAATGTATACATCATATTTGTACGTGTAGGTAAAATACGGAAAATGGACCTTACCACGTATTTCTGAGTCCCGGGAGATGTGTAATCTTGTTTTATTTCCAATTCCAATACATTCCGTTTTCTATTAAATGCAAAGCTACCATAAAATTTTACCACTCCACTCTGATCCCTAATAAGCAGTATAGGAATTCTAGTTCTCAATGCAATATTTATAAAAAACATAATTCTCAATTCTTAGCACTCGCTTTATGCTTCTTTATTCCTTCAATTTCCCATTCCAAGAATATCTGGAAATGAAAACACTCATGTTCATTCATGAAATTCTGGGGGTTTAGGTTCTTTTAATCTTTTCTCTTCAAATAGTTCTTTAATGTCCAATTTTGTCTGTTATGGAGAAAAACTGAAGTGCAATGAAAACTACCTAGTATGAAGAAATTCATTATAAAAAACTATTCTGGACTCCACCACATCCAATGTCCTTGGCACGCTCTCAGAGAAAGTAACTGAGTAAGACTTCAGTAATTTCAATATGGTTTGTTTCACTATGTATTTTAGTTAAATAAAACTAAGTTTAATGCAGACATTAGTTTGTTTTCTACCCACGCTACATTTAACTCCATTATTTCATTGCAGTTTTTCAAATTTGGTCATGTGAGCATTCACATGTGTGTGTATATGAGTTCAAATACACGACAGTATACCATATGAATGATAAAAAGTAACAACCTCACTCTACATTTTTGTCCAGGCAATGATTTCTTCAAGACAACTTTTCCTGTGAATAATTTCATCATTCATTTCTGTATGACAGCCATTACTACACTGATAGTAAACAAAACCACTAAACTGAAGCATTTTAGTCTAATGTACACTCTCACAAGTCTCTGACAATATGAGACAAAAGCAAGGAAGGAAAATCTGTTCTTTCATGTCCCAACATTTAAGGAAGGAGCTTCCATATTCAACGACACTTCTTATCGTACAAGGGTTATTAACTTTTCTCCCAAAATTTGGCCATTTGGCTAAATACCTCAGACTGGTTCTGTTTATGGAGGCTGCCTTCATGAAGCTCTGTGACTTTGACATCAGGTAAGAGTTTAAGACATTTTTAGTGGTTTCTTCAGCACGAGGTTTAAACTCAGCATCAACGCAGTCCTTGCTAATGGCATAAGACAGCACTAGTTAATAGCAGTAAGATCTCCTCCCAAACAACGTGAAGACCTGCTGTGATCTCATAAGGTGGAAAATCTACTGTCACAGGAATAGCAGGGTTTGAAGGACGGTGGGCAGGTTGCAATCATAGGATTAAATGCAAGTTACAGTTAACAGGATCAGCCTTGGGGCCAAAGTACAGAGAAGGTGAAAATATCCCCAGATCTGTGAGCTACAATTCTTTCTTCCTTGCAGAACAGATGTAGTTAAGACTCTACCAGCTCAGATAGTAATGCTGACATTTAGGTGTAGCTGCAGTGTCAAAATATGTAAAATACACAATTCCTATTTTCCTCAAGTGCTTGGCACAGCAAAGTATGGAAATTAGAATAATGTGTATGTACATTTTATGAACACTTCTGATGCAAATAAAATAATAACCTCTCAAATTACTCTATAAATACTAATTATACTGTGCTTTTTAGTTCAGATGTTGAGGTGCGTGAACATTGTTAAGTCAGCTCAAATACCTACATTTGTTTAAGGTATGTTTTTGCTGCAGTCAGGTACAATTCTAGCCTGGAGTCACATTAAATAAAACTAACAATTAAACCTGTTACATGGAGTAACTTCAAATTTCCCCTCATATCAATCTGAAGTAAGAAACCCTATTTCTTGACTAATATCACTGAAATTTGAAGTATTAACAGACAGAGGTTTATTTTACCTGCAATTGTACTATTAACACAAGCTACCAAGCTACTAAAGTATATTGTAAACTAATAGTCTGTGCTTTATGTTACTTATTTCATGGTGATTTACTGGAAATCACATATTAAAATGCACCAGACTATAGCATTTTCCATGTCCGACTTCAGCATATTTCTATGGCAGTGTCCTCTGGAATCCTTTTAGTATAATTTGGCCTTTAATTCCAGCAGAGTTCCTGTGCTTCTTTCAAAGGAAACCTTAAAATAATGAAATCCCTTCTAGTAAAGAAAATGCAAAAAAGCCAGCATAGTTCAAAGGACTATGAAAAGATTGTGAACCTGTGGCTCACATATACATCTAATTCACAGAATAATGTACTTCACTGTTCTAGGCAAAGATATTTCATACCCTTCTTCACATTCCTTTAATAGTGCCAATTAAAAAACTGAATTCATTCTCTATATTAACAATCCAGACCAAGAATAAAAAGGATACACCCACTGCTTTATTAAAGGTTGGATGTCTTTGCCTGAGACATTTGAGATAGATTTCAAAAACCCAGATGTGGAAACCAACATCTGACTCCACATGTGTGACTGGAACTTCTGAGATGAAGCAGTACTGGCCAGACTCAACAACTTGTTGAAAACCTAAAATGATAAAAAGTTATTACTTTCCCTAAATACCTATATATAAAATAAGCTTTTCTGTTTAGTTTCAGTTGAATTGCAACTAAAGGTCAATACATTCACTTTCTGATAACTGCCTTTAAAAAAAGGTTTTCAAAATAAAGACATTATGGGAAATTACTTGCTTGAAAATATCAGAAATTGTGATTTTTCAGCCTAAATGTATCTTCCCAGAAGTTACACATACATATAAATGTACAAAATCCATTAGAAGATCATCAACTTTCAAAAATTATCTACAGTAAAAGAAATCACTGACTATATCTCCTTTTTCAGAAATGAAACAATTATTAGATTCTCTGCTGTATTTTCAATATTTTCAACCTGACAACTACCTATAATAGCTCTAGCACAGTAACACACGTGTTCCTTAAAAATAACCTCAAACCAAGGAAACCCCCTCCGCCCAAAACCTGAAGTTGATATGAAAATATCACTCAGTTTCCAACTGTTTATTTGTAGCACCATATTCTTTCTAAGGTATATCACAAAAGATATTTAGTAAAGAAGAGAAATTACAGTTCTGCAGAAGTTCAGTATTTCAGAATAAAATTACAATCTTCTATTCAAATGCTTCTTCTAATATAAGCATCTATGTTTCACCTAGCACTGAAAATTTTGTATAATGCAGACAGCTGAAGCTGGATTCTCATTATTGTCATTATTTATAATTTCATTACATGAGCTCACAGCAACACCAGTTAGCCACAGTAAAACAGGCTCTCAGAGTTAACAACCGATCAAAATAACCCAAACCAATGAAACAACTTAAGATTAAAGAGATTATACAGAATATACAGAATATAAAAAACTTTTTAAGTTATGCTTAAGAATAATAGCTAACTTTCTCCTAAGCCAAAAGACCTAATGTTTGTTCAATCCTGCTAAAACTGAAACTACAGATGGAATCTTACAATGACCTGTTCTGTTCTTCTCTGAACTCCATTTAATGAACAGAAATGCAAATGAAGACAAAGAGTTTTCTACATTCCACATAATCATTTAAATACCTACCTGTAACATGAACTCCATACTAATTCTGTTCTCAATCAGTCTCATAACAAGATGTGCTTTACACTGGAACATAGTGTAATATTCCCAGGATAGTGTATGAGGGTGTTTGATAGAAAAATGTAAATGTGACGCAGGGCTGGAACAAAAAAGAAAAAATGAAAAAAAGCTCTCTATTTTGCATTTTATTGAATGAAATTTAAAATGTACCCCAGCAACCAAGCTTAGAGCTGCACCACCTTAAGATTTGTTGTACTGCTTTTGTTACAAATTATGGCATGCTTAAAATGACCTAGTCACTCATCCAGAGAGGTGACAAGGGTGTATGCACCTGGCATCCAGCAAGTACCGTACAGAGGTTAATGGCACAAGAGAGCTGCTGTGTAGTGCTGGACAGACAGTGGTAGCACCAGCAAACTGAGCAAGGAACCTGTGACTGAGTCTGGAAATTACTCATGACTCAGCATTCTTCCTGCTGCACTTCCATTTAAGAGTGACTGTATATAGTAAATATTTTGGATTTAAATAAATAACCATTGCAATTCAAGAAAAGTAGGAGTTTTAATATTCACAGAACGTTTTCATGTGATAAGCCAAAGGAATTGCTTTCTTCTTACTTTAGTTAGCAACTTTATCTTTCAATATTTTGGCAAACTTGGTATCTTCGAAATCAGATAACATTTCAAAGAAGTCTAGGCAGGTAATATTAATTCCTTGAGAAAAATAAGACTTTTTTGCCTCCTTTTAAGGAGACTATTCCTCTTATTTGAGAAGTAGAAATTATTAATAGTCTGACTTAATTTTATTGATGAACCAAGTCTGTGACAACTGTATGTTGTTTTGCTACGTTTTTCTTTTAGTTTTTTTCACAGGACATTTGAGTTTTCCATGAATGAATGACATCTGAAGAAACTAGGTCTGCTGACATTTGCTAGCAAGTGTTCTAGCAGGACAGCACCAGCTCTTAGCTCCTTATCTGCAGCCTTTAAGATTTCAGATGGCAAGAACCAAGGTAGTTGCAGTACTTCAGTAATTTTCCATCCTTCTGTCTACCGGGAGGATCCCTTGACTTTGCTCTTAAGTATCTGTTTAAACCTCTTACGAAAATACAAAAAGAAAAGTACTTCTAAATTTAAGCAAGTATTACCCTTCTTAGGTACGGTAATTTTGTGAAAAAGAAGTATGTAAGTTAACTCCTAGCTGTTTCTACTTGATAGGCAACCATTGAAGTTCTCCTTATCACCTTTCTCCTGTTATTTTAGATACTTCTCTATTCTGAGGTAGGGAAGGGTTAGCAACCATGAAAGAATTGAAAATTAAAGAAGGAAACTGAGGTTGTGGCTCAGACATTATGTAATTTGGTCTCAGTATAAAAAGTATTTATCCAGCTTCAAATTATACAGTTGATTGACTTTTGTAAAGATCTTTTCTTGCAAACCACAACTGAGCCAGGACCCACATTCTTAGCCTTCTTAAATTTACTAGGTGTTGATTGATTTTGGTACTGGTTATATTATTTAACTGCAAAACAACTTGTGAGGCTGTGCCACAACTAGATCAATTTATACAAGAAAAGAAAAACCCAGCAAAACTTTGTCACTGAAACACAGATCAACTTAGTGATCTGGTAGCAATATTTTTCTACCTCCAGTGGTTGGTACTACTCAGTGGGTAGTACTGGAGTATTATGAGAGAGGGAAGGGGAATCAGTCTAAACTAGACATACTGAAGCTACAGTTACAGGGAAAATAAAAACCCTGCCAGTTCACATTGGTGACTAATAGTGCTTCACAGCTGACTGTTTTAATACTTTTTTACCTCCAGTATACCAAGAAATCTCAGTCTAAGACTACAAGGTGATATCTGAGAGCAGAAAGAAAAAGGAGAAAAGAAACAGAAAGCTGATGATACCGTAAAAAAGCCTGAAAATGACTAACCACTCCAGAAATAGCTCACGTCAAAATTCTGGTTCCGTGTTCTCTCTTATCCTCTAACTAAAAAGCAGTTTCACAACAGCATTAAAAACATTCATTATACTTAATTTCCTTTGAGATTCAAATTGAAAGAAAAATAAAACAACAGGTATTACAATATACTCAAGATGTACTTTATGAGACTGGTAATACATGCCTTGGGCAGCTTGAGATCTTCAGCCTTTGGCTTTGTGCTACACAACACACCCAAGGCATATATTAACGGCCCCGTAAAAACATATCCCGCAATAACCTGTAGCTTAAATAAACATACTTGTCTTTCTCTTTTCCTCCTCCGAATATTGGATGCAGTAAAACTCCACCAGTCTTCAGTTCGTATGCCACGATTTGATCTAACTCCTGAGAAGAACAACATGCATAAGTAAGCATGATTTTGAAGAGCAGAAAAATTATTTAAAGACAGGAAAGCTTTTAATATTGTTCAAGCCATACCTCCTAATCAAGCTTGTTTATGAAGGGAGAAATATTTTAAAATCAGGTATGTTCCTCAAATTACAACAATAACAAAACAGCAGAAATTAGCAGTTTATACTTGTTCTGGGACTGGATAGTGGGCTAATCCCCAACAATACTGAACGACATTATAACTAAAGAGTATTATTACTCAGTAAATAAATTGTCTGCAACCAAAAGAAATAAATGTGGTCAGCATTTCATGCAATGGAAAACAATTACAGACACACACACACATAAATAGAATGTATTAAATATACATATATATATTTACATCAGGCCCAAGCTCTGCACTGAGTCTGAATTTGTGTGATGCTGAGCTCAGGTTAACAAGCACTCTTTAAGGCAGGATGTTTGTAAGGGCTCACTGTCACCCAGAACTCAACATGAATCAAATTGTGTCAGCTTAAGCACAGGAAATGTAAGCTGATGCCTGTCTGCAACCCAGTGTTAGAGGGTTTCCAAATGTTTATACGTATAGGTATTTATTGATACATATCAACACTTTCATCTATTGGTAATACATTAAAAGAAGGGCAGAACTGGAGGCTGTGACAGTAGCACCTCTCAGTTCTCTAGGGGCACCTTCAGCAACTCATGGGGAACAACACGAGCAACTTCTGCTGCACACAGCAGTGAACGCTTACAACAGACCTTCATCAGTTCTGCTGTTCTCTGCAGCAGCCACAGCTTTAGCATAGACAACACACGACTGGTGAACTGAATGATACTGGATTCCCCATGTAAGTAAGGGATGTAAATGGAGCAAGTGGGGTTAGGATTTACTTTTTGGAATACGGAGAGTAAGAGACTGTGACAAGAGAAAGAAGATACATATCTTTTTGGGAATAAATGTTACTGGCAAAGAATGAGGAGTCATTGCTGCTATCTCTAGAAAGTATCTGTCTCAAAGATTACATTTGGAAATGTAAGCTATAGGAATTTATTTTCCAAGAAAAGAAATACCTTCAAAAAGAGATTTTTTTACTGTTTTATTATTTCATTTAGTACTCCAATGATACTAAAAGCTATCTGAATCATCATTGATCCCAGCTAATACTGGAGCCTTTCTGAGCTATATGGATAGCCATCACAGCATAATAAATTCATCAAATATATATCCTTATGAATCCTATATTCTATTCTAAGTATTCCAAAAGTAACATCTTTTTTGACTCTTTTTTTGGTGCAAAGGTCCAAACAAAAAGAGGAAAACTAATTTCATGGAGAGACAATGACAATTATTATTCATATGGCAGTCACAAAAATCTACCTTGGTTTGCATGTTTGGTGTTCTTCCTTGCAGCAAGTGGTCAAAATATTTTGGATCTAAGTTTTGTCACTACTAAAGAGGTCTTTAGATTGCAATGCAAAGCTGTTTTATATTTTGGTTTTATACTGTATCTTCTTTGATGCAAAATGTCTGACAGGTATAGAAAACGTTATGATGTTACCTGTTTAATCCAGTGGCGATACTCATTAACACCAAAGGTTTTTTTCATCCAAAGGCCATAAATGTAACCAGAGATTCCCTTTAGTACCCATTCATCTGACCTATTATAAGAAAGAAACATGAATTATATCACTTCAGAAGATGTTTTGCAAGGGATGGTATTTTTGACCAGCTCAAAAATAGCCACAAATTTCAAGAGGTTGTATAACTTCTCTAAGTCAACAGAAGTCTGATGAGCTGTGAACCAATTTATGGAATTTGGCACCTAGATGGGACCAATGAAACTGAAAAGTCAGTGAAAACTGAACTTTTACCACAGAAATCCAGATTAAAATATAAAACCAAACTATTTTAGCTGAAACAATAATAATTAACAGGTAGAAACAGGCACTGAAGTTAAAGCAACTGCTAATCTATATGATCTTAATTTCTTGATAAACATCTCAATGAAGTGCAGAAGATTTGGACAGCAAGTAAACAAAATACCTATCTCACACTTGGTGGACACCCTTTTAAACACATCTTCTGTGAGTTATGTTCTAAGAGAGAAAAAATGGACAAAAACTACAATATGATCAGGAACTAGAACCTTAAACAGGAGAATGACATTGTACATAGGGTACGATGAAGTAAGTAACACGAGAACATATGAAAATGGAGTCATCCATTATGAAGAAGCAAAAAATTGCCTTCACCACAGAAGTAGGCTAGAAATAAAGAGTGCCAGAGAAATTACAACAGTACAAACATCAATTTAAGAACATTTTGATTTCCTTTGTTTTTAAGACAAAAATGCTCTGGGACATAGACTTTTGCCATAAAAAATGTAATGGGCTACTTGTCACCAGTAAATAAAGTGTATGTAAAAGGATTTAAAATAAATACTGATCAGAACTGCAAGAACCACTTGGGGAGGTTTTCTGAGACATGGAGTTACAGCCACCTTAGCAGGAATTTTCCCATTTGACACTAATTTCTGCTTTCTCCTCCTTGAAGAACTTCTTAATTTATTAGCTCCGTGCTCTGCAAGTACTTTGCACGCAGGCTATTTTTAATCATCCAAAATATCTAACAGAAATTGACTGATAATGCAGAAGAGTTACCTTTCTAAAATTTTCAGATGCAAAAGCACACTACAACATTCAGGAAGATAGATGCAACCGATACAATCTTTTGAACACTTCTCTCTCACATTATCCTTTCAAAACAACTAAAAATACTTGGATTGGATAAAATGGATTTTCATTTATTGAGCTGGCTTTATTATTCTTAATTTTTTTCCTGTTTTCGCTTCCTTCTACAATTACTGTTTCACTTATTTTTCTGATAAAATGCAATTTGCAAATTAAAATTTGAGCTTCCTAGATCCTCCCCGTTTTCTGGAGAATACTATGGTAAAATACTTACCAGGACATTCTGGATATGAAACATCCAAAGAACTGCTGAGCCAGGGCCTGTGCCAAGCACCTCCTCGTCAGTGGAGTTTCATCTATAATCATTGCGCTGTGCAAGAGATTTGTGCTGGACCCCCATAGAAAGGAAATTACACAACATGAGTACCGGCTCCAAAGAAACACAAGAGACCTTGCCTCAAAAACCAAAACAAGTAAAATAATTTCTTCACTGTTTTTCCAGTGAGATAGTAACATCTTTTTAAAAATAATCTTAATGCAGGCAGATCTCCTTCTATTATCATCTATATGCAACTCTCTGTGTAGAGCCTAAGTAGCTTAACTGGTGAAACTCTCTTGGATTTCTGATACCCTATTCCAGCTGAAGAAAAATAAAACACAATCAAACTTCTCCACTTAGTTTGAGATTAAATATTTCATGCATGGCACTTCTAATTCAGAAGGAAAATCACTGCCAGTTTTTTCTTAGTCAATCCAACATCTTTATAACAGATGAAAATGGAAGTGGTGTTAAAAGCCTGTAGGGTCAATAAAAACAACCCTTTTCAAACTACAGAGCCCAAAACTCAGGCTACAAAAATAACTAGAGTTTCACACATTTCTCACCAGTCTCGGATCTAGAGCTTCTAGGCCTGTGGATTTAGAAGCTGTAATTTTCTCAAATACTAACCTGAAAATACTCATGGATGCATAAGCAGCTACTTCAACATAAGCTTCATCTATAAAAACAGTCTTGAAACAGGAGTAAGGATAACGGCAGGTAAGAATCTCCTCATAAAATTCAAACACCTCATGAAGGTATGACGTGGTGTGTTTGAGCAACGGGAGAAGTTGTGGTAAGCAAAAGTGAGTCACCTACAAACAAAAGAAAATTTGTTACAAGACCTATGAATATATTTAAATACATAAATATAAAGTACATTATATATCAGGGAGGAAACCCAATTTCAACAAAATTCACTCCATAAATTCAGGCATAAATGGAATTATTGCTTATTGAAAGGCTGTTTTTTTTGGAGATGAATTTAAATACAGGCATTACTAGACAAGCTTTATCATACGATTGTACTGATGAAGGCTGATCTAGACATATGCATTCTTGGACTAATATATACTGACTGCAACATAAAACATCAGTAATTCTTTAGAAAAAAAAAAGGAGGCTTCTATGATGAAGATTATTACCTCATGCATGTATGGATCAACAAGGATTTCAAAAGGTCCAATTGCCAAGGAGATGTTAGAAGCTGCAGTTGGAATAGTCAGCATGTAATGAAAAGTCTTCTTTCTCATGTCATGGGTGTATACAGTTTCCACCAAATCTCCATTTGAAACAGCCACCATTGCAGCATCTACAGTATACTCAAGTTTCCAGGTACACAACTCAGAATATGAATCCACACAAGGAAACCAAAATCTAGGAAAGTTAGGATTGGGGGGAAAATGGTTAACAATTATACTTAACAATTACACTCTTTTTCACAGGTGATTTTTCTTTCATGTTCCAAACTATATCCCTAAATATTTTAAGAACATATGAATGTTGACATACTGACTCCTACGTTATATTAACTTTATAAAGCTTTAGAAGTTTTTTTGTCTTTTATCTCCTGCTGAGCTATGAAGATTAGACATTCCAATTACTAGTCATTAGATGCCACTTCACATTGGTAAGCTCCTTTCAAGAACAAATTAAGTTTTAGAACTTGTTAAACTTAAAAGAATTTGAAGAAATTATTTGGATTTCCTACACTTCGAGAATAAATAAGAAATACAAGTCTAACATTCAAAGTCCGTTTTCTTACCTTGTAGAATTTTGATAACCACATGAAAAGACATGAGCCCCTCTTTCTGCCATGTTGCCCTCCATGTTGGGTACCACAAAATGAAGGCCTCCTTTCGGCTGGTCCAGAGAAAAGTTTATATGCACCTTCAGGACTTTTAACTCTGCAGCACAAAGATCAAAACTGGAGTAAGTATATACAACTTATATGAAAGTTTTTTCAGAATAGTGATTCAGTTTTGGACTCTAGGTGTTTCAAGATTATGTCATAACTTCATTCTCCCGGATTTCCTGGTCCACTTACAAACTACAGATCAAAGCTTACAAAACTGAGACCTCCCTAAGCACAACTTACAGGAGATAAATTTATAAGAATCTTTATTAATTAATAAAAACGGCAATTGGACTCACATCTCATCTTCCATTTCCCCAACAGTAAAGCATCTTTATACAGATTTTGCTCTAACCATGATCTCCTTGGTACCTTGCTGAAAAATTTTCTCCAAAAACTCCATGTAGCAGGCACATTCTTAAAAGACATATTATTGCCATTTGCAGTTGCTTAAAATGTTTTATTATAGTTAATGCTTTTCCTGTAACTTAAGTGTCTTTGCTTTGGTTTAGTTTCACATAAATCTCACCTATGAATAGATTGGCAAGAAAAGAAATTCAAGCATATGCTGAAATTTATCCCACAAGTCTCACCATATTTTGGCACTCAAACTTTGAAACATGAAATTATACATATTTGAATATTCTTCCTTCTAGGCTTGTACGTAAGGCAACAGGAACTTACACAAAAATTAAAATAAACAGAAGTGTCTTTCCCATTAAGGTTCATCTGACAATACTGTGTGAGTCAGTCTCACGATATGGTTGCTATTATTCTCTCAGAGGTCTCATAAATCCATAGGAAAAACTGATAAAACCATGCAAGAAACAACACAAGAAACTAGTAAGATCCCCCTAAGAAAATAATCAACACTGGAGAGTAACTTATTAAAACAGTTACTTATTCCAGGATCTAGTATGCCAGTTTATAACTGAGTCTACTTTCACTACCAAGTCAATTTTAAAATGACCATTCCTCAAAGTGAGATGGCATAAAATTATTATAGCTTTGTAAAAAGATGTATATAACTATATCCTTGTAAATTATTTTTTGTTGGATGACATATATTGTAAGCAGCTTCAAAATTACAATTTACCACTCAGTATACTCCTTATTCCCACTTCCTCACGTATTCTTCTGGGGTTGTCACCACCCAAGAGTATGTTTGTATAATAGTGTCAAGAAACCTTGCAACACTTCTCCATATTACCAAAAAAGGTAAAGGCATTTTTCAGAGTCTGAGTGGAGAGGAAAAAGGAAACGGTAATCACAAATTCATAAAATAATGTAACACTACTTCTATTTATATAAAGCTACTATCTTCCTATGCAATCTTGTAACTGACAACTCTATGACATCTTAAATTGAGCTTTCAGTATGGTCTCTTTACCATCAACATGTTTCCACAGCTCCGAAGGAACCTTAATGCAGAGTTCTCCATTTCCAGCATCTGGGTCCACAGCACTGACAGCAGCAGCATAGGCATTGGAGAAATAGTTGAGATTCCTCCTGTCAGAAATACCCAGTTACTTCTTAAAGTACAATTGTGCTGAACCACAAAATACTACTCTGAAAGTTAAGACGATTGCTATACTGAATCTCAAGGTTCGTGTTCAACCAAGTGTTTTGTTTTGAAGAACTGGAAGAGAAAAGGAGTAAAGATTAGATTTCAACAACCAGAACTTAGAATATGGCCCTTGCAGAAGTGATCTGTGATCAAAAAGACTTAAGCAGTAATAATTCCCAATAAATTGAGAAATGCCCAGTGTTCTTTTCTTGCCAATAAGAGTAATATTTCCATTTATTGGAAGAGAAATAAAAAATTCTGGTTTTTATTTTGGATGAAGATTGCATCTTTATTCTAAACCTCTGTCTTGAAGATCTGCTTCCTCATATATTGCAGTTTTGGTCTTGTCTTGCTTTTCTAAATGTGAGATTTTAGCTTGGCAATGGTATTTATTGCCTTTAGCTTGATGGATAAGAATAGGGGTTTTTTTAATGCACTTGTAAATAACACATAAAATATTATATGTTAAGAGTTTTGGCCTTAATACACAAACACAGAAATATGTGCTGTACTTTCTTGTTTCTAGTTGTATTAAAAATATTCTTCTTTTTTTTAAGGGAACCATAATTTATTTAAGATGTCAACTCATTAACTGCTCAATTCATTCCAAAGTCATATCACCACTTCAGTTATGACCTAGATTAATTATTTTCTACTGCAATGAGCAGGAAGAAGCATATGTCTGCTGCTAAGGATGTTACCTTATTATTTAATGTGATAATATTTAGCTACTGGAGGATGACCAGTCAAGTTCAAAAATAACCCTGCTTTTACAGCTTTATGTGATAGCTTTTACACTTTTTCAAAATGGATTTTTAAACTGTTTAAAGCACGGGAGCAAAATCTTTCTTAATTCTAATTCTCCAGTACAGAGAGTTTTTCAAAAGCTTGCAGAACTCTATACCTGAAGAGACATGTTTGAATAACTTTTCATCTTTTCCCCAGAATTTAGGTACTGCTGATGAATCCAAGCACTGTGGAAGCAAGACACAATCAAGCATAAAGCAGCCCTAGAATCACAGCACCACAGAACACTCTTGGAAGGGACCTTCCAAGGTTATCTAGTCCAACTCTCCCGGGGGAAGGACAGGGACATCTTGCACTATATGAGGTGGCTCAGAGACCTGTCCAACCAGACCTTCCATGTTTCCAGGGATTGGGGCATCTACCATCTCCCCAGGAAACCAGTTTCAGGGTTTCACTGCCCTTACAGTAAAAGAGTTCTTCCTTGCATCCAATCTAAATCTACCCTCTTTTAGTTTAAAACCATTACCCTTTGTCCTACTGTAACAGGCCCTACTAAAAAGTCTGCCCCATTGTTCTTATAAACCCCCACTACGAGATGCCTTAGGTTTTAACTTTTATATTTTTCAAATCCTGTATTGCCTAGTGTGTAACTCTGAAGTTTCTTGTAGCTCGTTAGCTGCTCTCCTAGGCCAGACAGACACAACAAAGCTTCTCTGAGTTTGCTATTCAAGGACACTCAGATTGTCCTAGGCCCAAAAAGTGTAAACTAGAGCCCCTAGAGAGGTGGACAAATTGAAGAAATTACATCATTAGTTAAAGTTTTAACTGGCAAATTTATGATAATATGCAAATGAACCAAACCTATAAAAGTGTAGGGAGCTTGTGACTTGTCATTCATCTTGGGGTCCATTTTTGGACGTAGCCTTTGGCTCCCCGCGGTATAACTTTGAAGGCCTTTCAAACAAATACCTACCCTTATTTCCTTACTCCTGTCTAGTCTCTGTTTCTAGGTAGCCACTCAAGGCATCCTAAGTATTGAAAGGTTGCAGTAACATATTCCCAGAGCCCTATCTTCTCCCAACACTCTCAGCCTTTCAACACAGAGGTGTTCCATCCCTCTTATCATCTTTGTGGCCTCCTCTGGATCTGCTCCAACAGGTCCACATCCTCACTGTGCTGAGGACCTCAGAGCTGGATGCAGCACTGCAGGTGGGGTCTCACAAGGGTGGAGTGGAGGGGCAGAATCCCCTCCTTTGCCCTGCTGCCCACACTGCTGGTGATGCAGCCCAGGACACTGTTGGCTTTTTGGGGTGCCAATGCACATTGTCAGCTCATGCTGCGCCTCTCATCCATCAGCACCCTGAAGTCTTTCTCCACAGGGCTGCCTGCAATCCCTTCATCCCCCAGCCTGTACTGATACTGGTGGTTGTCCTGACCCAGGTGCAGGACTACTGCACCAGTGGAATAAATTAACTTTTGGCTGGGGACTCCACCTTCCATAGAATCTGAAGTCCACACAAAGCAGACATGATCTCATTTCAGGATTTTGCTTTCATCTAACCACTCTCTATTCACCATCCACAGAGAAAACCACCCAAATTACAGTACCTTACTTGGAAGAATGAAGTGCAACTAACCACCACCATTCTGTAAGTCTAGGTATGTCAAACACCATGCTTAATATTCCTAGTCTTCCACATATAAAAAACTTTGCTAAAACACTGAAATATATTGAGAACATATTTTCACGTAGTTCCTCATCTTTGGCAAAAACAATGCACGAATTCCCTGGCATCAGTACCAAGACTGAGAATGTCAGGAACAGTAAACTTGTCTACTTTGCTTGGAAGCTTCTGAAAATTGGACATGAATAGTAAATTGGACCATTTCAGTATAGGAAACACAAATCTCAAGTTTTAATTTATTTTTTTTCCTTTTTCACAGCTGAAGTGTACCTAAAGGTAGGCTATGATGCCAGAAAGTTTCAAAAGCAAAAGGTTGAATTTGTACACTAGAATATACTATAACTTCAGAACGACAGCTCCAGAACATTTCTAACCCACTCAACTCCAGCTGATGTGCTGTCTCCTAGTCTCATTCATGTATTCCTACTACCTCACTCACTAAGGACACTATTGTTCATCTGACCCCGTGGGATGCAGCTGAAAGCGTTCAATGGAAAAATAAGTCCTTTTTTCTAATCAGGCAGCTTTCAGTTGGTTTATTTCCTTGATCTGTCATACTGAGGGGTCAAAGAACCCTCCTAAGCAGTTACTTTAAGCTATCCTTCAAATGGCATCCTAGAAAGGCAAACAAATACCATTGGAAAAAATTCTATTTAAAAAGAGACTGCATGACTAAAAACTATTAGTAATTAAAAAAGCTAGCAACAGAAAACAACGGTAACATTCTGTGAGATTGTAAAGTCTGAAGTTTTTAATTTTAACCCAAGCTGTTTTTGAAAAGTGACTATTATTGATAGGGGATCCCTTTCCTACACATCAGTGAGAATTTGTTCAAACTTTGAGGATTGTGAGGAGCTTGTGGCTACACTTAAAACATCAGTGGGTTCACATCAGTGGGAAAAGGTTATGATTTTACAGCAAAGAAGGTAGACTCCAGAGCTTAATATTAACTACTCTTTTAGTTCTATTTTTGTGAAGTGTTCCAATTCAAATGGGTGATTCATTGTAAAAGGAATCCATGAAAGGCTTAGTACCACAGATTAATCTTTTCATAGGTTGAACTACTCTCAATAAACTGGATATGGCCATTTTAAGAAAAACAGGGCACATGCCAAGAGATACAGCCCAAAGAAGAATGATAATTTTTCCTAATGCTAAGTGTAGATTGACAATGAAAAATAAATATGCATTCATGGTTTTCTCCCAGTAGATACATTTTATTATCAGAATTCATCCCAAGCACTGTTAATTACAGCCCAAGTGCATGCAGCTTGACTGATTTTATGTAAAGAAGCAATCCTGCAGAGACTTATTTTTTAAAGCTACTAATTGATTTCAAACTTTCCATAGCACTTCTCACTACTAGCTGCACCAGTGCTACAAATATATGTGCCAAACATATATCCTATAAACCAATTTTCCTACAGTACTTAATATCAACTTGGCAAACCTGTAATTCCTTACTCTTCATTATCTGTAATTCATTTACTATTCTACTTTGCTTCCCAGATAGAATAAGCACTTGATACTGGAGTATATATACAATATAGCATTTTAAATATGTAATACATGCACATATACATGATTTATTAATAGCTTAATGATTTGAAACTTTGTCATGCTGAAAAACCTGATTTTCACTCCTGGCCAAGTTTAAGGGCTTCGTTATCTCTTTTCAAAAGTTCTCTGCACCTTCCCACACTAAATTCTCCCACTTAGTGTTTCCACTGAAACTACTTCAACCATGTGCCACTCGATCTCTCCCCCCTGTCCCTGTGGTGGGCTGGAGAGGAGAACTGGAGCCACAAAAGGTAAAGATTATGGATTGAGATAAGAACAATTTATCAGAGACAATAATGAAATAAGGTAACAAGCAGTAACAGCAACAATACCAATGGCAATGTGTAAGAGAAAAGAGGCGAACGATTCACATGGTATTGCTCACCCTGTGGAAAACTGAAAATACCTGACCCCTCTGCCATGCTATGGGACCTGGAAGTGAGCGTTTTTCCAACCCCTGGAAAATGAGGAGAGGTGGTATAGAAAAAATTACAGGCCCTAGCCATGCCCCCTCCTGGCTACTGCAAAAATTAAACCTGTCCATGGCCAGAACCAGGACATTACCTACCTCTTATTCTATATTGTCTACTTCATGCCAAAATCCTACACCTTTCAACTACACATATATATACACACACACATATATACATATATACATATATATATAAAAAATATTTCCACTGTGATCATCCCTCCAACATGTCTGTTGAGTTCATTTAGTCCATTTGTGTTCTATCCGTCCTAGATGTCTTCCAGGGCAGGAGAGCTGCTGTGCTGTCAGCTGGTTGCAAGCTGCATCAGGCACTCACAAGTGGCATAACTGGAGCAGCCCATACTCATTTTCTATGGTGGTTATTTCATACAGGGGCAGTGTCATTCAGGAATCAGTATTATACAATTCAGTATTACAGGCTATTCTTACATAAAATCAAATCCTCTTGAGGATTGTGCTTCCCCATCCCTCTGCACTACCCACCAAGTGCACCCAGGTGCTTGAGCAAAAACAATCCACATATAGGTTTGCCTTTTCTTGAGGTAGGACTAATCCAAACTGTCTTCTCTAACACTTTTCACATATGCATCACAGGGACTTCATCCCCCCCTACAGTATATAGGCATTTTCATTGGGCAGGGCTGGCTTGATTGTTAGAGCCTCTAGTGTTAACTAATCAGGTGGCCTCCGCTAAATGTAGGAAGGTGGAGGTTGCACTACCCAGGTTCCACAACCCATTGCTTTCAATGTGGTTCTAACACTCTGCTGTACCAGTCAGTTCTCCCAGAGACTGGTGTGTGCAAGGGAATATGGTATACCCACTCAATACCATGTTCTCTAACCCAGGTGTCTATAAGGCTGTTTCTGAAATGAGTCCCCTTGTCCAAATCAAGGGGTGCCACGTTGTAGGGGATTTCTCTGAG